>CM077165.1:154638550-154791117 GCA_039583875.1 Platanthera guangdongensis
AATGCTCACGAAATCAATTCCCGTGGCACTTGATTATAATATTTTTAAGATCACTATAACATGGTGATCATTTATTTACTCACTATACTCTTCTATTAATTATCATAATAAATCACTTCCATGCATCAAATCAAATTTGATTATCTAAAATTGACATAATTTTTCTAAGCCTATGTTTCACAGCTCTTTCCTTTAACTTTATTGCATGATTCATAATCATAAGTTTGATTCATTTATATTTAACATAATCTTGAAAATCTCATTTCTTAAATAATCACAGAAAAATGTTTCTTCTCTAATCATTTAACATTGTCTGAAGTCTTTAATATTTAACATTGTCCAGATTACTTAATTCTATTTTTGACTGTCATATCTTTTATTGATGTTTCTTCTATCATACTTTTAATATAATCATTCCTCAGTATATATATTCCAGTTCGTCACACATCTATCGTAATGTATTCTTATTTCAATCCCGAAGAATTTTACTATATTTAACTTTTCATTAGCCAAGTCTTAGACCCCGTGCAGCATGGTCAATTTAATTGTAAGTTTTAAAATTTTAATTTTATGACATGATGTAATTTTTCATTAATATACACTAGGATGGTAAAATCAACAATCAAAACTATGCTGGAAGTTGATATTAATGAGACATCTTCATTTTAGCATTCCATGTTTTACTTCTTTGCTCTGTAAAATAGATTTAAGACACTCAAATTTATTAACCCTAGATATCACTTGATGGTTTAGACTTCTAGTAAATTGACTGATAATTGTTAATATTATTCTCACTAGAACAACAAATTTGTTCTCAATTTTTTATTTTACTAATCTTAAGCCTACTATTTTCTAAATGATGTATGTATTGTTCTAACAATCTATATATTTAGAAGATAGTTGGTCAATTTGAATTATTCATTTGTACTAAGACATTTGATGTTTGATTATTCTTTATAAGCATCTCTATAATCAATAACAAATACTACCTAATGTGGATATTTTATATAATCACATTCAATTAGAAGTTCTTTTAATACTCAACAACTCCAATCAAAACCTCTCCATATGTATATTTAATATTACAATACGTATAATAAATATTTTAAATATCTTCGGACATCTCATTTGCAATGACTTTCATGTATATTGGTCGACATCTTTTTACTGCTCCACAAATTTGTCTTCTGACATAGGAGATATTAGAATAAGGTGAGGAAGAGGACTACCTTCACCCACTTCACTTTCCTTTTTCCCCTGAAGTGAGTCAGTAAAATGTGATCGATTTCACGAAAGGTAGCATCCATAGATACATAAGTCTTGGGTAAGAGGGTGATACCATTTATATCCATTTTCAGTGGAACTGTATCCAATTAAAATACACTTTAATGTTCCAGAATTAAGTTTCCCCAAACATATTTGTGAATTTGGTCAAAAGAGAACCAAACACCATGGTATGTAAGTCCATCCGTTTAGCTCCAAGAATATAATGGAAACCGGGGAGGAGAAACATTATGATTCATAAGGTATGTGGCAGTAAGGACAACTTATACCAATACTGATACGAAAGATTCATGATAAAAAGGAGGTTCCAGGCTACCTTAAAATGTTTATTCTTTCTTGTAGCAACACCATTTTTTGGTAAGACTCAAAACACAACTACTCTAGTAGATGATGATGCCATGATGAGCCAAGTATAGATTAAACTCAATTTTCATTATAATCAATAACATTATCTATATGAGTGATTTTTTACCTTGACATTAAATGTGTGGCAATCACGCTATGAAAGGTCTTAAACTAAGAGACGACTTCGTTCTTAATATTTAGAAGATTCATCTAAATTATATGAGAATGATAATAAAAAAAGTAAGAAGCCAACAAGATTATACCGAGAAGCAGTGGGACATGGTCCCCAGTATCAATTGAAACTAAAGAAAATGGTAAGCACGTGGTAACAAAACATCACAATTGAAAAAGCTTGTCCTTTGTAAGCTCATAGACATCATTTCGAAATTTTTTGAACATAGTGGAAGGAACAAAAGGTAGAAGACGCTCCATAGAATTAATGGAAGGTGTTCAAACCAAACATGCCAACTTATGCGGCTGGGAGAAGTAGAGGAAGCCAAAGCCTGTGAAGGAGCACGATTTGGAATATATAGTCCATCTCTTATCCTACTAGAGTTGAGGATTCACTTCATTTTCAGATTCTGAAACAAAGCATGTGAAGCATAAGAAGTGAAAGAACAATTCAAATTGTTGGTGACTAATAACAAGTTAATTAGAAAGCTAGGATCATGAAGAATATATGATAGATAAAGCCTAAAGGGTATGGCTATACTACAAAGAATAAACATCATGCCAAAATGACAGTTTCAGAGCGATCAATGTGGCCAATCTTATCTTTCCTAGGAGTGTAGGAGAAAAATCTTGAGACAAACTGCCATATGATATGCAGTACTAGAACCTTAGTTATTAAAAACGCAAGGCGCACCAAGGCGCAAAAGTGTCATGGAGCCTAGGCGCAAGGCTCAAGGCGCAGACGCGAGCCTGAGAAAGGCAAGGCGCAACCACATTCATTTTAAATAATCAACATCAAACATCATTTCAGCTTCTCGATCAAATTTTTCATCTAGTCTACTGATGAGTCCGATTTATATAGGGTTTTTCGGACTCGTCTGGACTTATTTTCTTGCATGTGCACTACTTTTTCAATTGGAAAAGTCATATTTTTGTTTAGGTCTTCGCTTAGCCAATAGTGCATTGTTTTGGCCCAATGTGGCGTGCGATTGCGCACTCTTGTGTTGAGGGTAAGTTCTTTGAGCTCCTCGCACTTGTTTGTTCTGATTTATATGATTGTTTGGATGGATTTATTGCTGTGCTGGTAGTGCGTTTTCCCCAAGGCAGGAATTCTGGTTTGGAAAACGCACGGTCGTGCGTTTCCTTAGTGCACACTTTTTGTCCGATCGTGCATTTTGTTGAGCTGGAGAAGAGTCGAGTGGAGCTCGACGAATTTCGTCGAGCTGAGCTCGACGATCTTCACGCACGGTTAACGCACGGTTTCTTCGGAACTGTGCGCGAAGGAAACACACGGTTTTCCTGTGGCTGCCTTGATTTATTGTGCTCTGTGGTTAATCGTGCGATTTGCTCACGCACGGGCAGAAGTGCCCGTGCGCGAGTAAAACGCACGGTTCCACCTGCTTGCCGGAAATTTCTGCTTTCTGTTTTTACCCGTGCGTTTTCCTTCACGCACGGGCGGAAGCGTCCGCGCGCAAGGAAACGCACGGGTCAACGCTTCTTCCTCGCATGCTATTTTCTGCGCGTTAATAACACACGGTTAACGCACGGTCGTGCGCCAAACCGTGCGTGATCATTTTTCTGACCTGCTTCTATTTAAGCACAAGTTTTCTTCCAATCAGGAAGGTTCCGCTTTTCTGCCTTACCTGTCGCCGTTTTAGGGCAAAACTCCGCCCTTTCTCCTCCGTCCTTCATCTTCCACTAAGGAGAGGAGCTCCGGCCATGCTCGCGAAGCTCTCGTCGGTGCTTGCTCTAGGCCTGCTCCTTCACTTCCTAGCTCTATTGCAAGTTTTGACGTCATATCCATCAAGCAAAGGGAAGCTTGCAACCTTCTTCCGGATCGTGACACGAATAAGACGGGTCCATTGGAGGGTAGTGACAGCCTTCTCTACCCCGGACGTAGTTGAGGACCTAGCTTGGACGTGGATTGACAACCCGACGATTCCTTCCGCGACTCCTCGACGAGCCTTCGGATTCGGTCGATTTCTTGCCTTGTTCTCGCTTTATTGATGTATATGCGTGGATAAATCTTTATATGTAGTTGTGTGGCACTTTAGTTGTAAGCGTTATTAGTTTCATGTCTATGCGAATCTTTATCGTTTTACTGCTTTAGTTGCTTGTTGACGAGTTCAAGTTATATACGTATTTTTGGACTCATCTGGGCTAGTTTTCTCGTTGATGCACTACAGTTTAGTGACATAATTGTTCATATTTGTTATTATGTCTATTCCATGTTAAGTGCAATTTTGGCCCGTTTTCAGTGTGATTCCGTAGTTATTCTACTTTTGCCCTACTTGGTGTTTTTCTGTGTCTGGAGAATGTGGAATGCCCATTTCGGTGGCTCTTCTGTTTTTGCTGCAAGTACAAGGGTCGTGTGTGTGTTCCTGGATCGTTTAAGAATGTTTTTCGCCTAAGGGCCACTGATCGTGCGTTTTTACACATGCACGGTCAATGGACTCCTTAGCGCACGACGAAACATGGAATGGGCATAATAACAAATATGAACAATTATGCCACTAAACTGTAGTGCATCAACGAGAAAACTAGCCCAGATGAGTCCAAAAATACGTATATAACTTGAACTCGTCAACAAGCAACTAAAGCAGTAAAACGATAAAGATTCGCATAGACATGAAACTAATAACGCTTACAACTAAAGTGTCACACAACTACATATAAAGATTTATCCACGCATATACATCAATAAAGCGAGAACAAGGCAAGAAATCGACCGAATCCGAAGGCTCGTCGAGGAGTCGCGGAAGGAATCGTCGGGTTGTCAATCCACGTCCAAGCTAGGTCCTCAACTACGTCCGGGGTAGAGAAGGCTGTCACTACCCTCCAATGGACCCGTCTTATTCGTGTCACGATCCGGAAGAAGGTTGCAAGCTTCCCTTTGTGATGGATATGACGTCAAAACTTGCACTGGTCGTGCGCACTATTCTCCATTTTTCCTAGTTCTGTCTGGGGCAATCGCACGATCATTGGACATAGTGTGCGCACGACCTCTGGTCGTGCGCCACTGCTCGTGCACGTTTATTCTATTTTTCTGGAGTTCTGCCATTGCTAATCGCACGATCAGTGGATCCAGTGCGCACGACCGCTGGTCGTGCGCCACTGATCGTGCGCTCTGTTTTTCTGCTGCAGTATTTAAACCCGTGCTCGGCGAATTAGGGCATAATCGCGTTCATTTTCCGCCCCGCTGCTGTGCGCGAAGCGCCGTTTCTCATCCCCGCAAGTCCTCCACTCATCTCCACCCTCCGGGAAGCTTTCTCCGGCGATCTGAAGCCATCTTCAACCGTTCGGAGAGTTTCCGGCCACCAGCAGTGTGCAACAGAGATCTTCTGGTACAACTCTTTTGGGCAAAAGGGAGAAAGGATTGAAGGAAAGAGAAGAAGACGGAGGAAGACAAGTGGATTGACAACCAATTTGCCTCCGGAAGCAACCACGGTCAGAGTCGAGAAGTGGTCTGACAACCCACCAATCCGGCCAAGAACCACAATTAGGCTTTCCCCCTTTCGGTTTATTCTACCTCTTCTCCATAGTAAATTGTACTCTAAAGCTTGTAATGAACCTTAATTTGCTTTTATTTGTCTATGAATGAAGTTTGCTTGGGTTAATTACATCCTCTTTTGTTAGCCGTGATGCACTCGCCTCCATTCACATCCAATCCACTCGCGCACTAGATCCACTCTAGCAAAGGCTAGTGTTGGTGGTTGAAGAGGTGATTGCGACCCTCACTCTCCGCACGTGTGTTCATTCCATTCGCTTGCTCTCCGTCCATCCGCCTCACGAAGCACGACATAGCGGCCTGCACTAGTTCCATCCACCAAACGAAGCAGTGCTTACGACCCGCATTAGTTCTTTTTTGTTTTGTTAGAATTAAGAATCCAAAACCAACCCCCTTTATTGTTTCGTTTAACTCTTTGTAACGATCATTCTGCAACGCTATCACGTACCCAACCTGCATTCCCTCGAGATCGACATTCGGGGAAAGCTATTTTCAAAATTATTACTTGACAGCGACCGGTGCACTTGCCGACACATCAAGTTTTTTGGCGCCGTTGCCGGGGAATGCATGCGTATTGTTGATTTGTGTTGTGTTATGAGAGTTACGACAAAGTTGCTTGTTTCGAATTTGTTTTATCACAGTCTTTTTTTTTTGCTTTTTATGTCGGTTGGAATTGTTAGATTTTTATTGAGAATCTATACAAGGTAGTTTAATCCTGGAAATTAGCGATCTCTGCAATGTGGGACAGTTTTAATATCAGTTGCCGCTGGTGTGGAGATATCTCTCATGCAAGTGATAGATGTCCTAAGGAGTATGGTAGCCAATACACTCAAGGATCTACATATGGAGCACCAACCTCATCTGGTACTCAATATGCTAGACATAAGTCTGTTAGCTACTCATCCTCGCTTCCATTATCACACTACTTTCATTTGGCGTCAGTACCCGTTGTACAGACAAAGCCGGCTAAGCAGTGTTTATTTTGTCGGAGTTGGGATCACTCTTTGAAGGAGTGTGCTGCTTACTTGGCACAGTTGAAGGAGGATGATGAACCGGATGTTCGGATTGTCTCCACTGCGACAACTTGCAGCACCCCTTCTTTATATGGGTACGTACTAGTGCCACCTTCAGATTTTGAAGGGAGAAATAGTAGTATTTGCACAGATACAAGTGTTGATCTAAACCCTGACACGAATGTTTTTACTCCTGATGTACATATATCATCTTGTATGAAGTCTGTTAGTTGTAAGGAGCCTGTGCTTGATTTTTTTGCGAGCACTACTCCTCTATCTTCTACCTTGCACAATATTCTTTCTGTTTCTGACACCGTTGTGGAGGGTGATTCGCAAGGAACAGCTGGTGTTTGTAGCATTATGCCAGATCCAGTCGAGGAGGACATCTGCATGACCGAGGTTGCTGCCTCAGTCCCATGTAAGGAAGTCCAATGCACGGACGAGGCGGATGCAGCTCTAGCACATTCTTGCACCAGCCTAGACAGCTGTGTAGATCCACCCACAACTCCGCCGATGGGAGATGACACCAGGATCATCCCGAAGATTGAGGTTTACTTTTTGTCATTCTTCTAATTTATTTCCTAACCCCGCTCTCGTGCCTACTTCTCTGCAGGACCACATCGTGGAACCGGTCGATTTAGTGCAAGGGCCTGTAATGCAGCCTAGCATTGATGGAGATCGGGTGCAGGTGGAGTCAGATTCGTCGAGCTTCACAACATTTATTCTACCCATGCATGATGTTCAAGACAGGTATAACTACACAGGTATGTGGGTATTCATTCTGTCGCCGTTTCGGTACCCCGCTACAGAAACGTGAACTTAAACAACTGCCTGAGCACTTCAAATTTCATAGGCCATCAGTTAAAAGAGTGCATGGTACTTGAATAAGTCCTGTTGGGAGACAATAAACCCATCAGTTATCTAGATTAGTATTTTTTTAAATGTATGTACTTTCTATATATGTATTTCTATTTTCTTGTTTTGCGTAGGATCTCTAATTCGCAGGTGCTGGAAATTTTTGAAGCGCAACAGACCTGCCGCTATCGGACAACCACGCAACACGACTGGTATGCTTAGTTTTGAGCATAGGTACTTCTTACCCCTAACTCTTTATATTATTTGGAATGTTTAGTTTTATTAGTGTCGCATTCAAGTCTGTGGGGAGAGCATGTTTGTGGTCATTACACGAGTACACATTTTATAGCATACCAGTTGTTATTTATTTATTTCAAAATCATTGTAACACACACTGAATCACCCACTTGAGCGCGATCTTATCCACGCGCGCAACTCGAGTCAAATGCATTGCTTGTGTGTAAACTCTAAAATAGTGGCGCTGGCTTAGGATTTTAGGATAGAGTAGTGCGAAACTCGTGCAGTGCTCCTAATCAAGTACTCATGGTCTGTGTAGAAATAATATAGATTTAATTTTTATTTATGCTCGTAGATTTATACTTTTTTTGCAGATGTAAATATTGTTTGTACTACTCAAAAATGTTGAATCTGGTGAAATCGAACGGTAGTGTAGGGATGTGTGTATCCGTCACTAGACTCATTTTGCTCGAGTCGGGAGGAAGGATCGTCTTTCTCGGTGGCTAAGAACTTGCCCCAAGCTACTCTCGAAGCATTGGTGCATGGTTAGTCAAGCGTTGGCGTGACGTAGGCCATCAATTTGGCTAGTTTGAGACTTGTTTACCTTGTCCTAACTGCTAACCGTTGCAAGCCAAATTTATGCATACCCCTCGTTTGATTTAGCTCCACCTTCATTCACCAAAGCCTAAAGTCATTCCTCCTATCGCAACCAAATCCATGAGCTCCAGTAAATTTAATATTTTGAAGAGGTGTGATGTGTGGAATTCTTGAGATGTGGTAGATGAATACAAGAATGTTTACTTTCTAAAAAATTTGGGGATTGCAAACGAGAAAAAAGAAAAGGATGAGATTTGAAAGAGAAAATCTAAAAAGAATTATAATGAGAAATGAAATCCCCATCTAGTTTATCATGATATTGATCGGGTTTGGCCGTGTACACACCCGGTTTTCAAGCCAAGTCTGGGGGTGTGTCACACGTGCAATTCTGAGGGGCTGTATTGGTTAGCTTGTTGTTTGCTCGCTTAGGTTGCGTGTAGTCTCCATGTTTATCTTTGACTACCAAACCTTAGCATAAGCCTCATGATTATCCTAAAGTCCTACGGATTCACGCTTGAGACGAGCTAGTACCGTGGAGAGAGTGTGAACGGGCAAGCGTATGGTCCCCGACATTGATGGATTTCTTTGGAGGTGATCCTAAGCCCCGGTCTTTGGCAATGCTTATCTGAGTGGTCTGCCTATTTTCTTCCTACATATGACCGAACGATTCTCTAGAATTCCAATTTTGAGTAGATACAATATTTATTTACGCCTGTCGAAAAGTATAAATTCTATAGTATAATTAAAAAGTTTATCTATTCTATTTTTTGTCCATGATATATTTGATTTCTCTCATTACTGTATTTGGAAATTACTAAGTCAGGTAACTATTTTCTAGTCCACGGAGTGATGATTTGCTCGGGACGAGCAAATGTTTAAGTCTGGGGGTGTGATGAGTTCAAGTTATATACATATTTTTGGACTCATCTGAGCTAGTTTTCTCGTTGATGCACTACACTTTAGAGTCATAATTGTTCATATTTGTTATTATGTCAATTCCATGTTAAGTGCACTTTTGACCCATTTTCAGTGTGATTCTGTAGTTATTGTACTTTTGCCCTACTTGGTGTTTTTCTGTGTCTGGAGAATGTGGAATGCTCATTTCGTGGCTCTTCTGTTTTTGTTGCAGGTACAAGGGTCGTGTGTGTGTTCCAGGATCGTTTGGGAATGTTTTTCGCCTAAGGGCCACTGATCGTGCGTTTTTACACGTGCACGGTCAGTGGACTCCTTAGCGCACGACATCTGGTCGTGCGCGGTCTGTTCATCGAACCCCAAACGGTACAGGAATACTGCGCACGATCATTGGATCTATAGCGCACGACCACTGGTTGTGAGCCACTGATCGTGCGCACTATTCTCCATTTTTCCTAGTTCTGTCTGGGGCAATCGCACGATCATTGGACATAGTGCGCACGATCTCTGGTCGTGCGCCATTGCTCGTGCGCGTTTATTCTATTTTTCTGGAGTTCTGCCATTGTTAATCGCACGATCAGTGGATCCAGTTCGCACGACCGCTGGTCGTGCGCCACTGATCGTGCGCTCTGTTTTTCTGCTGCAGTATTTAAACCCATGCTCCGCGAATTAGGGCATAATCACGTTCATTTTCCCCCCACTGCTGCGCGCGAAGCGCCGTTTCTCATCCCCGCAAGTCCTCCACTCATCTCCACCCTCCGGGAAACTTTCTCCGGCGATCCGAAGCCATCTTCAACCGTTCGGAGAGTTTCCGGCCACCAGCAGTGTGCAACAGAGATTTTCTGGTACAACTCTTTTGGGCAAAAGGGAGAAAGGATTGAAGGAAAGTGAAGAAGACGGAGGAAGACAAGTGGATTGACAACCCATTTGCCTCCGGAAGCAACCACGGTCAGAGTCGAGAAGTGGACTGACAACCCACCACTCTGGCGAAGAACCACGGCTAGGCTTTCCCTCTTTCGGTTTATTCTACCTCTTCTCCATAGTAAATTGTACTCTAAAGCTTGTAATGAACCTTAACTTGCTTTTATTTGTCTATGAATGAAGTTTGCTTGGGTTAATTACATCCTCTTTTGTTAGCTGTGATGCACTTGCCTCCATTCACATCTACTCCACTCGCGCACTAGAACCACTCTAGCAAAGTCTAGTGTTGGTGGTTGAAGAGGCGATTGCGACCCTCACTCTCCGCATGTGTGTTCATTCCATTCGCTTGCTCTCCGTCCATCCACCTCACGAAGCACGACATAGCGGCCTGCACTAGTTCCATCCACCAAGTGAAGCGGTGCTTACGACCCGCATTAGTTCTTTTTTGTTTTGTTAGAATTAGGAATCCAAAATTAACCCCATTTATTGTTTCGTTTAACTCTTTGTAACGATCTTTCTGCGACGCTATCACGTACCCAACCTGCATTCCCTCAAGATCGACATTCAGGGAAGCTATTCCCAAAATTATTACTTGACAGCGGCCCGTGCACTTTCCGACGCATCACTTGTGCAGCGCCTATATTTTCGCCCGCCTCCATAGTTGGTATTGCCGCTCTAGCGATTGCTAGAGACGCGCGTTTCGATGAGGTGTTTGCGACCCTCAATCCGCCGTTCTATTCACTCCCTACGCCTGTAACTTCCTCCATTCCGCCAAACGAAGCAGCGCATAGCGCCCTGCATAGGAGTAGATTTAGTTAGCTTTTATTTTATTGTAACTAAAATCAATCCCCTTTGGACTTCAATCTCAAGTCCTCCTTGAAATTCAGCTCCACCTTGCGGTGTTCCTTGAGAGATTCAATACTTGGGAAAGCCTCCCCATTTTATATTACTTATGCGAGCGGTACACTTGTCGTAAGCGCATCATCTATGAATTAATCATTTATTACTCTCGTTTACATGTCTTAAAAAATAGAATCAATGTGGTCACTTATATCATATATAAGACTCAACTCACAATTATCTATTATAAACACTAAATCTATAAAAAATTATTGATTTTTTGCATTATTTTTTTCTTAATTTCTGAAGAAAAAAATACAACAAAAATTTCACTTATACGCACATTTTATATTCTAAAGGCGCAAATAAGGCGCACAGAGGCGCAAACCTCTGAGCCTGGTGAGCCTGGAGCCTTAGACGTGTCTTTAATAACATAGACTAGAACCAATGATACACTTAGCAAAAGTCTAACACAAGGAATGGTAGTGGGTCTGGGATGATCAGAGAAAGACCTTGGTGCTCCAGTGGATGATGCAATTTTAATAGCCATTGTCTGTGGCTTGAAGTTGTTCAACTGAGCAGATTCCTATGGAAGGGTCAAATGTGTCTCCTTCCGTATTTGCAAAAGTACATGAAAGTCAGGAGCAAAAGGAAAAAGTAATCCTTGGTGTCCTGTATGTCCTCATCCCCTTGGTTGCATGAATTATTACCCGTATTCTTGGGAGGATTGCCATGTAGTTTGTAGCAATGTTTCCATGCGTGACTGAGTTTATGACTAAATCACACAAACTCTTTGTAGAGGAACATGATTGTGGAAAGGAGTAGCCATGAGCAGAGTATTAGTCGCAGCTAAGACCGACCCATCCTGAGGAGAATACGAGTAAGCAAGTGTTGCTGGTCCAATTCTTACTGAACCCAATTCTTACTGAACCAGGTTGAAGTTTTTTTCCATTTAAGGGATAAGCTGTCATCCCAATATCTGCACCCAAGTAAGAACAATTCTTGATTCATACATTGAAGTCAGACAAAGACCGATGACAATCCACTTTATCATGAATCATTTCCCTGTATTTACAACACTTTAGAGTTATCAGATTTAGTTAATTTAACTCCATATTTAAAATGGCAAACTCTGAGTAGGATTGAGCTATAGATAGCTCCTCTTGAGTGATGCTTGCAATTTGAGATTCGATTTGACGTGCTTAAGCATAATTTCATTATCGAGAGTGAGCCAAAGATCAATATCAAGAAAGATAGTTCTTATATATTGATCTATCCTGGGAGTTCAGAAGTCATGGCATCACCATTGATTTGTTTGAGTCTCACTTCTCCCATGTGATGCAGAGCATAGACGGGACCTGTAGTGGAGGACGAGTTTTGGGCTCATTCGGGGCCAAGTGGCGACTTTCCATATATGACGTGCCCGGATCGACGATCGGACTCCGCGAATGTGTCCAGATTTATGTCGCAAGTCAAAATCATATGCTACTTTGTTACTTTGGTTTATTTTAGTGTATTTTGAGTGGTCCCGCTTCCGGCCAATCATAGCCGTTGAAGGTGGGATGCCCTAGTCTTTATTTTCTTATAAATAGATGAGTAGGGGCTGGTTTTGAAGGCATTGCAGAATTTGAAGAGTTGATTCCCGGATTCCCGCGATCATCCCACGGTGCCGATTCCGTGGAACCCTATGTGACGACTCCTAGGCTTGTATATCCCTCCCCATGGTTTGCCCTAACCCCAGGCTCCTTTTTCCCCTCCCAAACTCTCTCCTGCAGCCCCTCACAGCCCCCAAATCAGCCGCCTAACTGTTGTCCTGAATTTCCTGTTTTCCTTGATCTTCACCGTTTAATCATGAAATATAATATTCATTTCCTAAGTTTCTAAAACAGTGAACTCCTGTCAGGTCGACCGCCCCTTCCCCCCGTGTTTCCCCCATCCAATTACCCCCTTTTTCCGCCCCTGCTCCAGGTCGACAAACCTCCCACTGCCGCAGCCCAGCCCCAAGCCTCCACGTTGTCCCTTCCACCCTCTAGGCCTCTACCGCCCAAAATTGAACCCCACGCCATTCCCCTCCGTGGAACCACCCATGCAGCCCCTCCCACACCCTAGCAGCCCGAATCTAGGCAAATCTGGCTCGGATCCGGCGTTTTCCGCATACACTCTTCATCCCCTAGCCCGGTTCCGCCACCAAACATCGGGCCCAATCATCCCTCACTCGGATCTACGCCTACGAGGTCAAATCTATCTATTTTCGGTCCGACTCCACCATCCATCGCCGTGGACAGCCACCGCCATCATCTCCACGCCTCCGGTTCCACCTCGGGTCGTTGTACACACATCTTCGGCTCCGGATTCCCCAGTGTCTTGGTCAACCCACTATTTGGTGAGTCTTCGTTGTACTGGATTATTATTTTCAGCATATTTATATTGGATTGGATCTTGTACTTGTTTTGGATATCTTGTATGGTAGTTGTTTGTTTTTAAATTATTATTGTGAGTTGCAGGTTTTATTTGTTGCACGCTCTTGCTTTGACCCTCCACGCGGAGGAAAGCAGAAGCTTGCTTTTGCCTTAATAAAATATTGTCTTGCTGTAAATTATCTGCGTGGGATGTTATTTATTATTCAATCGTGATTTTAACTGTCAGATTTGCATTGCATGTAGAGTTAGGTCACCGCTTATCTCGCCGCCTATAGATTTGCCCTGCGTCACCAAGTAGGATCATATCACGGTGCTTCCATAATAGTACTATTGATTTGACCAAGTAAGCTCCTGTGGCAAAAGGCCGTGTGAATGGATTATGGCCATCCTTGGGCAATTAGTACCATCAAGTATCATCGTGGTAATGATGACTTTATTTGAAAATTGTTCAACTCGAAGTAAATTTATTGATGCAGTCCCATAAGATGTCAATGTCCGTTTGACATTTATAAAAAGTGCAATGTCACAAATGCATGTGGAGGGCATCAAACAAAGTGCATCATACAACATGCTCAACGTACACAAACGAAGCAATTAACAACAGAAGAGAGAGTTGTTGGAGACAAGGGAACTGCATGTTGGGGGAGTAGAGGACTACAAAAGGTCAAAGGCTATTGAAGAAGTGCAAGATTGTGCGAACAAACGCTTCAGCATTAACACTTAAACGTAAACTGTTTGTTAGACATATGTGTATTTGTATGTTGAAGAATGAGAGTGGCATGTGATGAGGATCATAGATCGAGGGTGGAACGATACTTATCCGAGCCCGCACCAGCTACATATGCAAGAGACAGAGATAGGATCATCATATAGATGATTCAAGGCAGTATTCGATTTCAGAGCGATGACGACATATTTTTATGCATATTTTTTTTTATTTTATGTAAAATTCGTGGATATGTTTTGTATGATCTTGAGTGTCCATAGTGGACTCTAAATCTATAAGACTCAGTTGGCTCAGTTGCAGCGACTAGAGAAGTGGTGAGAAATAGTAGTGAAATAATCAGCTGTTTTGCAGAGTGGTGACAGAATAAGTGAAACTGTTTGGAAAAAACGTGTTGTTTCAACCTGTGAGGTACAATCACATGAATCAAAAAATTTAAAAAACTCAACCAAAAATTTCTCAGCCAAATTATTCTCTAATGTATATTCACTATCATCTTTAGTATATAATAACTTATAAACATAACCAATGTCATTGGATTTTTTCTTCTTCTAATCAATGTGGTCACCATTTCTTGTACCTGTGAGGTACAATCATATGAATCTCCGGCCTGAGAAGACATCGGCGGTTAGAATCCGTTCGCCAGCTTGGCTCGATGCAGAAGGTTGAAGAAGTATCAAGGTGGAAGAAGAGGATTTCCGTGAATCGCAGTCCGCGCGATTTGGAGTCTCCAAATCGCGGTATTTTCCTGACTGTATGGTGGTGGCTGTTCGTACCGGAGATGGCATAAATAGTGTTTGGCTGGGCAGTGCAAAAAATAGCGGCATCAGCTCCCAAAATGCCCCGCCAAACAGAGCCTAAATAAGGGATCTAAAGGCTGTTTTTTAGGGATAGCGGAGCTTGGAGAGAAGCTCTGGGCTCTCGAGGTCTTTTCACGGTGCTGATTCCGCTGGTCTTTGCTTCCGAAGTCAAGGTTACAGGTTACTACATTTTTTTAACTACCCCACTCATTATAAATACCCCTGCCACTCACTATAACTACCCAAAATTGTGTGTAATCATATTTCCCTTATGTTGTAACTTCATTTTCCTCTGTCCCAAATCCATATAACTACCTCCCCTACTAGTAACTACCTCTCCACCACTAACTCATTAATTCCTGAAGTAAGCCCCATAACTTCTGCCCACTTGTGGAATTGCCCCAATTCCAGGTAGTTTCAGCCTTTCAGGCCACTTGCAGCTTCTGCACTTCTTCTCCCATGAAATTTTTGGTTCCCTACCCATTCAAGTCATGTTCCCTCCCCTCCTGAACCACTCCAGCCTCATTTCCCACTTCTTCAAGCCACGTCCTTTCCATTTCTCCCACAGCTCCAGCCCAACAAAGCCCCCCTGGAATCCAATTCTAGTCTCAAACAACCTTCGTCCACCCTCAGTCTAAACCCTGCATTCAAAACCCCACCCCATAGCCCTCCAAAAGCCTTCCCTTCCCCTAATTAGCACAACGGCACCTCCATAAATCCTATCCGACCACTAAAACTCCTACACTCCAACATTTAACAACCTAAATTCATTCTAGAACAGTGCAAGATGTTGTTCTGCTCCAAATCGGCCCTTCCACTGATTGCTTATTGTTGCGATAATTTAAAATTTTATCTAATTGATGATAAGAAAATCTAGAGAAGTTAACAATTCCTGCTTTAGTGGAATCGACCATGAAGCAGAAAGAAGCATGCATCCCTCCAGGAAAAGAGATCAGAAAGTTGATGTGAAGAAAGGGTCAAGCCTCATCCTGAAGTTGTCAGAGATCGTCGACCGTGCATTTGCCTATCAGGAACTCGTTCGCCGACAGTGCGTTCGCCGACAAAGTGTTTGCAGACAGTGCGTTTGCCGATAGTGCGTTTGCCGACCGTGCATTTTGCCGACCGAGTACCCAATCAATGATTGGAGAATGGATTGCAGCCTACTGTTCTCAGCTGCAGTGCTCCCAGATCAGTCAGAGATCGTCCTTCGTTAACCGAAATTGTAGTCGATCGTGACTAAGCCATCTCTTCATCATCATTCCCAGAAGGAATATTATGCACTTAACAATCGCTAACCAGAGCTCAGCGATTGTCGACCGACTAGGAGCTCATTGTTCATTGACTGTGCCGAAGATTCGCCGGGACTCTGGAAATAGCAGTTGCGGAGTCAAAAAGTTGAAGATGTTTTCTGCCACTTTTTTTCTCGTTGGGACTCGGACAACAATTAACTGATGATAAATGGGCTCCTCCTTAAATCCCCTCCAATCCGAGGCGGCTATTTAAGATGGGCAAGGATTTGAAGATCAATGCTGTGATGCAACAAACAGAAGGAAGAAGTTGCATGAAGTGAGAAGACAAGAAAAAAGAAACAAAGAGAACAACACTCTCAGTATGTGGAGCACTCTCCCTTACTTCATCCCAATCTCCCTTCTCACCTCCTCTTCCAAATGTAAAATGTGTATCCTCTAATCTTGAGACACAACTAGAAATCATATCCTCTTGTGATTACTTCTTGATGCAGTGGTAGGTTGACTCAGGATGGTTTTACTAAATTTAGCCCGGAATTAAACTTCAGCAAAAATTTATAAGCGACTACCAAATCAACACAGTGTGCGCAATAACTTTCGAGCGTGTAAGCAAACAATCACGTTCTTTTCACATGTAGTGCTTTCGGCTACAACTTTTACAAATGGACTATAGGCGAACAAAGTAATGAAAACAAATAACACAAACAAAATAGTATTTTCACTGAACATATGCAAGGTTCATTCCAAATATTCAATACAAAAATAAAATAACACAAAGATAACAATACTCACAAGGCACGAGAGATCTCGAGGCGGCGGCGGTGGACGTGATTCCACGAGATGAATTTTACGGCTGTAACGGAACAATCTGTTTTGAGCTTGAAAGGTGTGATGAGGTGACTGAGAGGAATCACTAAGGGGTAACAGGACTTGGACAAAAAGGAGGAGATGAGCTTCTAGGCCAGAATAAGGCGGGCTGGCTTGCTTGGGTGAAGTTTCAACAAGCAGGAATTTTGTGGCTAACCTGGATTGTTTCTAAGAACAGAAGAGGGCTGGCCGTAACTTTGTAAAGTGCTGAAAATAGAGGGGAAATATGCAGTTGAAGAGAGAGGCGCGGGGAGAGACGGCCTGCTGTAGATGAGAAAAGGTCGGGAGATGGAATCAAAATCCAGGAGGAGAAAATGGAGAGCCGACGATGTTTGAAATGGAAGTGGAAGAAAGGTTTGCCAGTGCTGGAATGGATCAATGAATAGGGGCGCTGCTTGCAGTTTCCAGCGGGGAAGAAGAACAAGGAAATAGCGGCTACCGACGACGATCGTTCTAGAGAAAGAAAGAGGAACACCCGGCTTG
This sequence comes from Platanthera guangdongensis, assembly GCA_039583875.1. Classification (NCBI taxonomy): domain Eukaryota; kingdom Viridiplantae; phylum Streptophyta; class Magnoliopsida; order Asparagales; family Orchidaceae; genus Platanthera; species Platanthera guangdongensis. Next base: position 154,655,775 of record CM077165.1, read on the forward strand.
TCGATTCCGGCTGGGAGGGAGACGAATAGTAGCACTGGCGTGTGGGAGAGTTGAAGAGCAGCAACCATGCGTGAGGTTGACGACAAAAGGGAGGGGCTGCTTGCCGTCTCTGGTGGTAGAGATGAAGAACAGAGGGATATCGAAGCGGAGAAGCTTGCTGGTAAGGTGGACGAGGCACTAGGCTAGTGTGGAAGAATATGAACAGTGAAGATAGGGTGGCTTCCTTCTTGCCGGATGAAGAAATCATGGGATTAGAGGTGATGAACGGTGAGAGATTAGGCGGTTTCCTTCATAGATAGTGGGATGGAGGAGTTTACGGGAATATGTACCGTGACATTATAAAGAAATAATTGAAATAGAATTAACCGGGACGTCGCACCCCAGGCTCGCGACTTCGCACTACGAATAATTACCAAAATCTGGACTCTCCCCCCCAGACGCAACCACGACATCTGATCGTCCGTCCGGGCAGCGGATCATCGCCTCCTGCAGGAATACACACAAGTCGGTCGTGACACACCATCACCTATCCTACAAGGACTGTTGAAGAGAGGATGTTCGCGGCCGTCTGATGCGCGAGCGCGTCGATTGGTCGCGACGAAGCGGAAGACGGTGCCGATGGAGCGCGACTGTTCGGGGATACGTGCGGGCTTGATGGAGCGCGGCTGTTCACTGTCCGCTGCAACGATGCAGGGGAGGGGCTCGAGGCTATTGCGGCTTTGGAATGGAGAAGACAAAGGACTGCGGGGGGGGGGGGGGGGGGGGGGGGTTCGTCTAATCCCGACTGCGCTGGACTGCGGTTCTGCGCTGTTTGATGAAAATGTTGGGCACCGAGGAAGGTGGAAGACGTCGGGGGTGAATGATGTTGGCGTCGGAGCTGCTGCGGCCAGCAAAGGAGGGGTCGAGGGAGGAGGAATGTTGGCGTCCTCGGAAGAGGACCGCTGGCTCTGATACCAAGTTGTTACGGGTCTACTTCCGTAACCGTGGTAACTCGTCAGAATGGTGGCCGGAGGCGGAGATGATGGCGGCAGTGGGGGGATACTGTGGAGCCGGAACCGCGGCTGCCTAGGCGGGGTTGCTCGTTGGAGGAGAGAGCCACCAATATCTCACAACAAGAGACAAGAACTAGACTTCATTCATTGATAACTTCATACAAGACTCTAAGGGTCTATATATAATTGGATCCAAGGGCATAATTGTAAATACACAAGACATAAATAAAATACGCAACGACTACGATTGGACTCATACGATACTTAATAACACACTCGACTCGACGTAATACATATAATAATAGAGCCATAACAGAGGACTACCCATATTTATTGGGGAACCTCTATAAAAAAAGTATGTCTTTTAGTTGAATGCTCTCTATAACATGTATCTGATATATTTTTCCTTTTGTTTGCTGTTGCATTTCTTCGGTTTCAGTTTTTCTCTCTGACTTTTTTCTGTGATCTGGGTGAGTTATGTGTGTAACTTAAAAAGATAATTTCACTCTTTTCTAGGCCTGCGAGCGGTGCGGTTCGGTGCGGTTTGAGGACAAACCGAAACCGCACTGCAGGGTTGCGGTTTTCGTCCGGCCAAAACCACACCGAAACCGTGCAGTGCGGTTTGGTTTCGGTGCGGTTTAGCGTCAGTTTGTGCGGCGCGGTTTTGGTTTTTGACAGTTTTTTTGGTCAGTAATAGAACAAAACATATTTTATTGAACAAAACTAAACTAGATAGTGTTTCTAAAACCTTAAGTTTTAACTCTACATCCTAAACACAAAAAACTCTTAAATGCTAAATCATAAATTGATTTTGTCCCAGTTCAGTGAATATTAAACATTTAAACTGTCAAATATTGCTGTTACACACTAATGTTGCATAGTACTAGTACTTGCAAATAAACTATATAATTGCTAACTTATTATATATATATATATATATGTGTGTGTGTGTGTGTGTGTGTGTGTGTGATATAGAATATGATAATTGAGGATTACCGAACATATTACACACGAGAGGCAACACCACAACTCGGCAAGCAATAGTTTCAGAGCTTCGAAAAATTAAGCACAGTAATTTTAAAACAAATGAAGGGCAAAAATGTGTCTTTAACGATACAAATCTTCAGGCTGGATTATCAAAAAGCTGAAGAAGCTTGAGGGCGCTTCACTCTTCAACTGCATGAGGCATCCTCATCGGCAAACTTGATCTTCTTACTTGCGGGTTGAATCTGACCCACCTGCGTTTCCCGCAGACCATAATCAAATTAGTTTAAACATTAAATTAACATAACAAACAATCTGACTATATTTACCATAATTCAATTTCCATCTTCATTGAGGAAACCCACCAAGCAAGCTTAAATGTGTTAACATGAAGAGATTGGGCTGGAAAAAGGGATAAATCTTGCTCTTAGTATGTGTTAGAAATTAGAAATTAGAGTTCAGGGAAGGACGACGGAGACAGTCACACTTACAAGAAGTCAAGAAGAGAGCGAGACGTCGAGCCCTAAATCTGCAACTGCGGCTGCGACCTTGCGAGCTGATGCGGACCCTCAGGCCGCAGCAGATTTCCGTCGATCGGCGACCGGTGTGCGAAACTACGACCGCCGGTCGTCGTAGCGCCCCGCCGTCGTCAACTCCTATATAGGGTTTCGGCGTTTCGAAGAAGGTTAGCCTGTCGGGCCTATCTGCGAGTGCTGAACGACAGCGTCGACATAACGAGTGAAGCGCTGAAGTAATGGCCTAATGGGTACGGCTTTTTAATAATTATTGTGTGGTTTTTTAACTATTAAATATTAATTAATAGAATAATAGTTAATGTGCGGTTTTTTAATGGCCTAAGTAATATTTAATAGTTAAATGGGTGTTGTTGCTGCATTTTTGCGGTTACAAAAAACCGCACAGTAAGATTGGACATTAAAAAAACCTCACAGTATGCGGTTTTCACGAAGCCGTAGTCAAATTTTTTCCAAAGTAGAATATAATGGGTGCTGCATTGCTGCGGTTTTTTAATGGACCAATCTTAAATTTTTTCAGACCTATTAATCTAGTCACGGTGCGGTGCGATGTGGTCGGTTTTTACGAAGCCCAAGTCAAACCGTACCGCACGTATGTGGTTTTCAGCCCCCCGAAACCGAACCACACCGCACCCGATCGGTTCGGTTTCAAAAGGAGTGCGGTGCGGTTTTGCGGTTTTGCGGTTTTCAGTTTTCCTGCAAAATTCACATCCATCTCCGAACTTTCGCTTATTTAAACTATTGTATGAAGTCTTACTATTTATTGTTGAATAGTTGTATGAAGTCTTACTATTTATTTTAGATGTTATTTCGTATTTGTTCATTCAATACTTGTTCTATTTGCATGATTTATTCTCTTCATATTCTTTCTTTAATTTAATTGGAGCACTTTTTTTTAATTTAATTGGATCTAGTTTGTTTCTTTAGTTTCTAATCTCAAACCTGAATTCTTGTGGACTCTCTTTAATTTAACTCGATCTAGTAATTTAATGATAGCAGTTTAATGAATAGGGGAGGCTACAACTTGAATAGAGTTTGTATGACCTTTAAATTTTTTGCAATTTTTTATGTTACACAAACTGCTTTCTAATGACACTAGTGCGCATAGTTTTTTCCCACTGTTCTGCACCCACTTTTGGTTGATTTGAGCCTAATGTTTCCATAAAGCATGAAGAAAATTTCCATCCAAACACCAATTTGCTATGCAGGAAAAAACAACAACTTGCCAACAAGTGTCTTTTTTTGTATATATGGTCTTATCCTTTTAGGGTCTAAAGTATTACATATATATAAAGATGCAGTTTACCCTCTTTGCAAGACCTTTTCATTTCTTTTATCATTATAAGCCTCAAGTGTTCTAATCACATTTTTCACTCTTTAAAATTGTTTATTTTCTTAAATTTTCCTTTTTAAGCAAAAATGACATTTTTGAAAATACTTCCTGATATATCGGTTGTACCCAATATTTCAAGCGATATCTCGCGGCCAATATATAGGTATGAGTATTAAAAAGTTGTTTTCTTCATTTCTTTTATGCGATCAAGTGGAAATATTTTATTTTGTCCTTCATTTCATGCTTCTATCTGAGCCTAGCTTTAACGTTTTTCTCACTCGCTCTCATTTGATGCTCATTATGTCGTTTATTGTCGTTGACGCCTCTATCTTCTGTTTTTTTTGCTTGTTTCCAACTGAGGTCTTATGTTTTTTGACATGGAACTATTGGCCATAAAAGTATAGGCAATTCAATTACTTCAATACTTATTATTTATATACAAAATTGTGTTTAGTGTGTTCGTTGCTTCATTTTAATCACACTATTACATGTTTATTGTGTATATATATTAAAAATTTATTTAAATATTAAAATCTGACATTGTAAAATATATCTGATATATCATTCGCATTGTAAAAAATATCTTTGATATATCTTTTGCAATCCGACATCCGACATTTAATTCGACATGAGCCCAACATTCGACATCTGCAACCTTGATCATTGGTCAATTGTGTTGGGAAGAATTCCTCTCTTTTTTGCAATCCACTCCATAGGGTCGGATCCGTTGAAATAGGGAACTTCTAAACAATGAGCTTGGGTGGTGCCATCGACAATGAATAGGGTCCTCCTGAGGCATCTAGGGCAGGATTGCCCCAGAGGAATACTGATTTATTGGCAGAGAGTGGGGAAGTTGGGACTCGGATATGTTGAAACTGCTCCATGAGAGTGTGGATTCATTGCATGGTTGCCTGCATTGAAGCCAACCTCTTCTCATGTGCTGGTTAGGGATTTCTCCATGTTGTCAATGTATGTGTCGGTCATGGCATCTTGACTGCGAGTGGAGCAAAGAATATGTTTGGAGTGACCGAGTTAATTCCACTCTTTGTCACAGTTTATCTGTTGTGCGGCTAAATAAAATCAAATATGGAACATGCTGGCTTATAGATTTCTTTCCCTTGTTTTGCAGGTCTTATTTCAGAATGATTCTCCTGCAACTTTGCTTGCTCGTGTAATCGGCATCATTGGCTCCTTAGACCAAACAATGCTCGCTAAAGCTCGAGATACATATAAATATTTTACGAAGAATCACATGTTATACGAAAGGAACCAGGTTTGAAATTCTTCCCCTTAATATTTATGCATATATTAAGTTTTTGGTTATAACAATATTGAATTCTAGAAATTCCTTACCGCCCTTTTACTGTTATGATTGATTCTTTTTTAAATATTGTTTTTCCCAATCAGCAATATCACAATAATAACTCCCATTATATCCAGGTGTCAAAATTTCTTTGTGAACCGTAACTAACTCAGGACAGTTTTGTTGATAGGACCACCAAAAAACTCAATAGTGACCAAAATCTATGGACAGATGACTTATTTTTAGTTTTTATTTCCTGTACTCGCCAGTAATAGACTAAAGGCATTTTGAAAAAAATGAAAATAAGAGCAGACAAAACATTAATCTTTTTCAATTTAATCAATTAAGAAAAGCAAAACAATTTCGTTAAAGAACAGATCAATTTGTAGTCACAAGATTTGGATAGCATTTTGCTTCAAATATTTTGGAAAAAAAACCCTGGTAAATTTATTACACTTCAGCGAGATCTGTTAGAGAATATTAGGGAAAACAATGTAAAACCCATGTATAAGGCCCATCTATAGGCCCGCTTCTTCTTTCTTCTGTTAGTCTCACATCTCTTGTATTGGATTCTTTCTCCCTCTCTTCTCCTATATATTTGTACTTACTCTTGTATTTTGATCATGAAGAAATATATACAAGGTTTGACTCTATTTTTCTACATGGTATCAAAGCCAGGTTCCGATTCCGAGCGGCTACCTGTTTTGTAACCGCAGCTATCCGCGCGGCTTCATCCCTACTTCCCGCCGCTGTTCCGCGGACTCTTCTTTTCTGACCGTTTCTACTCTCTCCGTGGCTTTCACCCCTCTTCCTCCTCTACCTCCCTCTATTTTATAACCCTCTTCTCTCTGACCGGTGCCCCCCTACCCGTTGTTCGTTCTTCTACCCGCTGTGGGTTGCCTAGCCGGCAACCGCTGCGGGTTGCCTAGCCGCTGTGGGTTGTCTATCCGCTGCTTCTTTTCGTGGGTTCTTGCCGCTACTTCTAGTCGCAACTTCTGGCCGCTACGTCTGTCTGTGCGGCCTCTCTTTCCTTATCCTTCTTGTCGCAGTCTTGTCTTAACCATTGGCCCTTGGTTCACTGCAATCTCTGCTAATCACGGTGATCTCCCCTTGTTGCCGCTACCGTCGTCTTACTGTTTGTGCGGTCTCGTCTTAACTGCTGGACCTTGGCTCGCTACGATCTCTGCTATTCGATGTGATCTCCCCTTGTCGCTGCTACTGTCCGTGCGATCTCTGTTATTCGCTGCGATCTCCCCTTGTCGCCGCTACCGTCTCGTTTTACTATTCGTGCAGTCTCGTCTTAACAGTTGGACTTTGGCTCGCTGCAATCTCTGCTATTCGCTGCGATCTCCCCTTGTCGCCGCTACCGTCTGTGTGGTCTCGCCTTAACCACTGGCCCTTATCCGCAGCGGCCTGGTGTTCGGCTAGCCGCGCACTCTCTTAGCCTCGCGCTCTCTTTGTCGCTCTCTTGTCACCGCGCTCTTTGATTCGTCACGGCCTTGTCGCTTCTTGCTCCTCTTTAACCGCTCGGGCATTTTTTCTAGTCGCTGAGCTTGGCGTTATCCGCATGTCTTTCGAGTCGCCTACTACTTCCGATTCAACTACTCTTCCCGGACATCCTCGTGTTGCTCCTCTTGAGCTTCGCGATGAATTACAAATTACCACCATTTCTCTCCGTGGCAAACCGAATTTTGTTGAATGAGTTCACTCAGTTTGCCGTGTGCTGCAGACGAAGGGTCTCCTTCATCACCTGCCAATGCCTCTTCTCAATGAACCTACTGACGAGTGGATCGGAGACAATGGGCGTGTCCAATCTTGATTTCTCATTTCTCTGGATACTGAGCCGTATCGGATGGCCATGTACCACGAGACGGCTCACGCTATGTGGACGAACTTCTTCATTCTCTTTACTCCGGGAAGGACAGTCTTCAACACTTATTCAACATTCTTATCGATCTTCAGTCCCTCGACCCTGGAGCTACTGGTGACTTGACGTCTTTTGGTGCTTGGGCTAAAACTCTTGTGGAGGTCTGGATCCAGCATCAGCCCCCCACCACGGAGTTGGTTACTCAACGACAGTAGAAAGAAGCAGTTGAGATTGCTATGATGATGGCACGTGTTCCTCCACATTTTCATAGTGTCCTGCGCTCATATCCTATCTTACGCTATTACTCCGTCCCTCTTAGACATTTGCTCGATGCTTCTGAAAGTTACCCCTCCTCCGGATCCTCCGCCTCTCTCTAGCTCTCCTTCAACAACTAGTGGCTACTCTCGCACCTTCTACTCGTGGTCACCTGGCTCGTGGAGGTCGCCAGTCTCGGGGATTGGGTCGTGGTGGCCGTACTCTCTTCAAGTGCTCTCACTGCGGCAGAGATGGTCATCTGGAGGCCACCTTCTACCGCAAGCATGGTCTGCCCCCTCACCTCACTGCTTCGGCTACTACCACACCTCCCTCCACCACTAGCGAGGATATTGCTGCTCTGCGTGCTCAACTCTATCAGCTTCAAGGGGTAGTTAGTCGCTCCTCTAGTTCAGTGACCTCGATCTCCAATGAAGGTATATCTTGCCTCTCACACAACTCTTACTGGATTGTGGACTCGGGTGCTACGCATCATCTCTCTTCGCAGAAGTCGTCGCAATACTTGGATTCTGCTTATCCCAAGTCCATCACTGTGGCTAATGGTGACACGATCCCGGTTTCTGGCACTGCTCGTCTTCCTCTTACTCCTTCCCTCTCGTTATCCTCGGTTCTCCATGTTCCAGGATCCCCTTTTAATCTACTTTCTTTTAGCCGTCTTACATAGGACCTTGATTGTTGTGTAACTTTCTCATGCTCTTCCTTTGTTGTGCAGGATCTACTAACACAGAATATACTTGGTAGGAGGCGACTGTCTAATGGGTTGTATCATCTCGATGTTCCTCCTGCTGCCCTCACCACTGTCTCCTCCACTGATTGCCATCGTTGTCTTGGGCATGCTCCTCTTTCGATTCTCAAGAAAGCTCTTCCAACTGTTCCTCGTCAGGAGTTCTTTTGTGAATCATGTATTTTTGGCAAACAACACCATGTATCTTTTACTTCTCTGTGTATCTTTCACCTTCCTCCGCCACCACCAGCTGTATGCCAAGCAGTTCAAGTGTTCGTTCGGCCAGACAGAGGTGGAATACCTGGGACATTTGGTGTTTGCTAGTGGGGTCAAGGCGGACCCTAAGAAGATCGAGAGCATGTTATCGTGGCCTTGCCTACACACGGTCCGAGCGCTACGAGGGTTCCTCGGGCTTACGGGATACTACAGGCGCTTTGTCAAAGACTATGGCAAGATCGCTCGACCGTTGACTCAGCTATTACAGAAGGACGGTTTCCATTGGCCACCGGAGGCGGAGGCCTTCCAGGCCCTTATGGGGGCCATGACGACTACCCCGGTGCTCGCTCTTCCTGACTTCACCAAGGAGTTCGTTCTGGAAACAGACGCGTCCGACATAGGCATTGGCGCGATGTCGATGCAGAAGGGGCGGCCCCTCATATTCTGCAGCAGGGCGTTAGCGCCTCGTACGCTGGGGTTCTCCACGTACAAGAAGGAGATGTTAGCGATCATCCACGCGGTGGCTCTGTGGCGGCCGTACTTGTTTGGACGACATTTCAAAATACGCACGGATCATCAGAGCTTGAAGCACTTCTTGGATCAACGGGTCTCCACCCCGCTTCAGCAAAATTGGGTGACAAAGCTGTTGGGGTATGATTATGAGATCCTTTACCGGCAGGGTAAAGAGAACGTGGGTGCCGAGCCTCGCCTACCGGAGAGCACGACCGCCCATATTTCCGAGCCCCTACTCGACTCGCTAGATGATGTTCAGGAGGAGATCATGCGGGACCCCGCACTGCGTGCCATTGTGGAGGCTCTTCGACAGGGGCAGATCACTACGCCAGGCTATCGGTTGTAGAACGACCGACTATATTACCAGGGGCGGGTGGTCAATTGGTCATTCCGCCAAACTCAGCCTGGAAGACGGTCATGATGCACGAGTTCCATTCATCGCCAACGGGTGGACACACGGGAATCCTCTGTACCCTTCCGCGAGCACGAGCTAATGTTTTCTGGACGGGATTACGACGCGACATTCAGCAGTTCGTGCAGTAGTGCGAGATATGTCAACGGCAGAAGTACGAGACAACCTCTCCAACTGGCTTACTGACACCCCTGGAGATCCCGCACCACATTTGGGAGACAGTGTCCATGAGCTTCATCGACGGATTGCCCAAATCTCAGGGCAAGACAGTCATATTGGTTATTGTTGACAAACTCTCCAAGTATGGCTACTTCTTGGCTCTGAGCCATCCTTACACCGGCGAGACAGTCGCCGGCCTCTTTGTTCGAGAGATTGTTTGCCTCCACGACATCCCACACGCCATCATTTCAGATCGGGATCCGACCTTCATCGACAATTTTCATTTCAGATCGGGATCCGATCTTCATCGGCAATTTTTGGCGGGAGCTCTTCCGACTACAAGGGACTACCCTACGTTTCATTACGACGCATCACCCCCTGACGGATGGCCAGACAGAGGTACTCAATCGGGGCGTGGAAACATACCTCTGTTGCTTTGTGATGGACGAGCCGCGAACATGGACCAGTTGGCTACACTGAGCCGAATACTGCTACAACACCTCCTACCATTTCTCCAGCAAGATGACCCCATTCGAGGTCGTATACGGCCGCTCTCCCCATTCTTTGAGCAGCTACGAGCCGGGCAGCACCGCATTGCCAGTAGTGGATCGGGCACTACGCGACTAGGACCGTACTACAACCACGTTGTGTGAGAATATCCGAGCAACACAGGACCACCTGAAGACCCAAGCAGACAAACATCACAAGGAAAGGGAGTTCGCAGTCGGCGATGAAGTCTTCCTCAAGTTACGGCCCTACCGGCAAGTCTCGGTGCCACGCCGAATGAACCAGAAATTAGCTCCTCACTACTATGGGCCCTTCGCATCCTCCGCCGCGTCGGCCCTGTTGCTTACACTTTGGCCCTTCCCGAGAGGTCGCGCATTCACCCAACAGTTCATGTGTCCTTATTGAAACGAAAGATTGGCGATACCGTACAGGTTAGTCCCTTTCTTCCCGAGGAAACAGTGGCGGGCGAACTCCGTCCACTACTTGAGGATGTCCTGATGCTCAAATGGAAGCGACGGGGTGCTGAGTACCGACCTGAACTCCTTGTCAAATGGAAACACTTGTCAGAAGCGCACAATACATGAGTTGATCTGCTGGAATTCCGGGAACTCTACCCGGATTATCACCTTGAGGACAAGCTGATTTTTGATGAAGAGAGGAATGTTACGCTTCCGAACATAACTCAGTTCTTTGAGCGTACTTGCGCTCACAGGCGAAAGATGAAGACAGACGACAACGAGGTTGAACCAGCCGGTTTAGCCCCCACTCTCTAAGGCTCCATTTGGTTCGGCGGTGGCGGGTCGATCCGGCGGGTGGAAACGAAGTGTTCGAACCGGAGGGGGGAGGTGGATGCTCCAAACGTACCTTTTTGGGGCGTTTCTCAAGGCGTGCGGGTGGAAACGGAGCAAACGCCGTTGGAGGTTCATTTGTTTACCCTCCTTCCGACGGTGTTTGCCCAAAACGGAGCAGCGAAACGCCCAAACAAATAGAGCCTAAAGTGGCGGGTTGGGAGGCTGAACCATCCCGGTTCATCCCCGCGTGGGAGGGGCCGGCCGGCCCCTCTTGGCCCGGGCATGTATATATACTCGGGCCCCTTAGTGTGGATTATGCAAGAATAGTTCCAGATATTTCTTCCCTCTTTCTCCCTCTAATCTCTCTTAGCTCTCTCATTAGCCTCTACTTCTTTAGCTTTCTCTTAACATTTTACATCGGCTCTCTCCACCTCTTCTTACATTTGCTCTCTCTCTGTCTCTCTCTTATCTCTATACCTAACTCTGTGCAGGAACCTCTCCAGCATCCGGGGTGGCGTGCAGCCATGGATGAAGAAATGACTGCTTTGTAGGGTATTCACACTTGGGATCTTGTCTCTCTTCCTCCTGACCATAGTTGTGTTAGCTGCAAATGGATTTTTACAACAAATGGGACAGTTGATCGCTTGAAAGCTCGGCTTTTGACACGAGGTTTTACTCAACAATATGACCTTGATTATGATGAAACCTTCTCCCTGTCGCAAAATTAAATTCAGTTCGGGTTCTGCTCTCCTTAGATGTTTATCGCCAGTGACCCCTCCATCAGTTGGACGTCAAAAATGCCTTTTTGAATGGTGATCTTCTTGAAATTGTTTACATGCATCAACCGTCCGGGTTTGAGACCACGGGGGAGTCTCGTGTATGTTTGCTTCGATAATCTATCTATGGTCTCAAACAGTCTCCTCAGGCGTGGTTTGAGAAATTCAGCAAGGCCGTTCGTGAGGTTGGTTTCAAACAAAGCTCGTCAGATTTCTCTCTCTTCACTCGTCACCAATGAGCCGAGACTGTAATACTTCTGGTTTATGTGGACGATATTTTGATCACTGGTGATGACTCCGCCGGGATACAACATGTTAAGCAACATTTGAATTATGTCTTTCAAATCAAAGATCTGAGAAACCTTCGGTATTTTCTTGGACTAGAGGTAGCACGGCGACCTGATGGCCTTATCTTAGCCCAGCGCAAGTATTGCATTGACCTTCTGCAAGATGCTATCATCTCAGGGTGCAAACCTGCTGAGATCCCGTTGGAAGTCAACCACAAGTTGTGTGCTCAGGGATCTGAGTCCGACTCTCTATTTACAAATCTGGAATACTATCAGCGTCTTGTGGGAAAACTGATATACTTAACAGTTACAAGACCAGATATCTCATTTGCGGTTGGAGTGGTCAGCCGCTTTATGCATACTCCACGGGTTTCTCATCTTCTGGCAGTGGAACGCATTCTCAGATATCTTAAGACTGCTCCTGGACAAGGACTTGTGTATAAACCATCTTCCTCCCTTTCTCTTATTGTTTACTCTGATGCGGATTATGCGGGCTCGCTGGACGATCAACGATCTACTACTGGTTTCTGTACTTTGGAGGAAATCTTATCACATGGTGGAGTAAGAAGCAGTCAGTGGTTGCTCGCTTGTTGGCTGAGGCTGAGTACCGTGCGATGTCGGCTGTTGTATCAAAACTCACATGGCTTGAAAGTCTCCTTTTGGATTTGGGGGTTAAATTATCCTCACCGTCAACTTTGTTTTGTGACTGTCAGGCTGCAATCTATATTGTAAAGAATCCGGTGTTCCATGAGCAGATCAAACATATTGAAGTTGACTGTCACTTCGTTCGAGAAAAGGTCCAATCAAAGATGCTAAAGCTTGAGCATGTTCCTGCTCCTGGGCAAGTTGTTGACGTTCTTACCAAGGCATTACCTCGGAAATTGTATCATCATTTCCTGTCCAAGTTTGGTGCCTACGACTTGTACGCTCCAGCTTGCGGGGGAGTGCTAGAGAATATGAGGGAAAACGATGTAAAAACCCATGTATAAGACCCATCTATAGGCCCGCTTCTTCTTTCTTTTATTAGTTTCACATCTCTTGTATAGGATTCTTTCTCCCTCTCTTCTCCTATATATTTGTACTTACTCTTGTATTTTGATCATGAAGAAGTATATACAAGGTTTGGCTCCATTTTTTCTACAAGATCAATAATCATTTTTCCTCTCAATACATTAATTCTATTTACTCCTCTGTATGTTATTTGTTTTAAAGCCAGTAACACTTAAAAAAACCATTCTCATTTACTTTGCCCATCTCGCCGACTCTATCCATCTCATGCTATCAGAATTCAGATGCGTACCCGAATCTCTTGATAGTTTGACAGTACCAAGTTATTATGTTGTAGACAGAAATCTGTGCTGTTTTCCTGTCTGAATGAATAAATTGCATTTATATTTATAAAATATTACAAAATTACTTGCATTTTAGTCCTTTTTTATGTACAATCATCCAATTTAATTAACAGAGATATACACTTTTTTATTTGAAAAAGTACTATTTGCACTCAGCACATGCAGCTCATTACATTGAGCCACTCACACAAAGTCATGTTATCCATGCAGTTCCGATACACGTGCAAAGATTTAATGTTGGAAAAAATATTGCTTGGGCTCCATAGCACCGGGGATTTCTGTTGGTCAGTCATAGGCAAATGGCAATGCTGCCTGGTTGTGCGTGTGTTACTCCGGGGAAAATTTTAGAGTTAGGAAGAGGGAGTTGAACACTCAAGGTAGATTTCACTAGGACTAGAAGGACGGTACTGGTACGTACCTGATACTCGATAGATACACCTGCTATTCTAGTCTGCCGATAAGCTTGGACTTGACACATCGTTTTGCATTAATGACAAGGCTATGCTTTTTTAAAGTAAACAAAAACTTCATCATGTCTTTTTGAAAAGAGAAAATGTGATTTATAACTACGAAGAATTTGATTTATATTTGAGTATTTTGTTAATTTAATATGCATTTTGAGGATTCGATGTTTTAAATTGGTATTGCTTCTACTTGTTCAATATTCCCCCTTCTTTAAAAAGTGGCATATATATACATATATAGCAATATAAATTGTGTTGTACCCGGAATGTAACCGTATTCTTTTTTTTTCCCGTGCCATCATATCGGGTATGTATCATACCCTTGCTAGTTAATAGCAACTCAAGGATGGATCCCCTCCAACTTTTGAGGGCTGATTCCCTCGAAGAACCTTCTTATAAGGAGGGATACAAAAAGAGCAATGCTCCAAAGATGCTTCACTCATAAAGACTTCCTTTTATAGATTCGTAGAGCATGTTAATTATGAGAATACTCTTCCCTTTATTAATTACAATAAATGAAATCTAATAAAGAGCACCTAACAAAATACTTAATTATGGAAAGAGTCACTCATTAATTAGTTGCATTTAAAAGACATATCATAAAGAAACCCAATCAATTAGTTAATTAATACAAAGTAGTTAATATGACCAAAACAACACTGACCAATATTAATTAATTGGAGATACTAAGATTCAAAATAATTAATATTAATATTAATTAATTAATTAATACTTGATAATAATATCCTTAATTATTTAATTATATGAAACACTCATGTTTGCCATCTTACTGGGAGATTTTGGTGATGATTGGAATGGATTGGTTAAGTGTAAGGGAATGTATGTCAATGGATGTCCGTTGATTTCAGTTAAAGGTAGGTGTGAAATTGTTGGTGCATTTGGTATTTTGATTAAAAAAAGTCCTGCAATGAAGTGCTGTGTTGACGATTGCGTTGGGAGGGGGGAGACAGTGGGCGTGTTGTGGGTCCCAATGAAGTAAAAAATGAGATTGCTCAATGGATGGACAAAATATATGGGTTGTAGCGGAATGGCTGTGGAGCTCAAGTGGAATGAAACAAGATGATGGTTGTGGGTGAAAAAAGGAAGTTTGAAGAAGCTACCTGATTTGTGCGGGATGAGACGGAACAAGGAGAGAATCATGAGGGAAATATAGAACTTGGGATCGTGGGTGTGACTGGGGGCTCAATGGGAGGTTTCAGTAACATGAAGACTCTGGGGTTGTGTTCTCAGTAGTCAGTGGAGCCTGCAAAATGGAAACGAGTTTTATAAACTGCTGAATGGAAATTCCTTGTAATCCACTGGGAAGAAGTTTGTGGTGGTGTTGGGAACAATAGGCAGAGCAAACATGGGGGCCAACATGGTTGTGGAAATGAAAGTGGGGATGAAAGGAAGAATGGGCTCATGAAAGGTGAGTTCTAGTCGTGAAGTTTGTCTCTTTGACATAACCCCATGGATCGGTTGCAGTGGGATTGTCTGGTGTGATGGGAAGGTTGTAGGCAATGTGGGACGTAGTTGCGTAAAATAGCGGTGGGTGTATGTGGGCTAGTGGGAGTTGTAGTGGCGTGTAGGAGATGCTGGTCGAAGCATGTCTGTTCGGAGCGGTGGGCATAAAAGGCAGTTCAAATCAATTGATACAAACTAGAATGAAATATTTCACTGGAACATCAGACTATACAAATTCGAGAGACAAGCTCCCGCCAAGGTCTTTATGGTTTGTTCCTCTAAAGAGCCCATCTTCCAAATGAACAAAACAACTAGAATCCAACATAACCAACACACTTTTAAGACTCCCCTTAGGTAAATGGGGATGGAACACCTAATGCGAGCATATGACTACTCTTAATATTTAATTAATGTAAAAGTGTTAATTAATACCAATTAATTAAAATTACTCCATTAATACAAAACACTGTGCCCCTTAATATTGCAGTGATCCCCATTGTGTTCAGGTGGAAGTTCCTCATTTTTCTCTTATCGTGAGGATAGATTATTGTAAGCAGCGGAGATTTTTTATTAGCCTGTGCAGACAATTGTTTTTTTAATAAATATTGCACATATATAGGAATCAAGGGCTGTAAATATGATATGTTTAAATTCTGTGAGGCCAAGTGTCGCATGTTCCAAAGTGGAAGAGGGCGATGTATTCGTGGAAGAGGCGGCTAAAAAGAGAAGGACGGAGGTATTACTTTGGAATAAGCAATTGGTCGGGGAAGATGTTGGGCTTCCCGCCGGCGAGGTGGTGGATAGTCGGAACAGACGAAAGCCCGTAGCAGTGGGCAGGGGATTGAGAAGAAATTAGACAGAGTGGGAGGAAAACAGTATCATTCTTCATTAACTCCTTAAACTCCTATTACAGTTGATATTTGACCGTTACAAAATTATATACAAAATAAGTAAAAAAAATATCTATTTATTTAATTGTTGAATTTATGGATGTCTCTAGAATTTGGGGAGAGGCCCCGTGCTTGGAAGTTAGGATTAATCGTGGCCCTTCATCATTCTCCTCTAGAGCTGACGCCGTTGAATTTGATTACAGCTGTGGGATGATCCTGCCCCTACATTTAAACGCCCGTGATTATTCCAATTGCAGAAAGGTTGACAGATGGCAGCATCATGAGCTAAGCTTTGACCAATAGAGAATCTGAGGCGTTTAATCATTAAACCCTAACAGAAAAGGAGGAATTTTGTGAAACACCAAGGATCCGAAACTTAATATTTAATATTTCAATTGCCATAAATTTGGTCACCATGCTTGGGAATGCATTATGATGTGAAAGAGAGAACCCCTGTGGAAAAGCAGTGAGAAGTGAAGACATAAAAGATGAAGAAATGTTATCTTGGCTCGGGAGCAAATAGTCATTTTTGCGAGAAGAAATATATATTTTCACGCATCTTGATGAATCTATAGTGTCAATATCATGTTTGGAGATTCCTCTCGATTGAAAGTCCAAGGAAAAAGGTGTAATTTTGGTTCAATCAAATGACGTCAATCATCAATTTATTTCTAATATTTGTCACGGAGATATGAAGTAATATTTTGAGCTCGTGTTAACTCTTGTAGATTAAGCTTTGGCAAGGACTTGTGTAGACGAAGATCGGACGAGGAAAAGAGAAAAGAGTAGAGAAAATGCCCAAAATGCCCTTTCCTTAAGCACCCACCTACTATTTTTTTAACAATAGAATAGCAACAATTATATACAAAAAGCATTATTTATGTTTATGTATGTGTAATCTTGTGTGGGCGCCATTTTTTATAACAGGAAACTAATCGGCTGGAGTACTTGATCCCCAAGAAGACATCTTTGAGACATCGGCTGCCAATGGGAGATCAGGGCTTCATTGATTTCATAGCTCATCTTCTCGAGATAAACCCGAAGAAACGTCCGAGTGCAGAAGAAGCATTGAGGCATCCTTGGCTATCTTATCCTTATGAGCCTATATCGTCCTGATTCTTTGGCGTGCTTATGGAAGACGAGCTCGGGGCTGCCTCTTATTTCCCCTCTTCTATTTCTCCCTCTTTAATATTGTTGTAGCACGCTGTTGAAGGCGTATGTTGTGGGATGGCGGAGGCAAAGGCGCCTCGGTGGTTGCCTTGGGCAGCCGGTGGGCTGTTGTATTTTCAAATTCAGCTGATGTTTGTCGTGTGAGCAACATGTTGTAATGTTAGGGATGGATTTAGGCTATAATGTATTTTTGAATGGGAAGGGGAGAATGTCCTCTTGTTGTATATGATGTGATTAATTTAGGGTAAAATGTTTTCTGCTGAAGGCTCCTTGCATTTATTTATTTCCTTCAAGTCTGTAGTTCTAAAATGTTTTGGTTTTCACCCCGCCTTTTCGCTTTTCGCTCGAATTCTGTTTCTCCGCTAGCAGTTTTAAATTCCATGAAAAATGATCGATTATGTTGTGTTTGTGATAAAAAAAATTGTTATTTTTCATTTTATATGACTGCTGGGAAGATAGGTCTTATTGGTGGACCCAATAATTAACTTCTATGAATTGTATGGTTGATATGACCATTTTTTGCAAGTAGTTGGAAAATTATGCGGTGTCTTTTTCTCTTATGGGACCGTTGGACTGCTTGGCATCAGTTCAAATCTGTTAGTTCATAAATATATTGATCATTTTTTTATAATAATATATATTTAGGTTGTCCTACTCGAGATTAATTATGAATTGTTAGTTTTTTGTTGTTGTTGTTGTCACTGAACATTTTTGTAGCATTAAAATATGAGTTTCTTGGGCTGGTTCTGAGAATTGTTTTAGGGTTTAGAGTTTAGGGTTTAGGGTCCTCTGGTCTCCTCTTGGTTGCTCTGGTTAGTTTGTAGGGTTTAGAGTATTGTAAGGTTATGCTTATTTGGATAAATCTAGTTCATCTCTAGATCATAGAAAATACATCTCCAGGAGCACATCAAGTACACAAATTAATTTGTAAACTGCTTTTGGATATATATACAAACTAATTTTATAATTTTTGGGGGTCTTTTAAATGCACTACAGACAAACCAACTTATATACTCACAAAATTGAGTATTTTTATTTCTAACTCAAATCTTACCGGGGGCTCTGCCCTAGCTGTTTGCCTATTGCCGATACCCCTCAGCATACACCTCCCGATCTCTCCTGTAGCAATCATGCTGAAGTCGCTAATGGAGCCGGAAATCTCACCGACGACCATCCCAGATTGATAATTCAGGAATGTAGGGACGACCACTGGCTCGAGCTTGAAGGCGAACATTGCTCGGACTTGTGAGTTTCCAGGTGACGGCAAGAAGAGGCAGAGCACAAATGAAGGATTTCAGGCGATTGTGATGACAAGAAGATAGAAAAAAGCGGCGGCTAAGATTAGGGGTAAGAAGAGGCAGAGCACAATGTATGCATTGTCTTTCTTCCTCCCGCTGCCATGTTTTTTGCATCATTCTAACAGTGCTAATTGCTGCAATGTTTTTCTTCCTCCTGCCGTTCTCCTCCTTATTTTTTCTTCTTCTGAATTCCAATACAAGACAGATAAATCAAGCTATCACAAAAAAACACTAATCTTACCAAAATAAGCATAAAAAGAATTAAAAAGAAGTTCGATCGACGTTGGAGTGCTGATTAATTCTTACATAGGAAAGAGAACAGGAAATCGACAGCCACTCCCCACACATTGTTATTAAGGCTCCGTTTGAGATTTATTTTCACCCGTCAAGCGATTACGACCGCATGAATCAGATCTTATTTGTATATAATTATTAGAAAAAATGTGTTTTTTTTAATTTTGCATTGATCTGTATATATTTATTAGATTTGTCTATAATAATATTATATTTACACTGATTTGTATATAATAAAGATAAATTTAAATTTGTACTATTTGTTATTCATCTTGTAATAACACACAAATTATTATTTTATTTTATAATTAAATTATTATTATATATATATGTCTTTCACTATTATATTGAAAAACTTGTCTCTGGTGCAACATTCAAAAATGCAAAGTATATCCTCATTTTTAAATTTTAATAACTTCATATATATTACAATTTATTTCAAAAAAAATAAAATATAATGTCTATTCAAGTAATTACATTATCCCTAAATTTAGAATAATAATGAAAATTCATTAAAATTCAAAAATAATTTAGTAGAGCTCCTATACTTACTATGGTAGGCTATCATTAGACATGTCAGCGGTCTATTCGAGTAAGGTTGTCATTAGGCATATCAACAGTTTATTCGAAAAATAATGTAATTTTTATTAATTAATTAAATTTATTTTTTTCATGTTTTCAATTTAAATTTTAAATTAATTAATTAATTAATTAATTTTATTAATGTTTTCAATTTAAAAAAGCAGGCGGTTGGGGGCGGGCGAAGCCTGCCTTCGTCGGCCTGGTACTGTGGCGAGTGGCTATCAGGCCGGAGGCCCGTACCTGTCACTCGTTTATGAGTTTTTATATATATGAATTAGTGTCATGAAATTAGAATAAATATCAACGCCAAATTGGCTTCTTTGACATATAATAGGCGTGTGACTCATTCTTTTCACCTACATTATTACTCGAGACTACATAGTAAGGGAAAATTGATGCTCGACATATTTGAACACGTCATCTGAATTAAGTGCTCTGTTTGTGTCCGAATCCTAAATGGGTAACGTGACTGCTCGAGACCAGTTCTTGAATGGCGTGAGGAACTAGGCCTCATAGTTAGGCTCCGTTTGGCATGATGGTGGCGGTCATGAACACGTGTTAAATTGTCATTCGTTAACGCCCACCTTAGAAATTTCGTTCACTTTTATGTTCAAATGGATGATGTTTGTTCGGTGACCCTTAACGAATGACGATTTAACCCATGTGTTTACGACCGCCGCCACCGTGCCGTTAGAGATGAGCGAGCGTAAAAAAATCGCAAACCGCCTATCGGTGTTGGGTGATATGAAATTCTATACAAAAATCATGAACTTGATTTTTTTTATAATTAGTAAATACAATATAACTTGATGGTGATGATGAAAATATACTAAAATGTGAGGCCAAAATATAATATCCCAAGGTAAATCATGAACTTGAAGAGTTTTGCACGGACAATCTACTGTAGAGTTTTGCACTGGCACGCTCACTTGTTCATGGCGCCAGTCGGCAACCTAGATTCCATTATGCAATGGTGAATTGATCGTTAGTGGTGCACAAAAAAATCGGTCCTAATCGGTCTGGTTGGGACCGGACCGGTTAGGACCGGGTAGGGACCGGTCCCGTTTAGGACCGGTCCCAGGGGTCCCTAGAAGTCTCCCCTTTTCCACCAAAAACCGGTCCCGGACCGGGACCGGTAAAAGACTGGGACCGGTAAAAGTCCGTTAATTAGACCGGTTATGCACTCGAATTCATAGGTTTTGGACTATAATTCTCTCCATTTTCATCGAGTGATCATTAATGATGTCTCATAAAGAATTTTTCCGATCAATTACGATCCACAATGAGATTCGTTTATGAACTCTTATCGAGTAGAAATGATCTCTAAGAAAATCATGATCTAACAGGATATCGTTGTTTTGCTCACAAAAGATTGTGGGTGGTCATCGAACAAAAAGAAATATTACATATTTACGACATTACTATTCTAAAGTAAGTACATGAACAAACAAATCACATATGACTTGAGAAAAGATAAAGCTCTTATATTCCTAGGCTTTAAAGCTTGCAAGAAGTTTTCTTGGTGCCTGAGGAAGCTAAATGTGTTGGAATCGAGAAATTGGTTCACAAAGTTCGGTTTTAAGGGGCTACCGAAGGTCACTGATCCTACGATCTTACACCATAGATCTACCAACAAGAGAGAAAAAGACAAACCACTAAGGTTGGTACTTGGGAGATGGTTTGTCAACAAACATGACTCACATGCTAAGATGAAGAGGTCCCTCCAAACACTGAGAAGTTTATAAGAACTTAATTTTCTAAATTCATAGCTGAGCTCAGCACTAAGAAGACATGGACTTTGCAAAAGGGAACCTTGGGGGGAGGGGGCAACATATCTTTCCTTGATGCCCCGGGTCCTATTTATAGGCAATTCAAAGAGGGTATATTGGTCTGCGAATATCCACGCTCTATGAGGTTTGCCGGGATAGATGGAGGCAACAACTCCTTGTTAAATCAAGTGCATACCTAGCGCATCACGCTTCATGTCTTGTTTATTGGGTCTAACAACTTTTCTTTTAGTAGCATCCCCAGAGGATTGAATGTCATCCTTGACGATGTCCCAGAAATCTTTAGACCGGAGTCTTCATCTTGTCGCTCCAGAAATCGTATAATTCTCCGGAAAATATTGGTATTACCATAGAGAAGACTTGATACAAACTTAAAGGAGATAAGTAGTTGACAAGCAAAACACTAATAGTTCATTAAGTTACTGATTATTGTCTCGTTTGGATCGGAGGTGGGCGGCACGGATTTCGTCCGCGCGGCGCAACAACCATCGCGGTTCTCGTGGTGTGGATGCAATCCGCGCGATTTCATGCGGTTTTAGCGGAGGGCGGATCCACCCAGCCGCCACCCAAACACGGTTTTTGCAGTCGTGCGGTGTCCTTGGTGTGACCAAGGCGAATCAGCTCCAATGTTTAAATATATCTTACACGAGTGACATGCACGGGGATCCGCCCCTACAGCAATCACAATAGCACACGATAGACCCTCAGTATCTTGCACAACTTTAGGCTTCGTTTGGTGGGGCTTATTTTCATCGATCAAGCGACCGCATGAACCAGGACCTTAATTAAGTTCCGGTTCATGCGATCGTGACCGCTTGACTGGTGGTAATAAGTCCCACCAAACGGAGCCTTACTCAGACGCCGTCTCTCTGAAAATCTCAAACGTTATACTCAGTTTGTTGCTCGTTTTTGTTTGTGAGCAGCAGTAAGATCACCATTTCTATTGTTTATGAGCACAATTTTTTTAAAATGAAAGACATAAATTTGTTTTAATAAAGAAAAATAAAATACATATTTCACTTTTAAAATATATAAATAATAATTTAGAAAACAAACTACTTCGGCGAGCACCGGGATACAATAAATCATATTACGGAAAGGACACAGCATCAGACGATTTTAAAATTCAAATTTTTAATAAAAAGAAATTTATATAGATTATATATATTTATGAAATAAAATTGGCAGGGGCCGCGCGAACGCGAACCCCCTCAATCACAAATTATGACGTCCACTCTCCCACTTGGGGAGATGGTAAGTCTATACTCCTCCAAAGTGCAATGGAGGATACAGACCTAGGCAAGAGGCATTCTTGATCACCCCTAAACCCCGTCCAGGTAAGTATGGAAGAAAGGCAGCCACCCTTCCTTATTTATAGCAGGAGACCGAGCTGTGAGTTTTAACCCAAACGATGTGGGACTAAAAAAGGTTTTAACCTCGCGCTCGGTGATATGCGTTCTCTGCTAACGTGGCTGATCCAGCTCCCATTGGTCTCTTTTGCAATTTTTAATATATATATAATTATTATTATAAATGTTTTATCTTTTCCTCTTTTTTCAAAACAAATATGGAAGATGATTAATTAAGAGTGATATTAGTTACAAGCCTAAATTCGCTCGGTGGAAACAGTTAAAAAAAAACCTAATCTTAAATTAAATAAACTATTAATTCTTAAATCACCTAAGTGCAGCCCCCGCCTCTTTCTCCTCTCGAGCTCTACGTTGTTCCTGTTTCCCGTGAAGGGCGAAACCCTAATCCACGCCTGCTCCGGCCACTTCGGGCCTCATTTTCGCCTGTGAATGGCTTCTCCACCGCCGGTTTCTGCACGGAATGCTGATGGTGAACCCTCTCCTCCATACAGTGATTCTCCATCGAGGTATATTTCCGTCCGATCAAGTTTTCTTCCCTGTTTTTTGCATTTTATGTTTCTCCTCCTGTCACTGTTTTTCCATCCTGCTTCGTATGCGTAAGAATGACGTTACAGTTAAATGACAGATCTAGTTTTCAATACCATCTTTGGATTAATCCCCGCCTATTTCTCCTCCCCGCTTAGAAAATATCATGTTCTGATCAGTTTACTTTCTATTCTTTGACTTTGTCCGACATCACCACCCTGCGATTTTTAGTTTAATGTTTTTGGGTCAGGAATGAGTTGCAAAAGTTTTTGTATGCTTATTGCATGCCATTAAGGATCAACTACTTACCAATGTGTGTCTTCTTTAGTTGGAAATGCCCGCGGGTCTTCTTTAGTTGGGAATGCCTGTTTTGGATCTCTATTGCATCTTTATCTTATAGGTACTGAGATGTGTAACAATGTCTCTTTGACAGTGCTATTTTTGGGCAGATATGGGCTGGTTTTCAGCTGCAGTGGATTAGTAAACTTCTGCTGGATTCTTTATTACTTGACAATGTTGAGGTCTTGGTACTCAGATATCTCGCGGGCCTTTGGGTTGAAGGGAGCACCTGGTTTTTCTTAATTTTTTTTGGGTGTTTATGGACTAAAAATGAGAAATTGACAGGTTCATGCACTTGGATAATTCTACCACGAATCGTGTTGAAAGTGGACACATTCATCTAAAAAAATTCCTTGAAGTCTCCGTTGGAAATCTAACAACTATATGGAAGACATTCAATCAGATGCTTATATTACAACACTCGGAGATAAGGAGAGCCTTTGGGCAAAATACAATTCAAATAAATAAAGAGTTTAGTGGTCCTTTATACTTTGAGCTTGTTGGTCGTGTGTCTTCCACCGCTTTGGACTTGATAAAAAAGGAAGAAGTCTTAGCGAAGAATGAGTGTGTAGATGTTTGCAATTGCACGCATAGATGTCGACATACATTGGGTCTACCATGTGCACATGATTTAGTGGCATATATGTCGAATGCTAACTCGTTTCCACTATGGATGATCCACAACCATTGGAAGCAATTGTCATTAGATAACAATGTCACTAATGAGAACATAAAAGTTGAAGTTGTGAATGAAAGTGAAATAGATATTGAAATGGATGGTATTTTGAAGCGATACAAGAACACAAGTGCTTTACAAAAGCAAGAAATAAAAAAAATTACGCGATATAATGAATCCGACATCAACTCAAACATTGGAGCCTAAGTTACCAAAAGCAATGAAAAGTCGACCACGGGGTAGATGCAAAAAGTTTAAGGATGATGCAAAATCTACAAAACGCAATCCTTCTCTATTTGAGTATGTATTGCTGGATGAGCAACTATCGCAGGCCACAAGTACATTACATCCTAAACAAAAGGTGGTATTAAAAGATAGAAGAATGTTACGTATTGTTCAAAGGGAAATGTCACCGTATGTTTCTGAGTTCGTTACAGATGTGATTGATGTATTAGCAGATGGTCATTGTGGGTACAAAGTGGTAATTAATGCAATGAGCATGAGTACTAATTGGATGAAGGTACGCAAACAACTATCATTGGAGCTACAAAGTAGGGAAAACATGTATGATAATATATTTGGCAAGGAAAGAAGATTGGTGCTGCTTAGTTCACTAGATTGTATTGTTTCTCCAGCTCCGTATGACAAGTAGATCTCAATGCCAGATATTGAATTAGTGGTTGCTTCTTGCTATAACATAACATTTGTCCACTTATCTAGATACCAGTCATTCACGCTTCTACCTTTGCATTCACCTCCTCCGGCGTCTCCCAAGATAGTTTACATTGGATTTGTAAATGGTAATCATTTTATTCAAATGCAAATGCGCGACGATTTTCCACTGCCTCCTACAATATCTCTTTGGAGAAGACATCGGGCTGAAAATGCGGAGCATTGAGAGAAGTTCAATGAAAAGGTTTTAAAGAAAATCGATTTCAAGGTACAATGATTTTTGTGTTAATACAAATTATTTAAGTCATTTACTAACACTAAAATTTTAACATGCAACATTCTACGCAATATATGAGGTTTATTTTGGTGGCAAGTTTACCCCCCTCATATTGGTAAGTTAATGATTAACTAGAAGTATAACTCATTTAATAAGATTTTTTATTGAGATCATATAATTTTATATTTTAATGTAGGTGACAACTAATTTTGGACTAACAATTGGATATGAAAAAAAATGTTTCTTGTGTATTAAAGTTTTGTATTAAAACATATTTTATATAGTGATTATTATGATCTTAACTACTGAAGTGGTATTTTTTAAAAAAATTTCTTTGGTTTGCACATAACAAAGTGGTTTGCACGTAAAGATTTCTGGTTTGCACATAACCACGGTTTGCACATATAATTACTCTTAATTAATGGACTTGTCATTAATATTAATTATTTAAAAATGGACATGAACTACTTGGCTTTTTTCCTACAGTATCTTTAAAGATGGACAGGTTCTGTTTGTTTGGGATGTTGGCGGACACAGCGAAGGGAGCAAACACCATCGTGGATCTGGACGGGAAGGCGGAAGCTGGGTTCATAGACGGAGCCTTTCTTCGTTATGCTCGGAGAATTGGGAGCACGCCACCGAAAACTAAGTTTACCTATGCAGAGCGTCGTTCATCGGTGAGTAACGCGCTGAAGCCCGAGAAAAGATTGCGGCAAGCAAGTGATCGGGATAAATTTGTTTGAAATCGTGTGAAATGCGGCTTGGGTGACATAGCTCGGTCGATTCGACGGTCTAGATTCAATAGTCGACCACGTTACACCATTAAGGAGGTAACTTGCTAAGGATCAGACCGACAAAAAAATGTTGCTTTTACCTGCCGTCGTGGCAAACAGAGGCAGTGGGTTGGGCCACCACACCTCTAGGCCGGTATTCACACCACCTAACCTAGACATTCGTACGCCTCAACGCGAAGAACACACCGCGGAGCCTCTACGTACTCTGCTGGCAAATCCACCAGTCTTTTCCTTGGTTAAGTGTAAACCACACCCGCCGAGTCTTCGTATCGACGTCGGTGTGAACGACCGTCAAATACCGAAGACCCACCACCTTATGCACATGCAGTAATGAATTCCCATGACATCGGCTCCCCGGACTAACCTGTCTGTTACAACTACCTTCCGAACCTTCGGCTCGCCAGACTAACTTGCTCATTTCCACAACCACCGAGCCTACCGCTCGGGTAACCAAGCCAAGTAAGTCTCCCGATCCATCAAGGTGAGTGAAAGTGAAGTACTGGAATTTACTAGTTGCTTTTTAATCATTTTAATCTTATGGTTTAAGGTTAACCTTGGACTGCCCAAGACATTTCCTGTGAAGGGCTCTTGAGGGCACTAGGAACTACGATGAGTTGAAGCGCAAAACTCTCTTTCGCAAGGTACTTATTATTATTGGTATCTACCCATGTCCCAACTCTTCTGATCTTACACTTGAACTAAACCTAAGTGTATTTAGACTTCCTGCAAGGAAACGACGATCCATCGTCGATCCCGAGAACAACCTTGCGTCCTAATCAACCAGACTATCACAACTTGACTCATACTTATGACCTCTTTCTTATCCAAGCAAACCAAATACACCAACTACCTCACTTTCACATGCCAAGGATTTACATGTTATCTTATTTCACCGCTTTACCATGTGCATACCTAATGAGCTACAATACATATTAGTATTTACTAGTTGATATAAGATTATTACTGAGAATCTAACATGATATTTTAAGGATAAATTCAGAATATAATATTTTTTCTAATTTATTTGACATTTATTTAATTTTCTGCAAAAATCAGGCCAGCTATGTTTTTGAACATCAAGTATACTTTTCTGACATGGTATGACCTCAACAAAATTATGACAAATGTATATCATCAAAATAACAGTAAATATTGAAATTCACAATTTTTTTCAAAAGAGTTTGACCTCCAAACTAATTATTGATTAAATAACCTCATTAATAGGGCAAGGCAGGAAATAATAGAAATAGTCATCCAACCATTATATAAAAATTACCAGATGTTAAATGTGACAAAAAAAACAACTTACCATATTTAGTAGTTTTCCAAACATATTTGGCCACATAAATAAATTATTTAAGAATATTCTAGATAAGGTAATTTGTGAAACATCATATATGAAAATGCTTCCAATAATTTTATAAAACTTTACAGAGTATGATGAAGCCTTAAACTATCCTCAAACCAAATTTCATAATTTTTCAGAGAGTAAATAACTCATAATAATTTTATTAGTAATAGGAAAATTACTAGGTTTGTGAATGAAGTACTATAAACATTATTAAAAATATATATACAAAATTTCCAGAGATTACTAACCATTCTATAAGATCTCTGCCTAAGTTTCATGAAACTCCAAGATCATATAACTCTACAATAAAATTATGAGCAAAAGTACCATTATTGGTCCTAAACCATTTCCAAGGGAATGTAAGTTCCTAAAAATTCTAAAATCATTTACTATGACTTATTTCCACCCTAGGAACACACCTACCAAGTTTCAATACATTCCAAGGACATATGGTCTCAAGTCCTTCTTTGAGCTCAAAACTCAACGCTAGGGTTCACACCAGGATTTTAGGGCATTCCAACCCTAAACCACCCAAAATCTCTTGTGGGGGGTGTTTTATATGACATTAAGTCAGTGGCCAAGGTTTCTTCCCTTTTGGATGAGAATTGGCCGCTCACCCCATCAAACACACATTTGCCCTAATTTTGCCCCTTAGGGATCAAACTTTGGTTACATAAATACCTACTCAAATCAAACTCAAATGGGCTGAGATTTTTACCAAAGACCTATCATAACCCTAAGGGTCATCTACCAAGATTTTGGAGAATTTTGAGGTCATTAGACCCTCTAATTAACCCGTACATTGATTATTCAATATTTACAAAAAACTATAGAAAAATATTTTCCAAAAATTCCTATTTTTGGATATATCATATGTATATATAAGGGTGACCCCCAATCCAAATCTCAAGTCATTTGGATGGCTGGATTGATGGGGGTACTCAATTTAATCTCTGGATAGCTTTATGTATAGACTACACTATTTTGAGTGCTATGGTCAGACCACTGACCCAAATGGATTAAAATTAATTTTAAAATAAACTAGACCTCAAGAACTACAACTTTGATGTTGACTATTTTCCTAGTAGAGGGACGTATTTTTAATAATTAAAACTATCTACTGCAATCAGTGTGACATAACTTAAATAAAAAATGAAATAATATTAATCCTATTTATATAAATACGGCGACACAAATCTTGGCGCAAAACCGACGGAATCCTGTCGTCATCCCCATCGTGCCAACGGCTCAGATTACTCCATCCTAGGCCGACTTTGTCCGTGATTTACTGGCCACCCACGCCCCTTCCTGGTCGGCCCCTGCCGCCACCACCTTCGTTGAAGTGGTGGCCATCGATTCACGGTGGTAGACCGGCCGGAGATGGACGGAACAGTGAATGGTGGATGAAAGAAAAGCTTGAAAAACCGAGCTCTCGACTCCCTTGATCTGGAGCTAATTGGACCCAAGCCTTGGGGCCAATTGGACCCAAGCCTTGGGGCCAATAGATGGAGATCTATCCACAAAGAGTGATGAAGAAGACAAGACCTTCTGGGGTGGCTGGAGTCGGGTTATCATTGCCTGTGGTGGCTATTTCGAGTTCTCTGCCTACTCCTATCCAAAGAGCTTGAAATATTCAAGGGAATGTTGGAACTGATTGTTAAGGGTCCAGGGAAGCTTTTAAAAGGATCAGTTGGGGGAGGGGTCTAAGCTTCAATGGCCATGAGGAAGAAATTTCGGCCAACTTAAATCCCTTGAATTCAACCACCAAGGGGGCTGGCCATGGTTGTTAATCTCCTCATAACTGATCAGGGTAGATGGACCAAGCTATTGGAATTGAAGAGAGGAGGCCCTTGGCCTTCCAAGCCATGAATGATCATCTCTCTCTATTTTTCCCTCTCCTCCATTAAAGGAGAACTTGAGGTTTCTCTCTCCTAGTCACCATTTCCAGAATTTAGATGGCATTTTAGGTAATTGTCAGAGTCCTAAAGCTAGTGAGCCACTCCAATTAGGCTTAGCCCAAGTGGATTGGGCTAGGTTAGGTCAACTTGAGTTAGTTTGACCCATTTTAGGGTTGAGTTGACTTTGGTCAATTTGACCTTTTGAGTTGACCCCAATGGGTCCTTAATGACCCATTGGCCTGCCCTAAGGTCTAGGGAGACTTGGGTAGGGTTGGTTAGACACCTTGGTGGTCACTTGACCCTTATTAGGGTACTTTGACCATTTTAAGATTTAGGTTGACTTTAGTCAACTTGACCTCTTTGGGTTGACCTCAATGGGTCCTTAGTGACCCAATGACCCCCCTTAGGGCTGGGAAGGTTTAGGTGAGGTCAATGTGGCTAAGAGAAGGTCAATTGACCTTATGTGAGATAGTTTGACCAAATTATGGTTAAAGTTGATTTTGGTCAACTTGACCACTTGGATTGACCCCAATGGGTCCTTAGTGACTCGATGGATCTCTTAAAGGGTTAGGGATGTTGTGGTGGGGTCAAGGGATCAAGTTGAAGCCCAAAAGTCAAATCCTAGGGTTGGTACTTGGATTGTGTTATTTGTAGACCAATGTGATTTCCACCTTCGTGCCTTAGTTCGCTTGGTCTTCTTGAGCTTCCTAGGGTTTTGTCATGACCTAGTCATGACAAAACCACACTTAGGGGTCTAGTTGTTTGAGGGATGTTACATCGACATAAACCAAAAGTACAATAAGAGCGTCATCAGAGCCAAGTGTAAACAAGAAGTAATCATTTTGTGATTGAGCAAAATCATTTTGAATGAGAGTTGATGAAAATTTGGTGAACCATTGACAAGAAGCTTGTCGTAAACCATAAATCGATTTCTGTAATTTGCAAACCTTGTTACCTTTTTGTTTAGGGTGTCCCAATGGTAATTCCATGTAAATGTTGTTGAAATTGTTGAAGTGAAAGTGGCAGCCTGGGCGGTCTGTTCGGGCAGACTGTGCGGACAGTCTCGGCGGTCTTTGTGGCAGACCGGGCGGTCTGAGCGGACAGAGCTGGCGACTAGCTAGGTTGGTTAGTGTTCTACGGCTTGTTTCCCAGGTTGTTTTAGGCGGATAGGATGGTTATCCGCTCAGTTGCCGGGTTGAGCAGCTGGCTCTGGAGTTCGCCGGTCTTGTGCGGGCTGGTTTTGTATACGTTGGTGTTGTGTTCGCACCAGGGATGTCTAGTGGTGTGGACATGGTCTGGTTTTGGACCAAGTTTAGGTCGGCTTAGTCCGGAGGTTGCACGGCCTATGCGGGTTAGTTTTTTCATCCGCCTAGCTCGACAGAAGTCTGTCTTATGCGACTTGACTGCGAGCTCGCCTTCTGCGGTCTGCTGCTTTGTACTCAAGTGGGCGAACTGAGGTGGTACTCGCTGAGATTGCCTGTTTGGTATTCTAGTCTAGCTTTCCTTAGCGGACTCACTCTTGGCCAAGTCGCAGCGGTCTGGTGTGTATCTGCAGTCTTTGCGGATACACTTGGTGTTTGCACTGGATAGGGCGGTTATCCTATCGTCTAGGACGGTGATCACACTCTTCTTAGCGCCTATAAATAAGACCTCTCATGTCACATCAGATGGAACTGAGTGAACAGTAGTCAACTCGCAGAAAGATGTTGTGGTTAGGGTTTTCTATCCTCGCGGTTTGAAGAGGTTTGATCGGTTTGTGCTTTGGAAGTTGTGCGGATAGCCCTGAAAAGCCAGGAACTTAGTTCTGACTATGGTCAGGGACAGTGCAGACTCTGCGGGTAACAACCAACGGTTTACAGCAGGTCGCGGCTTGTGACTAAGGAGTTTCTCTGCTGCAACTTCCCCCCTGTTCAAATAAGTTGTCTGCCTCTGGGCAGCTTGTTCAATTTGGTGACAGCAGTCCGCGTGTTCTGGAGGCTAGGCGACCTCACGGTCATGCAGCTTGAAGTTCAGCGGCTAGAGTTTATTAGCAGCACTAGAATAACGGGTAGTCCGCACAGCCTATTGCGGTCTTGCGACCAGGCGGCTTCAGCGGACTCCTTAGCGGTCAACAACAGAGCCGGCGGTTACTCCTTGAGGCCGCGTGGTTTGTTTTTAGCTTATAATTTTCTTGCTTCATCAGATACATTGACAATCATGTCTCGCCATGTATGCCTCGTTGTGTAAAGATATTTTTGATTGGTGCAAGACTCTTGCTCTTCTAGTTGTTTTTTCTCTTGCTTAGGCTCAGTGTGGTTGAGTGTTCCCGTGCCTGGTGTCCTGTTTTCCGCTATCACAAATTTTTTCAAATGTCTTCATCAAGGTTGCCATTAAGGAAGGCGTTGTTAATATCTAACTGTAATAAGGACCATTGCTTTGCTGCAACAATAAGGAGAATTCAGATAGATGTAAGCTTTGCAACCGGAGAAAAGGTTTCAACAAAATCAATTCCGCCTTGTTGAGTATAGCCTTTGTCGATCAGTCTCGCTTAATGCCTATCAACAGACCCATCTGCCTTGAATTTTACTCAATATAACCAACAACTACCTACACAGCATTTGTGAGGAGGTATATAAATAGACAAGGGACCATGCATTTTTTGATTCCAGAGCAGTGAGTTCCTTGGCAATAACTTTGCACCATTCAGGTAATTTTACTGCCTGATGATAAAAATGAGGTTCAAAGGTGGATGAAATTTGAAAAACTAAGTTTCTATGAGAAGGAGAAAGCTTATCATAACTGAGGTGTTTTTGAATGGGATAAAGAGAACAAACATAATTATTGAGATAGGCAGAAGGTTTAACAATTCTGATTGACTTGCGAGATAAAGAAGTGGCAGTATGACTGGTAAAGGTAGATGGAATAGGAATGAATGAAGTGGTTTGTTGAATAGGGGATGACAGGTAATTCCTGATGGGATTAGGATAAAACTAAACCAGGGAAATAATCCACAGACAGATGTGAAAAATTAGCAACGTGAAAAAAATATTGTGTTTCGTGAAATTTGACATCCAGGGATACAAAAAAACTTATGGTGTGCAAATTATATAACTTGTAACCTTTGTATATAGAGGAATATCCCACAAAAATAGCAGGGACAACACGAGGATGAAATTTAGTTCTATGTGCTTTAAGGGTAGCAACAAATACAAGACATCCAAAAGACTTTATTTGAGAATAATCAGGTTCACAGTTGTGTAAAACCTAAAATGGAGATTGATCTTTGAGAATGCGGGTTGGTAATCTGTTAATGAGATGAGTAGCAGTTGCTACACGGTCACCTCAAAATGAGATAGAAACTTTAGATTGAAAAAAAAGCACGAGCAACATTGAGTAAATGTTGATGTTTTTCATTCCACAACAGAATTTTGTTCTGGTCGTTCAACGCAAGAGAATTGGTGATGAGTTTCTTGCTGTGAAAGGAATTCAGTAAGGGCAAGTTCTTTTGCATTATCAGACCCGAAGCATTTAATAACTTTGCCGAATTAAGTTTTGATCAGTGCAAAATATTTAATGAGTGCAAAAGGCACCTCATATTTGTTTTAAGTAGATATATCCATGTATATCTAGAACAATCATCAACCAGGGTTAAAAAGTTTTTATGCCCATTATAAGTGGGATGAGGATGAGGCCCCCAAATATCACCAAATCAAAAGGTGGAGCAGATAAGTTGTTATTTGAAGCAAATGACAAACGCCTGAATTTTGCTAATGGACAAACAGTACATGTAGAAGAAAAATTAGTGTGAAGAGAGAAAGAGATTTTATTGCTAAGAATCTTCAACACTTTATCAGACAAATGCCCAACTGTAGTATGTCATAGATTGACGTTACAAGTATTTGAAAATTGAAACATTATTAACTAAAGCAGAATGAATTAACTGGTTTGAAAGTTGAGCATCTGGATTTGTTGCAGATACAAGAATAGGATGAAGCAAATATAAGCCAACAACTGAGCTACCCTTGCCAATCATCCTGGAGCTTTGATTGGTCTGAATAAGAAACCAAATGAAAAAAAAAGATATGGAGTAATTAGTGTTGCGTAATAAAAACACTAAGAAATATCAAATTAAAGCGAAAAGTGGGCGCAAAGAAAGCATCATGGAGAATCAAATCATCTGTTATCCGAACGTTGTCAATGGCTTTAACCGGAATAACTATTTGATTAGACAATGTGATGAACCGGTTGTGTACTGATTGGTGAGAGACAAAGCAATTCAAATTATAAGAAATATGAAAACTGACTCCTGAATCTAAAATTCAGGAAGAGGCTGAAAAACACAATGGTAAAGAAATGGTTGTGAGAAACAAAATCAGAAGAAGAATCAAGTTCTTGTGCATAGATTTGAGGCTGAACGACAGTAGATATTTGTGTTTGAAGGAGTGAGAGAAGTAGCTGATAGTGTTGTGCAATAAAACTCATGTCTGAGCCGTTGGTTTTGTCGAAATCAATGGTTGAAACTTGATTGACTGGATGAGTTGTGACAGAGGATCGAGAATTCCTGTATCCAGGTGGGTAACCATGCAGTTTGTAACATTTGTCCTTGTAATGACCAAGTAAGCCGCAATGTGCACAAAGTGTATGATCCTTCTTGGTAACCTTTTGCTTGTTTTCAGAAGTTTGCTTGGAATTGTGTTGGACAACGAAAGTAGGTGATGATTCTGAAACTGTGAAACTGATCTCAAGTTATTTTTCTTCCCGCAGTATTAGAGAAAAAACTTTGTTTATAGGAGGAAGAGGATCCATGAGCAGTATTTGTCCACGGATTTGTGGAAAGATGTGCCTAAGTCCCATAGGAAACGTCATGACATATTCCATTTGGTTATAGTCAAGCAGGGGGCGAACACCGCCACATGTGCAAGAGTGATGTGGTTTATATTCACTCAAATCTTCCCAAAGACTCTTTAATTTGGTTAAATATTGACTGATGGTGAGATTCCCTTGAGTAAGGTTCATTAAATCCAATTTCAATTGGAAGATCCGGGGTTCATTTTGTTATTGAAATCTCTCCTTGAGATCGGTTCAAGTTTCTGCAGCAGAAGATGAATAAAGAACGTTGACAGCAATGTCTATGGAGACAAAATTCAAGATCCAGGAAGCAATGACGTTATTTCGTTGTCAGGCAAGGGTTAAGGACGGATCAGTCGAAGTAGGAGGTGGAATAGATCTATCTAAGAATCTGATCTTATTTTTGCGGATCAGTGCCATTTTCATCGCTCAATGCCAAGAAATGTAGTTATTGCCGTTAAGTTAAATGGTTGAGAAACCACGAAGGAACCTGTTATGAAAAACCTGATTTGAGTGCAGATGAATAATCATGTTTCAAATATTTGTTTTTTCTAACGGCCAAACGACGAAGAGCGATAAACAAAAAAATTAAGAAAAATAAAAATAAAATAAAAACAAGCACCACAAAATGAAGAACATCAAATCTAAAGTGGTTTCTCGAATTGGGTACGTCCATTGCGCCGACAGAGAGAAATTTATTATTAATTTCTCAAACATACAATACGGCTAAAATGGAGGAGAAAAATAGATCGAGAGAATGATGAAAATCTCGAATCCTTCAAAATCCGATCGTACACGTTGTGACGAGAAAATAGTTCCAGCGGCGAGAGAAGAACTTGACGGCAAGAAGATCTCG
The DNA here is from genome assembly GCA_039583875.1 of Platanthera guangdongensis. Classification (NCBI taxonomy): domain Eukaryota; kingdom Viridiplantae; phylum Streptophyta; class Magnoliopsida; order Asparagales; family Orchidaceae; genus Platanthera; species Platanthera guangdongensis. The sequence continues at coordinate 154,690,331 of CM077165.1, forward strand.
CCGGCTAAGAGGAAGAAGCCGGCCGAGAGGAAGAAGCCGGTCGAGTCGAATAAGCCGAATATCTCTCTGCTGGAAAACTGCTGCTCTACACTCACATTTTTTATGTGAGAAGAGCCATAAAATCGGGTAGAGAGGTGTGGCCGACTATATCTAATCAAGGAAGGAGAAAAAATTTCCTTCCAAAAAATCTCCTTCATTAGCGGAAGGAAAATATATGCTGCCACCAATGTTCCTCCATAATTGCCGGAATTTGGAGAGTTACATATTTGGAGTGGTCTCCAAAAATAGCAGCGCCAAAATAGGCGCTAATGATGAAGTCATAATTGGCCAGAGAGGTGGCACGCGTAACAATCTCCATCCTGACACATCTATCATGACAAGCTCCACCTGGTTGAGATAACTCCAAAATGCCTAAACGGTCAACAAGATCCAAAACCAATAGAATTGACTGTTCGACCAAGAATGAATCATAAGAAAACTCTTTCGATCCTGAGTAGCACACAAACTGGACTTACATGGCTATCTCAGAAACACTTCACCTTGAAACAATATCAATTGCTCCACCTCCAGCGGTGATCTCCCATAGCAAAAACTGAACTTGTCAAAACTTCTGACCCTTGATGTGCGCACGGGAGAGAAAAAGATAAATGCATACACATCAATAAAAAATACAAATAACTGACCTCAGCATGAAAAAATGAACCCCTATGAGAACTAATCAAATGTTGATTAGATAGACTCTAAGCTTATGAAGAACGAAAGAGTAACAATGAAAGAGATTAGGTAATAGATTATGACAAAATTACATTCACAAAACGAAGTTCTTGACCATGAAAAATAACTCAAAAGATATGAGTTATATGAAAACAAACATAGAAATAACATGACTTGTTGAAAATTATGAAGTGAAAGTGGGTGATGGAGCAGACCGTGCAGTCTGGGCGGTCTGAGTCCGCGGCCTGGGAGGACTGTTGTTGCGGCCTGGATGGTCTGTGGCCAGGATAGACTTGGCAGTTTGGGCATCTTGTGGAGCGTCCTGGGCGGGCTAGTGTTGCGGCCTGGGTGGTCTGCAGCCAGAGTAGACTTGGCGGCTTGGGCGTCTAGTGGAGCGTCCTGGGCGGTCTGTCTTTGGCGGTCTGGTGGCGGTGCACAGCTCGACCTGCGGTTCTGCAGATCTTGCTCTTGAAGTAACCGGACGGATTGTGGATTAAATCCGCGGAGTTGTGGCAGACTCGGTTAGAGTCCGCGGAGTCCATTTTGGCGGACTGGTTTTTGAAGATCGGTTTTGGTCCTTGCCAAGTTCTCTGGTGTTGCGGTGAGTGATTGTCGCATTCATGGTGGCGGTCTGACCATGGTATTGGCGGTCTGGGTTTTGTGTCCGCCAAGCTCGCGCCAGTTGTTTGGTGGGTTGCTGGACTTGGTCATACTCTGTGACAAGTCCAGGGTGTTCGCAGTGTCCGCAGAGTCTGCTGTTGACCGGGCGATCTGCCTGTTGGTCGTGGACTTGTGCGGCGGGCTGATGCAGTGTCCGCAGAATTCGTTGTTGACCGGGCGGTCTGCCTGTTGGTCGTGGACTCATGTGGCGGGCTGAGGCTTTGTTCTCAAGCTGTGCGGACTGTCATCATGTCCGTATATAGCGTGCGGACTGTTTCAATATGGGCTATGTATGTCCGTGTGTTATGCATTGTGGAGGACTAGCGCATTGCTTGCGGGCTGTGCGGGCTGCTGTCTTGTTCGCATGTATCGAGCGGACTGACGCTGTGAATGAGATGTTGTTGTATCCGCATGCTGCATGTGTGCGGACTGGCGCGGTGTTCGCTTGGTGGTGGACTGACCTTGTCCTGGCACCTGACGAGTTGTTGAAGTTCGGCCAAGTCCTTGCGGACTCGGCGGACTGGGCTTTGCTAACTGAAAGCTGGGGTGGTGACTCTATTCATTAGGGTGGTGATCACACTCCTCACCCCGCCTATAAATAGACCCCCCCGGCATGTCTACAGTAACAAAGTGAATAGTAAGTTGAGCCCAGATCAATTGTTGTGGACTCGATTTTTCAGGTCGCGCAGGTTGAGATTTAACTGGTTGCTGTTTGCAGGTTGTGCGACTAGCACTGTGAAACTCGGCGTCTTGTTCTGATCAAGGTCAAGAAGCAGTGAAGCTTGCGGTTTAAAATCAACAGTTGCAGCAGGTCGTAGGTGGAGGCCAACCAGTTTCTCTCCTTCAATTAGTGTAAGTTTGATAAGCAGGTCGCCGTCTAGGCGAACTTGATGGTTTGTTCTTCTGTTCGGCGGCAGCTTGCAACAGTCAGCGAATAACGGTGTGTCCGCGCGACCTCGCAGTATCGGTGGACTCCGTGTTCTATTCGGCATCTAGCAACAGTTCAAGCGGTCTCGACGGTCTCCGGTTTCTGTCCGCTTGGATTGACTTGTAATCTTTTCTGTTTTCCATTGTGTACTGACAATCATGTCTCGCCACATATATCTCGCCCTATAAAAAAGTTAATAAATTATGATCTGTTTGTTCCTTTTGGTTGCTTCTGGTGTTTTAGCTTGCTTTCCCAGTTTCCGCTTGATCACAGTGTGATCCTAATGGCTCTGAGAATATTAATTTAACGTCAGACTATCTCGTTGATCATCTTGAGTGAAATTTTAACATGATATCAGAGGGAGGTTCAGTTGCTTGAGCAGTGGTCAACTTGTGTTGTGCTCTGTGCTTCTGAAATCTTAGACCAAGGTTGTTGCAATGAAAGGGAGTTATGCAAGAGGTCTGGGTATTGAACTCTTAACGCCGACTAACTTTAAGAAGTGGAAGTCATGTATGAAGAGTTATCTTCTGGGCGAGGAGCTATGGGAGGTTGTCGGTGGTGATGACGGGCAGGAAGTTACAGTTACATTTGGGACTGCTGAACAGATGAGGGTCTAGAGGTAAACTAATGCAAAGGCTGAGTTTATCCTCAAACGTGTTGTTTCACCGGAGTTGTTTGATCACATCATTGGATGTGAGTCAGCTGCTGATTTTTGGATAACCATTGATGAGTTGTTCAACATGAAGAATATGATAAGGCTACAGTTCCTGGAGAATGAGTTGGCAAAGAAAACTCAAGGAGACCTGACCATCTCTAAGTTCTTTCTGAAGATAAAGAGTCTGTGTGATGAGTTATCAACGCTTGATCTTGATGAGCCCATCTCGCAGGCTAAGTTGAAAAGGCACATAATCTGCTGCTTGCAGAAGGAGTATTTGACCTTTGTAACCTCTGTTCATGGCTGGGCAACTCAGCCATCTCTGCTGGAACTTGAGAACCTGCTTGCTTCGCAGGAAAGTTTGGCCAGAAAGATGGATGTAGTCACTATTTCTGAAGAAGGTAGTGAAGTGTTATTCACAAGCAAGAAGAAGAAGAGATGGGAAGGGAAGAAGAAGAAGACCGCCGTTGAAGATGAGCCTTCAACATCTTATCAGCAAGAGAGGAGCGCTGCTCCTAAGAAGCACTGGAAGAAGAATTTGAAGTGCTACATATGTCATCAGCCGGGTCACTTCAAGTGTGACTGCAAGGTCAAGCTACAGCATGGGCATGCTGCAGGCAAGGAGGAAGCTTGCTCTAGTACTGAGGAAGCTGGATGGGGCAGAGCTTTCATGACAGACACTTGTGTTTGTGCCTTGCCCGCCATCGACTTCCAAGACGAATGGATCGTGGACTCCGGGTGTGGTCATCACCTCACCGGAGATAAGTCGAAGTTCTTCTCACTGCAAACTTACTCAGGTAATGAAACTATTATTACTGCTGATAATACTGTGTATGCAGTAGAGAAGGAGGGGGTTGTGCCCTTGTGTAGTGATAAGTGGGCACTTACGTTAAGAAGTGTGTATCATGTACCAGACATGAATAAGAACCTCTTCTCTGTGGCCAATGCGGCAGACGCAGGTTATCACGTTCTGTTTGGGCTAATAGAAGTGAAGTTTCTTCACAACGTATTAACGGTAAAGGCTGATGTTGCTCACGTTGGGAGGAGTGTAAAGAACCTATTTATTCTTGCAACAAACTCCTATGTTGATCGAATGAGGACCAATGTTAGCGTAGCCATATGACATGAGAGGTTGGGGCATGTAGGGATGGATAAGATGAAAGTTATGGCAAATAGGAGACTTGTGAAAGGTTTGTCTAAGCTATCATCCTTTGGCGATGATCATGTTTGTGCAGGATGTCAGTATGGTAAGTCTCATCGCCTTCTTTTTGACAAGTCACAAACAAGGAGCAAAGCACCATTGGAGTGCATCCATGGTGATCTGATGGGGCCAACTGTCACTGTTAGCCTTGGTGGGAGCAGATACATGCTTGTTCTGATTGATGATTACTCAAAATATACTTGAGTATATTTCTTGAAAGAGAAGTCAGAAGCTTTCCATTTGTTTGTGGAGTTTAAGGAGCTAGTGGAGAGCCGGCTTGGCTTGCGGATCAAGAAGTTAGATCAGACAACGGTGGTGAGTTTGTCTCATCCGAATTCTCTAAATTTTGCATGAAGAACGAGATCCAGAGAGAGCTTACTTGTGCTCATACTCCACAACAAAACAGAGTAGCGGAGCAGAAGATTCGTCATCTGATGGAAACCTGCAAGTGTTGTCTTCATACAAAAGACATTCCTAGGTCTTTCTTGGCAGAGGAAATGTCTTGCGCTTCTTATGTCATCAATCAGATGCCTCTTAGTCTGATCAACATGAAGTATCCTTAAGAGATGTTGTTGAAGGAGAAGACAAGCGTGTAACACCTTCGAGTGTTTGGATCAACTTACTATGTGTACGTCCCGGATGCTTTAGGGACAAAGCTTGATGCAAAAGCAAGGAAGCTTGTCTTTGTAGGCTATGATGAGCGGAAGAAGGGATGAAAGTGCATGGATCCTGTGACGAAAAAGTTTGTTATATCAAGAGACATGGTCTTTGATAAACTGACGTCATATGGAGGATGCTCGGTTGAGCTATCAGAGAGCAAGGTTGATGAAGATCAGAAGATGACTGCTGAAGTTCTTCAAGAGGAGCTTGTTGTTTCACCAGCAGCTCCTGTTGCTTCAAGCTCTGGGGCAGATGCTTCTGGTTCAGGAAGCAGGGGGAGCATTGCTCAAAATTTGCCCGGAAATGGAGATGAGCCTGAAGAAGCAACAGTGGTGGTGAGCAAGGAGCAGACTCTTCGGAGATCAAAGAGGACTATCACCAGCTCGATACTGTGAAGGGAATGCAGTGAACTTTGTCTCCTATTTTTTTGCAGGCCCTCTGGATGAGCGAGAGCCTGCAAACTTCAATGAGGCCACTAGAGTCAAGGAGTGAGAAGATGTCATGGAAGAAGAGGTGACTAATCTCAAGAAAAATGAAACCTGAGATCTTGTGCCCAGGGTTAATGATATTACTCCAGTGACTTGTAAGTGGGTGTACAAGTTGAAGAAGAAGGCTGATGGGAGCATCGAAAGATACAAGGCTCGCCTTGTTGCTCGAGGATTCTCACAATAGTATAGAGAGGACTATGATGAGACGTTTAGTCCAGTTGCAAAGATGACTTCGGTTCGGGTGGTGATCGTCTTGGCTGCTTGCCAAGGATGGAGGTTGTGACAGCTTGACGTAAAGAACACTTTTTTTACAGGGAGATTGATAAAAACATCTTCATGGATCAGCCGCTTGGATTTATCTCTGAAGTTCATCCGGACTACATCTACAAACTCAGGAAGACTCTCTACGGGTTGATACAGACTCCAAGAGTTTGGTTTGAGAAGATAACAGAATACCTCCAATTCTGCGGTTACCTTGCTTCCAACTCAAATTCAAGCTTGTTCATCAAGAAGAAGGGGGAGCTTCAGGTCTTGGTCCTGCTGTGTAACACCCCCCCCAACCTTTCTCCCGGGACGGCTGGAGGGGTACTACTTGGGGCCAAGACGTCCACCTAGTACTCTTAGGGGAAATGATCCACCCTATCTAAGCACTAGATGGTCGCCTTGGTCGGCTCAAATCATAACATTCACAACCCATCAGAATATAGCGGAAGCATTAACAGGAAACAATTGCAGATTTATATATCACATCATAATAATACAAAGGTTATAGGGCCGAAGCCTAAGTACTTAAATAAGCTCGTGGGTTGTACATGTGCTACATATAATCCTCATATACTCTCTCTCTCTCTCTCTACGCTGCTCGGCGGAACTCACGTCTCTAAACTCTGGGGACGGCGGGGGTGAATCTGCTCGAGTAGACCTAGCTGCTGGCATAATCTCCTGCGGCAGCGGGTCACTACGGTGCTCCACCTCCTGTGAATGGTTAATCAAATAACCATTAGTCACAGAGCTAAGTGGAAACAAATCTCCTCCCCGGATCCACATCCTGGGGACGAGCACGCACCCACCCAACAAAGTTAAATAGCCGAAGCAAGAGAGGGTTATCGCAACATTTCATATATGAACAGCTAGGAGCAGTATAAAAGAGTGTAGGATAACATAACTGGGAAGAAAAGCAGCAGCAATATAACCAATTATAACAAGGCTCCACTATCTCATCAGCACATCAGGTTTTCGCATCCTGAATCTATCGCAGGCATTCATAGTTGCGCACACACCACAAGCATTCATAGCCGCGCACACACCGCAGTCATTCATAGTCTCGCATACACCGCAGACATTCAAAGCCGCGCACACAACCCTATGTCGACATAGTTTGGACCGCTTCTGTTCCAGCAGGGTAGCGAGCCCCGCGGGCCTCACCGATGTGGTCGTCGGTGACAGTGGCCAGTCCTGCCACCTCTGGGGGTGATCGTACCGCACAACCCCAGGCCCTAACGTACAACCATGTGTACTCCTGGATGTGAGCGACATCCGGTGAATCATTTTGGCCGACCAGCGGAGGAAACCAGACGGGGAATATAACGGTCGGTCACCCGTGGTACTCATCTCCCTATCGCCTTGAGCCGTCAACCTTCCCGCACCGGTACGAACGGTCTGCGGAAGGGACCGACCCGCCACCATTTCACCGCAAGCAATTTACAATCAATCAAACAAAAGCCAAATAATATAACATCGGGTCTACGTCGGCCTGCCCTACTAGGCATATACTTCGTGCGTCGACACTCAGCTCTACTTTCGACAAGGAGCGTGTGAGCGCTTTATTTGAGGCTAGATCTGGAGGACTACTTCAACTCTAGTTATTCCCAACTAAGGCTCAAGCTTAACAAAGACTTCCCGTCAGAGCAGGACTCAGAATCATAATAGTAAATTGCAATGAGAATAAGTGCGGTGATTATGCTGCTTATTTGAAGTGCTGAAATGAAATATGACCAGCACGAGACTGGATAAGCTTGACCAGTACGTAACTGGAGTAGTACTAAATAAAAAGTACTGAAATAAGTCTGATCAGTATGGAACTGGAGTAGTACTGAAATGAAAGTACTGAAATAAGCTTGACCAGTACGAAACTAGAGTAGTACTGAAATGAAAGTACTGAAATAAGTTTGACCAGTACGAGACTGGAATAGTATTGAAATGAAAGTACTGAAATAAGCTTGACCAGTACGAGACTGGAGTAGTACTGAAATGAAAGTACTGAAATAAGCTTGATCAGTTCCATCTCCATCCAGGAGACATATTTAGTTCCATCTCCGTTCTCAGGAGAGATTCAGTTCCATCTCCATCCAGGAGAGAATCAGTTCCATCTCCATCCAGGAGGCACATTCAGTTCCATCTCCATTCTTAGGAGAGATTTAGTTACATCTCCATTCTTAGGAGAGATTCAGTTACATCTCAGTTTTTAAAGGCTTCATTGAGTTACATCCATTATTAAGATCCAATTAATTTGGTTGCGCCACATTAATTACGGCTTAATCAGATTGGGGCTTATCAGGAGTTACACCCTCATTATTTATCGAGAATAATTTGCAACTCACTACTCGTACTCTCACTTCCGAGCGTGCCCAAATCACCCGAGAGTCGAGGCGCTCGACGGTTTCATGAAATCTCGAAACACCCGGAGCTTGGTCACTTGCCTCAGCCACTCTTGTCGATAAGATAATTTGAATTTATTATTCAAATTAGATAGAATGGTCGCGCACTCTAATTTTCACTTTCGAGGAAAATGAGTGTAATAAATTCCGAGCGCGACCCTAGGCTTCCATAATTTGGGAAAAATATCAAAACTTATCCCCATGAGTCCACATTTGATACAACCCTTGGAAGGGTATAAAATGAGCCTATAAAAATTTTCATAATTTTTCAAATAGTTTTGGCCCTTTAATTTGGCCAAATAATTTTCTTTTGGGCTTTTAAAAATATCAAATCAACTCCAAAAATTCTCAAAAGTTTTGTGGAGGAAGCCCTCAACAAGGGGAACATTTTTCATGTTCAAACCTTTCTCCCTATGAGCCTATTTTAGTCTCTTAAAAATCAAACCCATTATTAATATTATAATATTTATTATAAATATTATAATAATATATATAATATATTATTATATATATATTATAAATTTTCCTTCATCTCCCCCCCACCCCGCTGTTGTACCGTTTCCGCACCCTTACGGGGCTCCTCCGCCGCCGGCCGGCCACCGGCCGGCCGTGGCTCCACCACCGGCAAACCCGCCGGTGGTGAGCGCTCCCTCCTGCGGTGGTCCGGTGACCTGCTGCCTCCGGCCGCCGCCGGAGCTGTTTTCTTCTTTTTCGAACGGGAGGGGAGGGGGATGACGGCGGCGGCGCTCCGGCCGCCGGGAGCGTCAGGCAAGACGTCCAAAATGGAGAAGGAGGAGGGAGAAGGCGTCCACCTGTGTTTGGCGGGCTCGGGAGGGGCCGGCTTGGTCGGACATGGCTCAAGGTGGTGGTGGTGGTGGAGGGGGAGGAGCTCATCGGATTGGCTTTTTCCGGCCACCAGAACTCCGGCAGAGGGGGGAGAAGGGGGAGGGGATGGCTCTGAGAGCTGTGAGGGAAAGAGAGGGGGTGGGGTCCTTTTATAGGAAGGGGGAGGGCACTACAAGAAAATTGACCATTAGTGACAAAATAATTGTGACGAAATATTGTTCGTCACTAAAAGTGAATTTTTTGTGACCAAATTTGGAGGTGGTCACGAAAAGATGATTTTCAATTAATTAGTGACTAAAATAAAATATCGGTCACTAAAAGTAATATTTTTAGTGATGAACATAATATTACGTCACAAAAAAAATTTAGTAACCAAATTAGATTGGGTCACTAAATAATACTATTTAGTAGTGAAATAAAATAGTCACAAATAAAATACAAATCATAGTAAAAAATACTGACATATACCGCCCGAACGCGCCTCTAATTTTCGAAACATGCCTCTAATTTTCGGAACGGCGCCTCAATTTCATTTCGAAATATATAACCCTAACTTCACGATCTATCTGATCCATCTCCCGACGTCTCGCGACGACGCTGTGCCCTAACTTCACGATCCCTCACCACGACGACGACGAGGAGCCCTAACTTCAAAATCCCTCTCGACGCGCGACGACAACGGCGATCCCTCTCCCTTTTGACATACTTCGCTCGATCTGATGCAGCTAGTCCTCTGGACGACGACAACCTCTGCTTGGTCAAAGGGGTAAACAGGTATCTTCTTCCTCTCTTATATTTTTGCTTGAATTTTTTCATTTCTTCCTCTCATCTATTGCAGTCATTGCTTCCCTTTGTTCCCCGGATGAGAATCTTCCGGGGAGTCAGCTCAGTTATCCGTTATTCAAACGCATCCGGGATGACTGTTGAGAAAGTGGACAAATGGGTGGAGAAGGAGAATTCCGTCCATGACGACAACTTAAAAAATATACGCTTGATAAAGTTGAGGGCTATGTACAAACAAAAGCTGGACAGTAAACAGAATGAGGTAGGATAACTATTTTTTTTATTCAAAGCACAATGCTACCAGTATTTTGTTTTCAGCTTAGTTCACATTTTTATTAGTTTAACTATTAAGTCTATAAGATTTCCTTGTTTTCAGAAGCTCGAAAGGGAGAAGAACTCTATGATTAGACGAGAAGATTTTGAGTTTAATTTGCAGCAGCATCAAGCGAGAGTTAGGTGACAAGATAAAGGTATACAAATTCTTCCTCGATGAGTACTTTTTCTATAGCTGGACAATTTAATGATGAACTTGGCTTAGCAACAGGAGATAAAGACATCGCTCTCGAAGCTGGTGTTTCATGTACCTCCTGATTTTTCCATCTGATCATAGATGTTGAGAAAGTGTTTCATGTTTACTTGATATTTGGAGGAAAATAGAATCCATCTTCCAGTAGAATGAGCCCGCACTAATCAAAATCTCCATTTTCTTATTATTCTTTCTTCTTACTATGATTTTCTTATCATCTGTTCCTCATAATAGCTGGTAACATCTTGTCACCTTCTAACAGACAATACGCACTTCAACATTTTTCCATCACATACTGTCTTAAAACTCGCTGAATTAATTCTTGTGATAACATTTGCGTGATTGTAATGAAAATTACTAGTCATCACAAAAAGAAATATCTTTTGCAGGTATTCTTCGATCGTATGCTGAAATGGGGCGGTTTAATAAATAATTCAAAGGAATGCTACGGTCAAATACCAAGAGTTATGTATCTCGCCACTTAGTGTGACTGTTGGTAACAGTTTAAATGGTTCTGAATCCACTCTACTTTGTACTTATTTCCTCCTGCGATTAAATCTAAGTTCATGTTTTTTTTCAAAGACTCCATACATTTTGTACCGAAACAATCTCAGGGAGAGAGAGAGAGAGGGGGCAATAATAGAGAGAGAGAGAGTGGGAAATTGAGGGTGACTGGTTTGCTGCTGCGTGCTGGTAAGTGTAGTAGAAGTTCACCAGGACAGGCCAAGCCAGTTATGGTAAATATGTTGGCTTGTTTCAGAGGCTTGATCTGTGAACAGTTAATTGGTACAGAAGATCTTATCCTATATGTACGTGCTTGCCGGATATATGCATTCATTATCTTCCCTTCCACTCTTTTATGCCCCCATTTTAGAGAAATGTTTTGGTATTTTTTGTGTGAGCGAGCAAATATTCTCTAAAAATATATTCATGACACAATAGAACTAGTGAATGCTGATTTAGGACACTTTATATTCAGATTTTTCATCTAATTTCGATTGCAATCAAATATTTCATAATCCCTGAGATTGTTTCTGTACCTGTTGATTGAACCATGTTGGGTTGTCTTCAAATATTACTGCTGTGTGCTATTTTACTATAAATTGACGCCATTTATTTTCTATGAATTTAACTAATTTAGAAAAAATGTGTTTTTTTCTTCATATAGAGCACAACGTATTATAAGCATATACATAAAAAGATCACAAGCGTTGTGTTGAAATCAACCAATCTTGATATTCTTGTGCAGTGCTATGGCTAATAGCTTTCTGGATAGAGCAATTGATTCTGAAGAACAACAGCATAATGATTTCCTTAGACTGGTAAGGCACATGTTCTTCCCTATTTTCTCAAATGTAACTTAAAGACTTCGAGTAGTTTATTAACATTAACATGAGTATGGTCAGGATCATCATGAAGGCTATCACGAATTATCTGCAAAGACAAAGATATACTTCTCTACTGTAGTTATTTTATGGTATGCAGAATTCTATGTTAAGGTGGATGATGATGTCCATGTTAACTTAGGTAATATATTTAGTTCAGATATTTTTCATAGATGCTTCATTCTTTATGATTTTTCAAACATTTCATCTAATTTTGATAGCAATATGTTGCATTCATCTCCTTGAATTGCAAATTAATTGGGTGTACAGTTCCATATGCTTCATGCTTGATCAACAATTTGGTCTTCATACTCTATGTTGCTGATGGTCAGAACCAATTCCAAAAAAAATTGTTGCTGAAGGATATAGAGTTATGCTTGTAAGTTGTATTATTTATGATTTTTTATAGGTTATAGAGTTATGCTAGTAAGTTATATACACATTTATAGTTATGAATATAGATATAACAATCTTTAACCATGTGTTTTTGTGATTTTCTTGAAGGAAACAAAGACAAACACTGGGTAGTTATTGGACACCCAGTTGTGGCATGCCCACTACAAGAAAAGGTGAAAGTTGGACTGGTGAAAGTTGAAAAAAATGGAGGAAGTTTTGGCATACTGAACTTCTCGTTGTTGGACTGGCCGTGAAAGTTGAAAAGAGGAAGAGACCAAAAACGAGGCGTCGAAGATGGAATAAGGCAAGAAGAACGAGCCTAAGAAGAAGAAAGAAAATAATTCTCACGAGCAAATTGCTTACAATAGAATTTTTGTCTTGTAATGGGTTTAGTAGATCTAAAGTGTTATGTTGATTTGTATTGAGGGGTTTGGGCTATCTCCCACCTTCCTTTTTTTACTATTAATAAAGATATATTTTCATTAAAATTCTTTTACCAAATAGATATTCTATTTATTATCATGTCTCATCTTGTAATTTATTTATTTATATTTAATAGGAAATAATTAAATTTATTTAAAAATGTACGTTTAGCAACGAAAACAATTGTTGTCACTAAAAACGTACATTTAGTAACGGAAATTAATGGTCACTAAAAATATACTTTTAGTGAAGAAAAATATATGTCACAAAAAATATACATTTAGTAACGAAAATTAATGGTCACTAAAAATATACATTTAGTATCGGAAATTATTTGTCACTGAAAATATACATTTTATGACGAAAATTGATTTGGTCACTAAATATATTTTGTGACGCCCATTTTGCAACCACCTCGTGACAGACCAAGTTTGATTACTAGATGTCTATAGTGACCAAACTACAATATTTTGTGACCAAAAATTTCGTCACTAAATGTCAATTTTCTTGTAGTGGGGGGAGCTTCTTCCCTTTGGGTGGTGTGGGACTAATCCCTCCTTAGCGAGGAATTATTCCCACCCTCCAGCTGTCCAAGGACAGTTGGAGGTCTCCCATTTTCCCCCATGTGGGGAAAATGGATGAGGCCCCTTTGTGAGCTTGGGCCTTTAGGTGGGAAAGAGAGAGAGAGGGGGGAGATAGAAGAAATAGGTGGGCCTCCATTGCTTTAGGTTAGGGGCTTGCTGGTTGGGGGGGCCCATGGAGAGTGAGGGGGGCATGGGCCATCTTCTTTTGGAGAGAAGGTTGGCCCCTCACTTGGAGAAAAATCCAAAAAGTGGATTTTTAGGAGGGTTTGACCAAGTCAACCCTAGGGTGGGTCCCCATTGCTGGTCAAAGTCAAAGTGGGTCCAAGTCGTCGGGGTCGGGTCAAAGTTCGGGTGTCGTGTCATAATCGGTGTGCGCACGCTTTTTGGTGCACGACTATGTTTGATTTGACCACGGGTAGACCAATTATCGTTGAAATTGACCGGGACGACTTCCGTTGACTTCGTATTGACCACACAAGTCCAACGCCACTGACTGGGGTCGAATCGGAGTCCGTTTGGCGAAAGTCCGATATTTGCGCGTCGTAGTGCGTTAAAACGGTCAAAGTATCCAATTTTGTCGTACAATCTCGGATTTTGACGCAACGAGCTCCGATCGGCTCATATTTACTATATAAGGCCACATGAACTAACAGAACTCGATTCGGAGTTCCCTAGCTCGATATCCAAAATCTCGCTCTTGTTGCGTTTTACGAGGAACAGTCACATCCATTATATGACCTCGGGGTCCAACTTAACGAGTTCCAATGCGCTCATATTGACTATTCGAGGCCACATGAACTGACAGAACTCAATTCGGAGTTATCTAGCTTGATTTCCCGCCTAGGGTTATTTCCTACCGGGTCATAGGTAGGGTTCATGCCACTTTTATTGGGTCCACTAGGGTTCTGGTGGCCCAAAAAAAGTCGGGATGTTACAATCCAATAAAAATAAAAGGATTTTCGTCCCCGAAAATTTGCTTGAAGTAGGGGGGAAAAAGTAACATACCTGGGGAAAGAGCTCTGGGTGCTTCTCTCGGAGGAGTGCTTCAGGTTCCCACGTGAACTCCTCTCGTCCACAATTTGACCATAGCACCTTAACCATCGGAATGGTTTTGTTCCGTAGTGTCTTTACCTTGTAATCTACCACTCTGAAGGGTTCGAGCCGGACGGATCTATCTGACTGTAGTTGCGCCGGAGGGGTAGAAAGGTACTGCTCTGGTTGCCGGAGGACTCGTCTCAAGGAAGTGACATGAAACACATCATGAAGATTCCCCAACTCTGGGGGCAAGGCTAAACGATAGGCGACGGGGTCAACATGCTCTATCACCGGATAGGGGTCCAAGAAGCGGGGATCTAACTTTTTCTGCTTCCTCAACCGAGAGACACCATGCATGAGCTTTATTTTTAGGAACACCATTTCCCCCACGCTAAACTCCACCGGGCGGTGTCGCGCATCATAGTACTTAGCCTGCAGGCTCTGCGCTTCCCGCATTCGCTCCTGGATCAGCCGTATCGCTGCCGTAGTGTAACGCCCCCACCTGTCACATGACATATAACGGTGGGTCTGGCCGGGGCACCACGCCATATATCACAGACAAGCGAAGGAATTACGTGTGGAAATCAAAATCTATGCGTATCCTTAACTCATTCATTCTAGCGCAGCCTTTTTATGTTAGCATGAACTCAAACCAGAATGTCCACCAATACATAAATATCACATTTATATATCTAACAACACCAGGAATGTATACAACTCACACACCCTGGCCTTATGGCCTTACAAGTTCCTCTTTTACACATCAAAAATTTCGTACATCGGCACGCAGGCCGGCCACACATGAAATCCAAAGACAACTCTTCGCATGGCCTTCAAGGGCCAACAACAGCAAGCTAGCCATTCCACTTATTCATTTCAAGCCGCGACACCTACAATGAGACATCCACCAAAAAGCGGCAAAACAAAGTAACGGTCAGCATTTGGCTGACCCATTATAACGACCCTACCCCCTACCCGAGGTAGTGGTTCCTTCCTTGTATACAGTGTCATCATCTATCATCAAGCATCATCAAGTATCATATGTATATCATTTTCTTTATCCCTCTAGCAAACACATCACATCACAAACGCTGGAATCCACCAGACGCTTCGTGCACTCAGGGCACCTTCTTGGCGTACCGGAATCCACTAGTCGTACACCGCCGATCCGAGGTGTTAACTTGTTGGTTGACCGGACCTAGTCCACCAGTCTCGCAAGCTGGCGACATCCCGCCCAAACCACTCAGAGGTACAACCTCTCAACATCCATAAATAACCAGAGTAGATCGACCCACACCATGTGGTGTAGCAGGCCGGGTTTATCCAAGCTCCCCAGGCATGACTACCCATCGACCCCCCTCCTATTCCGATCGACCCACCCATGTGGTGCAGCAAGCCAGGTTTAACTCGGCTCCCCAGGCATTGCCACCAATCGATCCCTACCTAACTAGATCAACCCACCCTAGTGGTGTAACAGGCCGGATTTATCTCGCGCTCCCCATGCGTGCTACCAATTGATCATATCATAACCAGGAGCGTCACCAAAGCCTCCTCACATTCATCATCACATCCATACATTCATCACAACAAAAATCCATTTGCACATCATCAAATCCACGGAGTCTTCTCCGGTTTACCCATGAACATCACCAATCCAGACGACCGGTCCAGATGGGCTTCACACAGCATGCCTATGCCGTACTCCATATTTCTGGCTCTAGATACCGACTCAACAAAGGAATCACTTCCGCGATCCACCTCTTGGTGGAGGATTCCAAGCACATGCATAAAGAAAGGACTTCGATGTCCAAGAAGGAGATCGTTACCCTTGAAGATCACTTCGGTGCCATGAAGTAGCCGGAGGGAAATCACCGCCTCGGCTCTGCCTTCACGAATCCGCTCTCGGATCTTCGCTCCGCACCCCGCAGCTCCTCTAGCAGCTGGTAGTCTCCTCCCTTCCCTCTTACCTTAGGCCTTTCTTCCTCTCTCTCTTTCTTTTGACATAAGATGAAGAAGAAGAAGATGAAAGAAGGGTTATATCCCCTTTTTCCTCGGCCTTCTACACACCTGGACAGAGCCCAGCCTTTGGATCCAGGAAGAGGGAATCAAACGATTCAGATTTGGCCAGAAAAGCTTGAACACGGCCTGACACGCCCTGTGACACGCCCGTGTCACAGGCCGTGTCCCCCTAAGCGGCAGTCAACCGACTCAATCCAGCCAATACACGACCGTCTGACACGCCCGTGTCACGTGCCGTGTCCACGACACGCCCTCAGACACGCCCGTGTCTGAGGCCGTGTGCATCAGGCTGCACACTCGCAAAACCACCCGAGACTCACACGGCCCTGGCACACGCCCGTGTTCCCGGCCGTGTGCCCCTGGACACACCCGTGTCCCGCAGACACGCCCTAGCACAAAACGTCGAGCTGAGTTTGACGGCCACTAACACGCCCTGTGACACGCCCATGTCACAGGTCGTGTCCTCACTCGACACTCGACACTCGACGATCGTCGAGCAAAATTCGTCGACCACTCGACTCGACACAACCCAGACATGACACGCCCTGGGACACGCCCGTGTCCCAGGCCGTGTCACCCATGCCTGAATCCAAAATGGCTCAAATTGACCCAATTGACTTCGGGGTGTTACACGTAGTGTCATCGATGTAAGCCACTCCCAAGGCTTTTGGGTCCTCTTCCTGAGCCCAAGTCAACGGGGTTCGGCAACGCCTTCCATACAAAGCCTCGTATGGAGCCATCTTAATGCTAGCCTGGTAGCTGTTATTGTAAGAAAATTCGACTAACGGCAACAGCTGCTCCCACGGCTCATTGTGCTCCACTATGCACAGTCGAAGAAGATCCTCCATCGTCCGGTTCGTCCTCTCCATCTGTCTGCGGGTGGAAGGCGGTGCTGAAGGCCAACTTAGTTCTCAAATATGCCTGCACCCGCCTCCACTCCTTAGATGTGAAGCGCCAGTCACGATCTGACACGATGGACTTTGGTACTCCGTGAAATCGTACCACTTGCTCTAGGAACATCCTGACCAGGATATCTACTCTGTCACCCTGTCGGTTTGGAATAAACCGCGCTACCTTGGTGAGTCGATCTACAACCACGCATATTGAGTCATTCCCAGCGCGGGATCGAGGTAGGCCGTGGACGAAGTCCATGGAGATGTCTTCGAACTTCCACTCTGGTATTGGCAGGGGCTGTAATAGGCCCCCTGGACTGCGACATTCGGCTTTGACCTTCTGACAGGTTTGACACCGGGCCACGAAGTTGGTGACATCTCTTTTCATTCCAGGCCAGTAAATGGTCCTGCGCAATTCCACGTACATCTTAACTACGCCAGGGTGAATCGAGTACTTGGACTGATGGGCCTCTTGTAGAATTTCCTCGCGAATCCCTCCGGTAGCGGGAATGAATATACGATGTTTGAATTGAAGAATCCCGTCATGCAGTTTATAATCCTCCTGTGCCCCTCCTTGCAGAGATCGGATGATCGACATCACCTCTGGGTCGATCTTCTGGGCTTCTCGTATCCGGTCCCGGATATCGCATTTGATCTCCATCCAATACAGCTGAGAATAGTACTCTTCCGGATCTCTTCGGGCAACTAGGGTAATCTCCAAGTCTATCAAAGATTGGAAAAGTTCCTTAGGGATCTGCTCCATCCAACTCCCTGCTATCGCAGGCTGGCGGCTCAAAGCGTCAGCGACTCTGTTAGCCTTCCCGGGGTGATATTGTAGAGCGAAGTCGTAATCGCATAAGAATTCTAGCCATCAGCGCTGCCGGAGGTTCAACTCTTTCTGCGTGAATATATACTTGTGTAACACCCCCTATCCGTCACATAGCATATAGCAGTAGGTCCGGCCGGGGCCCGACGACGTAAGCCACAGACAGACCGGGTGGTTACTCATGGAAACCATCTAACCAATCAACATCCTACACAGAGCATTCTAGCGGAAGCAGTTTATAAAAGTTGCAATAAAGAACCCAGCATTAAAGCATGAATGTCCACTAATCCAAAGTAGGAATGTATACAAATACCAACATAAGCCTTAAGGCCTTACAAAATGTTTCACTTGTTATTACATGATTTACAAACCACGGCACGCAGGCCGGTCATACATGAATAAAATAGTAAACACTTCCATTTGGGCCTTCGAGGGCCGGTTTCGCAAAAAGGGCTTTAGCCCGCTATTGACCGCTTGGTCCAGCAGCACCTGCAAGCAACAAACCACCGCACGGTGGCAAAACAAGGCAACGGTCAGCAATGCTGACCAAATTATAACGATCCCGCCCCCAACTCGGGGCGGCGATACTCCTTCCCTGCATTTCATTAGCATAAGCGAGCAATATATATATATAGCAATTTCATCACAGACGTTGGCTCGCACGACCACACGCCCCATGCTCTCAGGGCACATTCTCGGTGAACCGATCGATGTCACGTCAATTAAAGCCATAGACATTCCGGACTCACCACCGCCACTTTGACGGCCAAACCTATGAGCATTTGTCTTCTTGGCCTGGGTCACGACAATTTAAGCCATTGACCGCCGAAGACCCTAATCTATGCCAACGGCAAGTGCCACGTGCCTTTAGGTCTCTTTAACCGAACGACATAGAATGGGTATGGTTCCATCTAACTCGTGCTCACATCGCAACGACAATTTAAGCCATTTGCGCGGGTCAAACTTCCACCGAGTCTCATTTCCATCACAATTCACATAACCCGGTTATGTTCAAGTTGGCTCTCAGGCCACCAAGTTGGCAAGATCTCGTATCCGCCCAGTTTTCCGGGTGCACCTTTGGGTTAATACCCAAGGCTCCCTGCTGCGATCTTCCGCGTAGAAAACCCGAAAAACAACCAATAGCACGGAGTCTTCTCCGACATTATGCAATGCAACATCACCGATCCAGACCAACATGTCCGGGTAGGCTTCATACATCATGCCTATGTCCGTTCTCGCTTACGGACTCTAAACAACGGGGACTTCACACATCTACCCGAAGGAACGCCTCCAACTCTCCGCAAACTCGCGAGAGCGGGCTTCCTATGCAAAGAAGGAGAGCTACTCATGCTCAAGAAGAGAATCGTTACCCTAGCGTTCCTCTTTGACGCCATTGAAAAGTAAGCGGATGAAAAGCACCGCACTAGCTTTGCCTCCATAGATCCGGAGTCGGCTCACGATTTGGAGCTTCGAAGCTCCTCCAATGGCGGGATCTAGCTCCTTCTTCCTTCCTTGGCTCTCCTCTCTCTCTAAGATTTTAGAAAGATAACAACTTAAGAAAAGTGAGGGTTTTTAAGTCCAATCCCGGGTATATCCCTTCAGGAACCACCCCCAGCCGTTGGATCCCAAAATAAAGAAACAAACAGCTTTGATTCGGGACTGAAATGCCCAATCTGGACAGAACACGGCCTGGCACACGCCCGTATCCAGGGCCGTGTGCCTCATTCGCCGTCAAAATAGGCTCGCCTGGAACAACACACGGGTATCGAACACGCCCGTGTTCGACCTGACACGCCCGTGTTCCACCTAACACGGCCGTGTGGCCGGCCGTATACCGCCATCGTTTTTCCCCGAAAACAACCCGAGCACTACACGGGTTCTAGGACACGCCTGTGTCCTTGCCCGTGTCACCTCAACACGCCTGGACCCCAGGCCGTGTACACGGTCTCGACACTCGACACCTCGTCGAGCGAAGATCGTCGACCTGATGACACGGCCTTGGACACGCCCGTGTCCTAGGCCGTGTGCCTTGTCTCGACACAATGTCGAGACCAAAGTGTCTACTCCCCGGGACGAGTGTCGACACGCCCTGCGACACGCCCGTGTCGCAGGCCGTGTGCTGTGTCTCGACACTTCGTCGAGCGCAGAGTGTCGACTTCGCGGCTAAGTATCGACACGGGTCGACACGCCCTGCGACACGCCTGTATCGCAGGCCGTGTGCCCAGTCTCGACGCAATGTAGAGACCAAAGTGTCGACTTCCCGGCTTAGTGTCGACACAGGCTTGACACGCCCTGGGACACGCCCGTGTCCCAGGCCGTGTGCCTGCAGCCAGAACCCAAAACTGGCCCAAAACGTCCCCCGTCACTCCTTTGACTTTCGGGGCGTTACGACTTGAGGCTCTTGTGGTCGGAGAAGATCTCACATCTCACTCCGTACAAATAATGCCTCCAGATTTTTAGGGCAAAGACGACGACGCCCAACTCTAAATCGTGCGCTGCGTAGTTTAATTCATGCGGATTTAATTGCCGCGAAGCGTAGGCCACTACCTTGCCATGCTGCATTAGGACTACTCCCAATCCTTTCAGGGAGGCGTCGGTGTAGATCTGGAATCCCTCGGTCCCTGAAGGAATCATAAGGATTGGCGCGGAAGTCAGCTGCTTCTTCAGTTCGATGAATGCAGCCTCGCACTCCGGCATCCATCTGAATGTGACGTCCTTCTTGGTGAGTGCAGTCAGGGGTAGGGCGATCTTGGAAAATCCCTCGACAAACTTCTTGTAGTATCCGACAAGGCCGAGGAAACTCCGAATATCCGCAGCCGTCCTGAGTGGCGGCCAATTCTGTACTGCCTGGATCTTGGCTTGATCTACTGCCACTACTTACTTGTTTATCGTGTGGCCCAAGAATCCAACTTCTTCTAGCCAAAATTCGCACTTACTGAATTTGGTGAAGAGAGAGTGCTCCCAGAGCTTTAATAACACCATTTGCAGGTGCCGGGTATGGTCTGTCTTGGTATTCGAGTAGATTAGGATGTCGTCTATGAAGACGATAACAAAGTGATCCAAGAGGGGTTCAAAGACTCTATTCATCAGGGCCATGAAGGCGGAGGGAGCATTGGTGAGCCCGAAGGGCATCACTAGGAACTCGTAAAGACCGTAACGGGAGCTGAAGGCAGTCTTGGGGATATCTTCTTCTCGGATTCGAAGCTGGTAATAGCCGGACCTCAGGTCCATCTTGGAAAATATCGAAGCACCTTGTAACTGATCGAACAGTTCGTCGATCCTAGGAAGGGGGTACGTGTTGCGTACAGTAAGCTTATTTATCTCCCTGTAGTCGATGCACAGACATAGAGTCCCGTCTTTCTTCTTTGACGAAAAGTACCGGGGCTCCCCAGGGAGAGGAACTAGGGCGGACGAATCCAACATCTATTAGTTCCTGGAGCTGGACCTTTAGTTCAGTAAGCTCCCTTGGGGCCATCCGGTAGGGGGCTCGCGATACTGGTCATGCTCCGGTCACGAGCTCGATCTGAAAGTCGACCTCTCGCTGGGGTGGCAATCCCGGGAGGGTCTCAGGGAAGATATCTGGAAAGTCGCGAACTACTGGGACCCTGGAGATCACCTGGGATTTGTCTTCCATCTCGAAATAAATAAGGAAAGTTTTGTCCTTTTGTCGGACGGATTTCATCATCTGTGTAGAAGTCAAGATAATATGCGAGACAGAGGGCACACCTATCAACGCGACGCTCTGGCCATTTAGATTTTATAGCCGGACTTTTCGCGTGGAACAGTTTATTTGGGCTTGGTGCTCGGCCAGCCAGTCCATTCCCAGTATTATGTCGAATCCAGTTATTGCTAGGATGGTTGCGTAGATCTCGAATTCTAACTCTCCCAGCGTAGCCTGGAACGAACACTTTTCGGTAGATGTCATATCCGACCCGTCTGGTAGACGGATTCGTATAAACTGTCCGGTTGAACGAATAACATTTCCCTTTGTTGCGATGAATTCATGAGAGACGAAAGAATGAGTCGCTCCTATGTCGAAAAGGGTTTTGGCAGGGTGTCCTACCAATAAGATTCCTGACGACATGGAAAATATATAGATATATATTATCCAACTAATATATATATATACATATGTATGAAATATATAATATCAGTGGAAGATCGATATCTCCTATCGCCTAAGATATATACCTATGACTACGTCAGGGGTCGGTCCGTGCTCCAGGTCCAGTGCATAGGCCTCTTGGGGCACTGCTTGGCCCTGCTGGCCTCTCTTGCCAGCTCTGCCTCTGCGGCCTCTCTGACCCTATCCTCGTACCGGCTGCCCACCATGAACTGCTCCAAATCCGGGTCTCCCCGTCGCTTGGGGGCAAAAGGCCCTCATATGTCCTGGTTGGTGACACAAGAAGCAGTTCTTTGCGAAGGGAACATCTCGTCGGGCTACTAGTGGGGGATGTGGAGCTGGAGCTGGTCTAACGTCTGGATGTGCAGCTGGGGGTGCTGGTGGGCGCCTATAAGGCTGCCTGCGACGTCTCTGTCTGCGCTCTCTGTCCTGTCTGTGGGGAGCAACTCCTCTGTCTCGCCTCTGGTCTCGAGGGAGCTCTACCCGACCTCTGCGCCGCTGAGCCACCGTCTGCTGGTCCAACTCTAAAGCTGCTGCATAGGTGGCTATGGTGTGGAAGGTGGCCTAAGAGAGCATAATCAGGGTCTGCCTCAGGTCGTCTCGTAGTCCTCGGTAGAACCGAGAAGCTCTATCCCTGTCGGAGGCAGCCAGGTTCCCAACGAAGCATGCCAGTTGTATGAACTCTCTCTCATACTCTGCCATAGTACGGTTACCCTGTCGGATGAGCAGGAACCTCTCTTGCAGCGCGGCTCGGTTTGCTTCTATGATAAAGAACTCCAGTAGAGATACAAAAAACTCCCCCCAAAGGATCGCGCTCATCGGCCGACCTCGAAAGGTAGAGCGACTAGCCTCTCTCCACCAATCCCTCGCATATCCCTCCAAGAGGGTCACCACCAAAGAGACAGCTGCCACAGCTGGGCACATCATCCATACCAACAGCTCCTCCACTCGCTTCACCCACTCCTCTACCTGGATGGCCGTCTCTATATCCCTGAAAGGGGGAGGCCTCAGTCCTCGGAAAGTCGTCAGCAGATCGGTGGGTGCGGTCATCTCCCACGGTAGCTGTGCCAGGGCATCTCAGAAAGTCGTTAGTATAGCCGTCAGTGTCTGCCCTATATCTGTCTCGGCAAACGGTACGGCCGCGGGAGCAACCGGGTCTGGTGGTGGGGTAGCTGGAATGTATCCTCTGGACGAGGATCCCCCGTTACTGTACTTTGGTATCTGGAGAAGTAACAGGAAAGAGTGTCAGTATTTTGCAAAAGTAGGGGAAATTTGCAAAAATGACAACCCAAGCGGAAACAACGGTGTATGGGCATACTATCGTACAGTCTAGAATCCCTAAGCCTCTACACTAGGGTCCACCAGGCTTCCGCTGCAAGGTTCGTCCCGAACCCAGAACGAAGCGAGGGACGGAGGGATCCTGAGACTGCTCCACAAGGAGGAATCGTGATGGCTCTGATACGTTTGTAACACCCCCCCCCCCCAACCTTTTGCCTGGGTCGGCTGGAGGGGTACTACTTGGGGCCAAGACGTCCACCCAGTGCTCTTAGGGGAAACGATCCACCCTATTTAAGCACTAGATGGTCGCCTTGGTCGGCTCGAATCATAACATTCACAACCCATCAGAATATAGCGGAAGCATTAACAGAAAACCATTTCAGATTTATATATCACATTATAATAATACAGAGGTTCTAGGGTCGAAGCCTAAGTACTTAAATAAGCCCGTGGGCTGTACATGTGCTACATATAATCCTCATATACTCTCTCTCTACGCTGCTCGACGGAACTCACGTCTCTAAACTCTGGGGACGGCGGGGGTGTATCTGCTCGAGTAGACCTAGTTGCTGGCATAATCTCCTGCGGCAGCGGGTCACTACGGTGCTCCACCTCCTGTGAATGGTTAATCAAATAACTGTTAGTCACAGAGCTAAGTGGAAACAAATCTCCTCCCCGGATCCACATCCTGGGGACGATCACGCACCCACCCAACAAAGTTAAATAGCCGAAGCAAGAGAGGGTTATCACAACATTTCATATATGAACAACTAGGAGCAGTATAAAAGAGTGTAGGATAACATAACTGGGAAGAAAAGCAGCAGCAATATAACCAGTTATAACAAGGCTCCACTAGCTCATCAACACATCAGGTTTTCACATCCTGAATCTATCGCAGACATTCATAGCCGCGCACACACCACAAGCATTCATAGCCGCGCACACACCGCATGCATTCATAGCCGCGCACACACCGCAGACATTCAAAGCCACGCACACAACCCTATATCGACATAGTTTGGACCGCTTCTGTTCCAGTAGGGTAGCGAGCCCCGCGGGCCTCACCGATGTGGCCGTCGGTGACAGTGGCCAGTCCTGCCACCTCTGGGGGTGATCGTACCGTACAACCCCAGGCCCTAACGTGTAACATCCCGCCTTTTATTGGGCCACCAGAGCCTTAGTGGGCCCAATAAAAGTGGCCCGAACCCTACCCATGACCCGGTGGGAAATAACCCTAGGCGGGAAATCGAGCTAGAGAACTCCGAATTGAGTTCTGTCAGTTCCTGTGGCCTCGTATAGTCAATACAAGCGCATCGGAACTCGTTCAGTTGGACTCCGAGGTCATATAGTGGATGTGACCATTCCTCGTAAAACGCAACGAGAGCGAGATTTTGTATATCGAGTTAGAGAACTCCGAATCGAGTTCTATCAGTTCCTATGACCTCATATAGTCAATATGAGCGCATCGGAGCTCGTCGCGTCACAATCCGAGATTGTACGACAAAATTGGATACTTTGACCATTTTAGCGCGCTGCGGCGCGCAAATTTCGGACTTTCGTCAAACGGACACCGATTCAACCCCAGTCAGTGGCGTTAGACTCGTGTGGTCAATATGAAGTCAACGGAAGTCGTCCCGGTCAATTTCGATGACGATTGGTCAACCCGTGGTCAAATCAAGCATAGTTGTGCACCGAAAAGCGTGCGCACACCAATTATGACACGACACTCGAACTTTGACCCGACCCCGACGACTTGGACCCACTTTGACTTTGACCAGCAATGGGGACCCACCCTAGGATTGACTTGGTCAAACCTTCCTAAAAATCCACTTTTTGGATTTTTTTCTCCAAATGAGGGGCTCACCTCCTCTCCAAAGGGGATGACCCATGCCCCCTAACTCTCCTTGGCCCCCCCCCCAAACCAGCAAGCTCCTAGTTAGCTCAAATGGTGGCCCACCCACTTCTCTCTCTCCCTCTCTCTCTCTTTCCCACTTATAGGCCCAAGCCCATAAAAGGCCCATTCATTTTCCCCACATGGGGGAAAATGGGAGACCTCCAGCTGTCCTTGGACAGCTGGAGGGTGGGATTAATCCCTCCCTAAGGAGGGATTAGTCCCACACCACCCAAAGGGAGGAAGCTCCCCCTTCCCCTCCCTATAAAATGACCCCAACCCCCTCTCTTTCCCTCACAGCTCTCAGAGCAACCCCCTCCCCCTGTTTTACCCTCTGCCGGAGCTCAGGTGGCCGGAAAAAGGCAACCCAAGGAGCTCCTCCCCCTCCACCACCACCTTGAGCCATGTCCGACCAAGCCGGCCCCTTCCGAGCCCACCAAACTCAGGTGGAAGCCTTCTCCCTCCTCCTTCTCCATTTTGGACGTCCTGCATGGCACTCCCGGCGGCCGGAGCGCCGCCGCCGTCACCCCCTCCCCTCCCGGTCAAAAAAAAAAAGAAATAGCTCCGGCGGCGGCCGGCGGCGGCAGGCCGCCGGACCACCGCCGGAGGGAGCGCCCACCACCGGCGGGTTGGCCGGTGGTGGAGCCACGGCCGGCCGGTGGCCGGCCGGCGGCGGAGAAGCCCCGTAAGGGCGCGGGATACGTACAGCAGCGGGGGGAGGAGATGATCTACAGTGTTTTTAATTTATATATATATATAATATATTATATATTATATAAATAAATTAATTATAATATTTATAATATTGTAATTAGTAATGGGTTTGATTTTTTTTGAGGCTAAAATATGCTCCTAGGTAGAAAGTTTTGAACATGAAAAATGTCCCCTTTGTTAAGGGCTTCCTCCACAAAAAGTTTGAGAATTTTTGGTGTTGATTTGGTATTTTTAAAAGCCCAATTAAACTTTATTTGGCCAAATTAAAGGGCCAAAACTCTTTGAAAAATTATGAAAATTTTTCTATGCTCATTTTATATCCATATAAGAGTTGTATCAAAATTTGAGCTCATGGGGATAAGTTTTGATATTTTTCCCAAAATATGGAAGCCTAGGACCGCGCTCGATATTATTACGCTCGTTTTCTTCGAAAATGAAAATTGGAGCGCGCGACTATGCTCTCTAATTTGAATAAGTTTCATATCGACGAGAGTGGCCGAGGCAAGTGACCAAGCTCCGGGTGTTTCGAGATTTCATGAAAACTGTCGAGCGCCTCGACTCTCGGGCGATTTGGGCACGCTCGGAAGATGAGAGCACGAGTGGTGAGTTATGAATTATTCTTGACGAATAATGAAAGTATAACTCCTGATAAGCCCCAATCCGATTAAGCCGTGGTTAATAAGGCGCAACCAACCCATAATCTGATCTTAATAAAGGGTGTAACCCAAGGAAGCCTTTAAAAACTGAGATGGAACTGAATCTCTCCTGGATGGAGATGGAACTGAATGTGCCTCCTGGATGGAGATGAAACTGAATCTCTCCGGGATGGAGATGGAACTAAATCTATCCTAGATGTAGATGGAACTGAATCTCTCCTGAGAACGGATATGGAACTGAAGCCTCCTGTATGGAGTGATTGGACTACTAACCATTTTCTTTATGATTATTCCAGTTTTGCACTGGTCCAGTTCCTTTATTCTTTTCAGTTCAGTACTTTCATTTCAGTACTACTCCAGTCTCGTACTGGTCAAGCTTATTTCAGTACTTTCATTTCAGTACTACTCCAGTCTCGTACTGGTCAAACTTATTTCAGTACTTTCATTTCAGTACTACTCCAGTCTCGTACTGGTCAAGCTTATTTCAGTACTTTCATTTCAGTACTACTCCAGTTGCGTACTGGTCAGGCTTATTTCAGTACTTTCTATTTAGTACTACTCCAGTTGCGTACTGGTCAAGCTTATCCAGTCTTGTACTGGTCACATTTCTTTCCAGCACTCTAAATAAGCAGCATAACCACCGCACTTGATCTTATCGCAATTCACTTTTATATTCCCGGGTCCTGCTCTGACGAGCAGTTGTTGTTTAGGTTGAGCCTTAGTTGGGGATAACCGGAGTTGAGGTAGTCCTCCAGGTCTAGCCCCAAATAAAGCGCTCTCACGCTCCTTGTCGAAAGTAGAGCAAAGTGCCGATGCCCGAAGTGTAAGCCTAGTAAGGCAGGCCGTCGTAGACCCGATGTTATATTGTTAGCAATTGTTTGATTGATTGTAAATTGCTTGTGGTGAAATGGTGGCGGGTCGGTCCCTTCCGCAGACCGTTCGTACCGGTGCGGGAAGGTTGACGACTCAAGGCGACAGGGAGATGAGTACCACGGGTGACCGGCCGTTATATTCCCCGTCGGGTTTCCTCCGCTGGTCGGCCGAAATGATTCACCGGATGTCGCTCACATCCAGGAGTACACATGGTTGTACGTTAGGGCCTGGGGTTGTGCGGTACGATCACCCCCAGAAGTGGCAGGACTGGCCACTGTCACCGATGGCCACATCGGTGAGGCCCGCGGGGCTCGCTACCCTGCTGGAACAGAAGCGGTCCAAACTATGTCGACATAGGGTGTGTGTGCGCGGCTATGAATGCCTGCGGTTTGTGTGCGCGGCTATGAATGCCTGCGGTTTGTGTGCGCGGCTATGAATGCCTGCGGTTTGTGTGCGCGGCTGTGAATGCCTGCGATAGAATTCAAGATATGAAAACCTGTTGTGCTGATGAGCTAGTAGAGCATTGCTATAACCGTTTTATGATATTGCTGCTTTTTCCGGTTATACTGCACTCTTTTATAATTGCTCCTAGTTGTTCATATATGAAATGTTGTGATAACCCTCTCTTGCTTCGGCTATTTACTTTTGTTGGGTGGGTGCGTGCTCGTCCCCAGGATGTGGATCCGGGGAGGAGATTTGTTTCCACTTAGCTCTGTGACTAACGGTTATTTGATTAACCATTCACAGGAGGTGGAGCACCGTAGTGACCCGCTGCCGCAGGAGATTACGCCAGCAGCTAGGTCTACTCGAGCTGATGCACCCCCGCCGTCTCCGGTGTTTAGAGACGTGAGTACCGCCGAGCAGTTTAGAAGAGAGAGTGTGTGAGAGACTTATGTAGTACATGTATAGCCCACGGGCTTTTATAAACGCTTAGGCTTCGGCCCTAGAACCTCTGTATTAATATGAAATGTTATATATAATATGTAGTGGTTTCCTGTTAATGCTTCCGCTATATTCTGATGGGTTGTGAATGTTATGATTCGAACCACTCAAGACGGCCATCTAGTGCTTGAATAGGGTGGATTGTTTCCCCTATGAGCCCTGGGTGGACGTCTTGGGCCAGTAGTACCCCTCCGGCCCGACCCGGGCAAAAGGTCGGTTGGGGGGGGTACTACAAATGGATCAGAGGGATCACGATTCGTCCTTGTGGAGCAGTCTCAGGATCCCTCCGTCCCTCGCTTCGTTCTAGGTTCGGGACGAACCTTGCAGTGGAAGCCTGGTGGACCCTAGTGTAGAGGCTTAGGGATTCTAGACTGTGCGTTAGTATGCCCATACACCATTGTTTTCCGCTTGGGTTGTCGTTTTTGCAAATTCCCTTACTTTTGCAAAATACTGACACTCTTTCATGTTACTTCTCCAGATACCGGAGTACAGTAACGGGGGATCCTCGTCCAGAGGATACGTTCCAGCCACCCCACCACCAGACCCGGTTGCTCCCGCAGCCGTACCGTTTGCCGAGTCAGATATAGGGCAGACACTGACGGCTATACTAGCGACTTTCCGAGATGCCCTGGCACAGCCACCGCGGGAGATGACCGCACCCACAGATCTGCTGACGACTTTTCGAGGACTGAGGCCTCCCCCTTTCAGGGGTACAGAGACGGCCATTCAGGTAGAGGAGTGGGTGGAGCGAGTGGAGGAGCTGTTGGTAGGGATGATGTGCCCAGCTGTGGCAGCAGTCTCTTTGGTGGTGACCCTCTTGGAGGGATATGCGAGGGATTGGTGGAGAGCGGCTAGTCGCTCTACCTTCCGAGGTCGGCCGATGAGCACGATCCTTTGGGGGGAGTTCTCCGTAGCTCTGCTAGAATTTTTCATCACAGATGCAGATCGAGCTGCACTGCAAGAGAGGTTCCTGCTCATCCGACAGGGCAACCGCACTGTGGCAGAGTATGAGAGAGAGTTCATACACCTGGCACGCTTCGCCGGGAACCTGGCTGCCTCCGACAGGGATAGGGCTTCTCGGTTCTACCGAGGACTACGAGACGACCTGAGGCAGTCCTTGATTATGCTCTCTCAGGCCACCTTCCACACCATAGCCACCCATGCGGCAACTCTAGAGTTGGACCAGCAGATGGTGGCTCAGCGGCGCAGAGGTCAAGTAGAGCTTCCTCGAGACCAGAGGCGAGACGTTGGAGTCGCTCCCCATAGACAGGATAGAGAGAGCAGACAGCGACGCCGCAGGCTGCCTTATAGGCGCCCACCAGCACCCCCAGCTGCACAGCAAGACAGTAGACCAGCTCCAGCTCCACAGCCCCCACTAGTGGCCCGACGAGATGTTCCCTTCGCAGGGAACTGCTTCTTGTGTCAGCAGCCGGGACATATGAGGGCCTTCTGCCCTCAGGCGATAGGGAGACCAGGACTAGGAGCAGTCCAGGGTGGACAGCCGGCACGAGGACAGGGTCAAAGAGGCCGTAGAGGCCGAGCTGGCAGGAGAGGCCAGCAGGGCCGAGCAGCTCCCCAGGAGGCCTATGCACTGGACCTGCAGCATGGACCAGCCCCTGACGTAGTCATAGGTATATATCTTAGGCGATAGAAGATATCAGATCTTCCACTATTGTTGTATATTTCATATATATATATATATGTATATTAGTTGGATGATATATATCTATATGTTTTCCTATGACGTCAGGAATCTTGTTGGTAGAAGGTCACCCTGCCAAAACCCTTTTTGACACAGGAGCGACTCATTCTTTCGTCTCCCACGATTTCATCGCAACAAAGAGAAATGTTATTCGCTCAACCGGACTGTCTATACGAATCCGTTTACCAGACGGGTCGGATATGACATCCACTGAAAAGTGTTCGTTCCAGGCTACGCTGGGAGAGGTAGAGTTTGAAATCTACGCAACCATCCTAGCTATAACTGGGTTTGACATAATTCTGGGAATGGACTGGCTGGCCGAGCACCAAGCCCAGATAAACTGTTCCACGCGAGAAGTCCGGCTACAGAATCCAAATGGTCAGAGCATCGCGTTGACAGGTGTGCCATCTGTCTCTCGTATTATCTTGACTTCTACACAGATGGTAAAGTCAGTCCGTCAGAAGGATGAAGTATTCCTTATTTATTTCGAGATGGAAGATAAGACTCAGGTGCTCGCCAAGGTCCCAGTAGTCCGAGACTTTCCAGATATCTTCCCTGAGTCCCTCCCGGGATTGCCACCTCAGCGAGAGGTCGACTTCCAGATCGAGCTCGTGTCCGGAGCACGGCCAGTATCGCGAGCCCCCTACCGGATGGCCCCAAGGGAGCTGACTGAACTAAAGATCCAGCTACAAGAACTAATAGATGCTGGATTCGTCCGTCCAAGTTCCTCGCCCTGGGGAGCCCCGGTACTTTTCGTCAAGAAGAAGGACGGGACTCTGCGACTGTGCATCGACTATAGGGAGCTAAATAAGCTTACTGTACGCAACACGTATCCCCTTCCTAGGATCGACGAACTGTTCGATCAATTACAAGGTGCTTCGGTATTCTCCAAAATGGACCTGAGGTCCGGCTATTATCAGCTTCGGATCCGAGAGGAAGATATTCCTAAGACTGCCTTCAGCTCCCGATACGGTCTTTACGAGTTCCTAGTGATGCCCTTTGGGCTCACCAACGCTCCCTCCGCCTTCATGGCCCTGATGAATAGAGTCTTCGAACCCTTCTTGGATCACTTTGTCATCGTCTTTATAGACGATATCCTAATCTACTCGAAGACCAAGACGGACCATACCCGGCACCTGCAGATGGTCCTATTAAAGCTCCGGGAGCACTCTCTCTTCGCCAAATTCAGTAAGTGCGAATTTTGGCTAGAAGAAGTTGGATTCTTGGGCCACACGATAAACAAGGAAGGAGTGGCAGTGGACCAAGCCAAGATCCAGGCAGTACAAAATTGGCCGCCACTCAGGACGGTTGCGGATATCCGGAGTTTCCTCGGCCTTGCCGGATACTACAGGAAGTTTGTCGAGGGATTTTCCAAGATTGCCCTACCCCTGACTGCTCTCACCAAGAAGGACGTCGTATTTCGATGGACGCCGGAGTGCGAGGCTGCGTTCATCAAACTGAAGAAGCGTCTAACTTCCGCGCCAATCCTTACGATTCCTTCAGGGACCGAGGGATTTCAAATCTACACTGATGCCTCCCTGAAAGGATTGGGAGCAGTCCTAATGCAGCATGGTAAGGTAGTGGCCTACGCTTCGCGGCAATTAAAGCCGCATGAATTAAACTACGCAGCACACGATTTAGAGTTGGGCGCCGTCGTCTTCGCCCTTAAAATCTGGAGGCATTATCTGTACGGAGTAAAATGTGAGATCTTCTCCGACCACAAGAGCCTCAAGTATATTTTCACGCAGAAAGAGCTGAATCTCCGGCAGCGCCGATGGTTGGAATTCTTATGCGATTACGACTTCACTCTCCAATATCACCCCGGGAAGGCTAATAGAGTCGCTGACGCCTTGAGCCGCCAGCCTGCGATAGTCGGGAGTTGGATGGAGCAGATCCCTAAGGAACTTTTCCAGTCTTTGATAGACTTGAAGATTACCCTGGTTGCCCGAAGAGATCCGGAAGAGTACTATTCTCAGCTGTATTGGATGGAGATCCAATGCGATATCCGGGACCGGATACGAGAAGCCCAGAAGATCGACCCAGAGGTAATGTCGATCATCCGATCTCTGCAAGGAGGGGCACAGGAGGATTATAACTTGCATGATGGGATTCTACAATTCAAGCATCGCATATTTATTCCCGCTACTGGAGGGATTCGTGGAGAAATTCTGCAAGAGGCCCATCAGTCGAGGTACTCGATTCACCCTGGCGTAGTTAAAATGTACGTGGACTTGCGTAGGACCATTTACTGGCCCGGAATGAAGAGAGATGTCACCGACTTCGTGGCCCGGTGCCAGACCTGTCAGAAGGTCAAAGCTGAATGCCGCAGTCCAGGAGGCCTATTGCAGCCCCTGCCGATACCAGAATGGAAGTTCGAAGACATCTCCATGGACTTCGTCCACGGCCTACCTCGATCCCGTGCTGGGAATGACTCAATATGGGTGGTCGTAGATCGACTCACCAAGGTAGCGCGGTTCATTCCAAACCGACAGGGTGACGGAGTAGATATCCTGGCCAGGATGTTCCTAAAACAAGTGGTACGATTTCACGGAGTACCAAAGTCCATCGTGTCTGATCGTGACGGTCGTTTCACATCTAAGGAATGGAGGCGAGTGCAGGCATATTTGGGAACCAAGTTGGCCTTCAGCACTGCCTTCCACCCGCAGACAGACGGACAGACGGAGAGGACGAACCGGACGATGGAGGATCTTCTTCGACTGTGCATAGTGGAGCACAATGAGCCGTGGGAGCAGCTGTTGCCGTTAGTCGAATTTTCATACAATAACAGCTACCAGGCTAGTATTAAGATGGCTCCGTACGAGGCATTGTATGGAAGGCGTTGCCGAACACCGTTGACTTGGGCTCAGGAAGAGGACCCGGAATCCTTGGGAGTGGCTTACATCGATGACACTACGGCAGCGATACGGCTGATTCAGGAGCGAATGCGGGAAGCGCAGAGCCGGCATGCTAAGTACTATGATGCGCGACACCGACCGGTGGAGTTCAGCGTGGGGGAAATGGTGTTTCTGAAAATAAAACCCATGCATGGTGTCTCCCGGTTGAGGAAGCAGAAAAAGTTAGATCCCCGCTTCTTGGGCCCCTACCCGGTGATAGAGCGTGTTGGCCCCGTCGCCTATCGTTTAGCCTTACCCCCAGAGTTGGGGAATCTTCATAATGTGTTTCATGTCTCTTCCTTGAGACGAGTCCTCCGGCAACCAGAGCAATACCTTCCTACCCCTCCGGCGCAACTACTGTCAGATAGATCCGTCCGGCTCGAACCCGTCAGAGTAATAGATTACAAGGTGAAGACACTAAGGAACAAAACCGTTCCGATGGTTAAGGTGTTATGGTCAAACTGTGGACGAGAAGAGTTCACATGGGAACCTGAAGCACTCCTCCGAGAAAAGCACCCAGAGCTCTTTCCCCAGGTATGTTACTTTCCCCCTACTTCAAGCAAATTTTCGGGGACGAAAATCCTTTTATTTTTATTGGATTGTAACATCCCGCCTTTTATTGGGCCACCAGAGCCTTAGTGGGCCCAATAAAAGTGGCCCGAACCCTACCCATGACCCGGTGGGAAATAACCCTAGGCGGGAAATCGAGCTAGAGAACTCTGAATTGAGTTCTGTCAGTTCCTGTGGCCTCGTATAGTCAATACAAGCGCATCGGAACTCGTTCAGTTGGACTCCGAGGTCATATAGTGGATGTGACCATTCCTCGTAAAACGCAACGAGAGCGAGATTTTGTATATCGAGCTAGAGAACTCCGAATCGAGTTCTATCAGTTCCTATGACCTCATATAGTCAATATGAGCGCATCGGAGCTCGTCGCGTCACAATCCGAGATTGTACGACAAAATTGGATACTTTGACCATTTTAGCGCGCTGCGACGCGCAAATTTCGGACTTTCGTCAAACGGACTCCGATTCAACCCCAGTCAGTGGCGTTAGACTCGTGTGGTCAATACGAAGTCAACGGAAGTCGTCCCGGTCAATTTCGATGACGATTGGTCAACCCGTGGTCAAATCAAGCATAGTTGTGCACCGAAAAGCGTGCGCACACCAATTATGACACGACACTCGAACTTTGACCCGACCCCGACGACTTGGACCCACTTTGACTTTGACCAGCAATGGGGACCCACCCTAGGATTGACTTGGTCAAACCTTCCTAAAAATCCACTTTTTGGATTTTTTTCTCCAAATGAGGGGCTCACCTCCTCTCCAAAGGGGATGACCCATGCCCCCTAACTCTCCTTGGCCCCCCCCCCAAACCAGCAAGCTCCTAGTTAGCTCAAATGGTGGCCCACCCACTTCTCTCTCTCCCTCTCTCTCTCTTTCCCACTTATAGGCCCAAGCCCATAAAAGGCCCATTCATTTTCCCCACATGGGGGAAAATGGGAGACCTCCAGCTGTCCTTGGACAGCTGGAGGGTGGGATTAATCCCTCCCTAAGGAGGGATTAGTCCCACACCACCCAAAGGGAGGAAGCTCCCCCTTCCCCTCCCTATAAAATGACCCCAACCCCCTCTCTTTCCCTCACAGCTCTCAGAGCAACCCCCTCCCCCTGTTTTACCCTCTGCCGGAGCTCAGGTGGCCGGAAAAAGGCAACCCAAGGAGCTCCTCCCCCTCCACCACCACCTTGAGCCATGTCCGACCAAGCCGGCCCCTTCCGAGCCCACCAAACTCAGGTGGAAGCCTTCTCCCTCCTCCTTCTCCATTTTGGACGTCCTGCATGGCACTCCCGGCGGCCGGAGCGCCGCCGCCGTCACCCCCTCCCCTCCCGGTCAAAAAAAAAAAGAAATAGCTCCGGCGGCGGCCGGCAGCGGCAGGCCGCCGGACCACCGCCGGAGGGAGCGCCCACCACCGGCGGGTTGGCCGTGGTGGAGCCACGGCCGGCCGGTGGCCGGCCGGCGGCGGAGAAGCCCCGTAAGGGCGCGGGATACGTACAGCAGCGGGGGGAGGAGATGATCTACAGTGTTTTTAATTTATATATATATATAATATATTATATATTATATAAATAAATTAATTATAATATTTATAATATTGTAATTAGTAATGAGTTTGATTTTTTTTGAGGCTAAAATATGCTCCTAGGTAGAAAGTTTTGAACATGAAAAATGTCCCCTTTGTTAAGGGCTTCCTCCACAAAAAGTTTGAGAATTTTTGGTGTTGATTTGGTATTTTTAAAAGCCCAATTAAACTTTATTTGTCCAAATTAAAGGGCCAAAACTCTTTGAAAAATTATGAAAATTTTTCTATGCTCATTTTATATCCATATAAGAGTTGTATCAAAATTTGAGCTCATGGGGATAAGTTTTGATATTTTTCCCAAAATATGGAAGCCTAGGACCGCGCTCGATATTATTACGCTCGTTTTCTTCGAAAATGAAAATTGGAGCGCGCGACTATGCTCTCTAATTTGAATAAGTTTCATATCGACGAGAGTGGCCGAGGCAAGTGACCAAGCTCCGGGTGTTTCGAGATTTCATGAAAACTGTCGAGCGCCTCGACTCTCGGGCGATTTGGGCACGCTCGGAAGATGAGAGCACGAGTGGTGAGTTATGAATTATTCTTGACGAATAATGAAAGTATAACTCCTGATAAGCCCCAATCCGATTAAGCCGTGGTTAATAAGGCGCAACCAACCCATAATCTGATCTTAATAAAGGGTGTAACCCAAGGAAGCCTTTAAAAACTGAGATGGAACTGAATCTCTCCTGGATGGAGATGGAACTGAATGTGCCTCCTGGATGGAGATGAAACTGAATCTCTCCGGGATGGAGATGGAACTAAATCTATCCTAGATGTAGATGGAACTGAATCTCTCCTGAGAACGGATATGGAACTGAAGCCTCCTGTATGGAGTGATTGGACTACTAACCATTTTCTTTATGATTATTCCAGTTTTGCACTGGTCCAGTTCCTTTATTCTTTTCAGTTCAGTACTTTCATTTCAGTACTACTCCAGTCTCGTACTGGTCAAGCTTATTTCAGTACTTTCATTTCAGTACTACTCCAGTCTCGTACTGGTCAAACTTATTTCAGTACTTTCATTTCAGTACTACTCCAGTCTCGTACTGGTCAAGCTTATTTCAGTACTTTCATTTCAGTACTACTCCAGTTGCGTACTGGTCAGGCTTATTTCAGTACTTTCTATTTAGTACTACTCCAGTTGCGTACTGGTCAAGCTTATCCAGTCTTGTACTGGTCACATTTCTTTCCAGCACTCTAAATAAGCAGCATAACCACCGCACTTGATCTTATCGCAATTCACTTTTATATTCCCGGGTCCTGCTCTGACGAGCAGTTGTTGTTTAGGTTGAGCCTTAGTTGGGGATAACCGGAGTTGAGGTAGTCCTCCAGGTCTAGCCCCAAATAAAGCGCTCTCACGCTCCTTGTCGAAAGTAGAGCAAAGTGCCGATGCCCGAAGTGTAAGCCTAGTAAGGCAGGCCGTCGTAGACCCGATGTTATATTGTTAGCAATTGTTTGATTGATTGTAAATTGCTTGCGGTGAAATGGTGGCGGGTCGGTCCCTTCCGCAGACCGTTCGTACCGGTGCGGGAAGGTTGACGACTCAAGGCGACAGGGAGATGAGTACCACGGGTGACCGGCCGTTATATTCCCCGTCGGGTTTCCTCCGCTGGTCGGCCGAAATGATTCACCGGATGTCGCTCACATCCAGGAGTACACATGGTTGTACGTTAGGGCCTGGGGTTGTGCGGTACGATCACCCCCAGAAGTGGCAGGACTGGCCACTGTCACCGACGGCCACATCGGTGAGGCCCGCGGGGCTCGCTACCCTGCTGGAACAGAAGCGGTCCAAACTATGTCGACATAGGGTGTGTGTGCGCGGCTATGAATGCCTGCGGTTTGTGTGCGCGGCTATGAATGCCTGCGGTTTGTGTGCGCGGCTATGAATGCCTGCGGTTTGTGTGCGCGGCTGTGAATGCCTGCGATAGAATTCAAGATATGAAAACCTGTTGTGCTGATGAGCTAGTAGAGCATTGCTATAACCGTTTTATGATATTGCTGCTTTTTCCGGTTATACTGCACTCTTTTATAATTGCTCCTAGTTGTTCATATATGAAATGTTGTGATAACCCTCTCTTGCTTCGGCTATTTACTTTTGTTGGGTGGGTGCGTGCTCGTCCCCAGGATGTGGATCCGGGGAGGAGATTTGTTTCCACTTAGCTCTGTGACTAACGGTTATTTGATTAACCATTCACAGGAGGTGGAGCACCGTAGTGACCCGCTGCCGCAGGAGATTACGCCAGCAGCTAGGTCTACTCGAGCTGATGCACCCCCGCCGTCTCCGGTGTTTAGAGACGTGAGTACCGCCGAGCAGTTTAGAAGAGAGAGTGTGTGAGAGACTTATGTAGTACATGTATAGCCCACGGGCTTTTATAAACGCTTAGGCTTCGGCCCTAGAACCTCTGTATTAATATGAAATGTTATATATAATATG
This sequence comes from Platanthera guangdongensis, assembly GCA_039583875.1. NCBI lineage: Eukaryota > Viridiplantae > Streptophyta > Magnoliopsida > Asparagales > Orchidaceae > Platanthera > Platanthera guangdongensis. The sequence goes on from CM077165.1 coordinate 154,727,658, forward strand.
TAGTGGTTTCCTGTTAATGCTTCCGCTATATTCTGATGGGTTGTGAATGTTATGATTCGAACCACTCAAGACGGCCATCTAGTGCTTGAATAGGGTGGATTGTTTCCCCTATGAGCCCTGGGTGGACGTCTTGGGCCAGTAGTACCCCTCCGGCCCGACCCGGGCAAAAGGTCGGTTGGGGGGGGGGTACTACATAACGTACAACCATGTGTACTCCTGGATGTGAGCGACATCCGGTGAATCATTTCGGCCGACCAGCGGAGGAAACCCGACGGGGAATATAACGGCTGGACACCCGTGGTACTCATCTCCCTGTCGCCTTGAGCCGTCAACCTTCCCGCACCGGTACGAACGGTCTGCGGAAGGGACCGACCCGCCACCATTTCACCGCAAGCAATTTACAATCAATCAAACAAAAGCCAAACAATATAACATCGGGTCTACGTCGGCCTGCTCTACTAGGCATATACTTCGAGCGTCGACACTCAGCTCTACTTTCGACAAGGAGCGTGGGAGCGCTTTATTTGGGGCTAGACCTGAAGGACTACTTCAACTCTAGTTATTCCTAACTAAGGCTCAACCTTAACAAAGACTGCCCATCAGAGCAGGACCCAGAATCATAATAGTAAATTGCAATGACAATAAGTGCGATGATTATGCTGTTTATTTGAAGTGATAAAATGAAATGTGACCAGTGCGAGACTAGATAAGCTTGATCAGTATGCAACTGGAGTAGTATTAAATAGAAAGTACTGAAATAAGCCTGACCAGTACGCAACTGGAGTAATACTGAAATGAAAGTACTGAAATAAGCTTGACCAGTACGAAACTGGAGTAGTGCTGAAATGAAAGTACTGAAATAAGTTTGACCAGTACGAGACTGAAGTAGTACTGAAATGAAAGTACTGAAATAAGCTTGACCAGTACGAGACTGGAGTAGTACTGAAATGAAAGTACTGAAATAAGCTTGACCAGTACGAAACTGGAGTAATACTTAATTGAAAGTACTAAACTGAAAAGAATAAAGGGACTGGACCAGTGTAAGACAGGAATAATCATAAAGAAAATGGTTAGTAGTCCAATCACTCCATTTAGGAGGCTTCAGTTCCATCTCCGTTCCCTGGAGAGATTTTTCATTTCCATCTCCCTCCAGTAGGCACATTTAGTTCCATCTCCGTTCTTAGGAGAGATTCAGTGTCATCTCCATCCAGAAGAGAATCAGTTCCATCTCCATCCAGGAGGCACATTCAGTTTCATCTCCATTCTCAGGAGAGATTTAGTTCCATCTCCATTCTCAGGAAAGATTCAGTTTCATCTCAGTTTTTAAAGGCTTCCTTGGGTTACATCCATTATTAATATCCAATTAATTTGGTTGCGTCATATTAATTACGACTTAATCAGATCGGGGCTTATCAGGAGTTACACCCTCATTATTTATCGAGAATAATTTGCAACTCACTACTCGTACTCTCACTTCCGAGCGTGCCCAAATCACCCGAGAGTCGAGGCGCTCGACGGTTTTATGAAATCTCGAAACACCCGGAGCTTGGTCACTTGCCTCAGCCACTCTCATTGATAAGACAATTTGAATTTATTATTCAAATTAGAGAGAATGGTCGCGCGCTCCAATTTTCACTTTCGAGGAAAATGAGCGTAATAAATTCCGAGCGCGACCCTAGGCTTCCATAATTTGGGAAAAATATCAAAACTTATCCTCATGAGTCCAAATTTTGATACAACCCTTGGAAGGGTATAAAATGAGCCTATAAAAATTTTCATAATTTTTCGAAAAGTTTTGGCTCTTTAATTTGGCCAAATAATTTTATTTTGGGTTTTTAAAAATATCAAATCAACTCCAAAAATTCTCAAAAATTTTGTGGAGGAAGCCCTGAGAACATTTTTCATGTTCAAACCTTTCTCCCTAGGAGCTTATTTTAGTCTCTTAAAAATCAAACCTATTATTAATATTATAATATTTATTATAAATATTATAATAATATATATATAATATATTATTATATATATATATATATTATAAATTTTCCTGTTCATCTCCCCCCCACCCCGCTGTTGTACCGTTTCCGCACCCTTACGGGGCTCCTCCGTCGCCGGCCGGCCACCGGCCAACCCGCCGGTGGTGGGCGCTCCCTCCGGCGGTGGTCCGGCGACCTGCCGCTGCCGGCCGCCGCCGGAGCTGTTTTCTTCTTTTTCGAACGGGAGGGGAGGGGTATGACGGCGGCGGCGCTCCGGCCGCCGGGAGCGCCAGGCAAGACGTCCAAAATGGAGAAGGAGGAGGGAGAAGGCTTCCACCTGTGTTTGGCGGGCTCGGGAGGGGCCGACTTGGTCGGACATGGCTCAAGGTGGTGGTGGTGGTGGAGGGGGAGGAGCTCCTCGAATTTGCTTTTTCCGGCCACCAAAACTCCGACAAAGGGGGGGGGAGAATGGGGAGGGGAATGCTCTGAGAGCTTTGAGGGAAAGAGAGGGGGTGGGGTCCTTTTATAGGGAGGGGGAGGGGGAGCTTCCTCCCTTTGGGTGGTGTGAGACTAATCCCTCCTTAGGGAGGGATTAATCCCACCCTCCAGTTGTCCAAGGACAACTGGAGGTCTCCCATTTTCCCCCATGTGGGGAAAATGGATGAGGCCCCTTTGTGGGCTTGAGCCTTTAGGTGGGAAAGAGAGAGAGATGGGGAGAGAGAAGAAATAGGTGAACCTCCATTGCTTTAGGTTAGGGGCTTGCTGGTTGGGGGGCCCATGGAGAGTGAGGGGGCATGGGTCATCTTCTTTTGGAGAGAAGGTTGGCCCCTCACTTGGAGAAAAATCCAAAAAGTGGATTTTTATGAGCGTTTGACCAAGTCAACCCTATGGTGGGTCCCCATTGCTGGTCAAAGTCAAAGTGGGTCCAAGTCGTCGGGGTCGGGTCAAAGTTCGGGTGTCGTGTCATAATCGGTGTGTGCACGCTTTTCGGTGCATGACTAGGCTTGATTTGACCACGGGTAGACCAATTATCGTTGAAATTGACCGGGACGACTTCTGTTGACTTCGTATTGACCACACAAGTCCAACGCCACTGACTGGGGTCGAATCGGAGTCCGTTTGGCGAAAGTCCGATATTTGCGCGTCGTAGTGCGTTAAAACGGTCAAAGTATCCAATTTTGTCGTACAATCTCGAATTGTGACGCGACGAGCTCCGATCCGCTCATATTTACTATATAAGGCCACATGAACTGACAGAACTCGATTCGGAGTTCCCTAGCTCGATATCCAAAATCTCGCTCTTGTTGCGTTTTACGAGGAACAGTCACATCCACTATATGACCTCGGGGTCCAACTGAACGAGTTCCAATGCGCTTGTATTGACTATTCGAGGCCACGGGAACTGACAGAACTCAATTCAGAGTTCTCTAGCTTGATTTCCCGCCGAGGGTTATTTCCCACCGGGTCATGGGTAGGGTTCGGGCCACTTTTATTGGGCCCACTAGGGTTCTGGTGGCCCAATAAAAGTCAGGATGTTACATGTTGTATGTTGATGATATGATCATCACAGGTAATTCTGAGGAGGAGATAATTAGGCTCAGAGCTGAGCTAGCTATTCGCTTCAAGATGAAAGACTTGGGAGAGCTTCATCACTTTATCGGTCTCAAAGTGGAGAGGAAGGAGAGCGGGATACTCATTTCCCAGAAAGGATATGTGGTTCGCATTGTAGATCGATTCAACATGAAGGGAGGAAAGAGTTGCTCTACTCCTCTGGATTATGGGCTGAAACTTCGACGAGATGAAGGAAGGATTCTTCCCGATCCCTTGGTGTTCAGAGCTCTAGTGAGAGCTTGATCTACTTAATGATTACAAGACCAGACATTGCTTATGTTGTTGGCCGAGTAAGTCGGTTTATGACAGAGTCAAGGAAGTCTCATCTGGTAGCGACAAAAAATATCTTGAAGTATATTAAGACTACTTCTGATATGAGTCTCCTTTATAGGAGTGACACAGACTTTTCATTGCTAGGATACACGGATGCTGATTATGGTGGTGACTCAGATGATCAACAATCAATATCGGGTTATGTTTTCACTTGTAGATCAGCTAGCATCTTATGGTGTAGCAAAAAGCAGGACTCAATGTCCGTCTCGACTACGGAAGCAGAGTAAAGGCTTAGGCTTTAGCTGCTCGAGGAGCCATCTAGTTAAGGAGGCTAGTTGAGGACATTCATGAGGAAGTGCAAGGTCCTACTCTGCCCCGAGGTAACAATGAGAGTGCTCTCAAACTTGTGAACAATCCAGTTTGTCACGCAAGGACAAAACATATAGATATCGAGCATCACTTCATAAGGGAGAAGGTGTTGGAGGGATATCTTATGGTCAGGCATGTTCGGAGTGAAGACAACCATGTTGATATCTTCATGAAGCCGCTGCCGAAGGGGCCATTCCAACGAATACAAGGACTATTGGGCTTGATCACCACTTCTCACTTCAAGGGGGAGTGTTGAAAATTATGAAGTGAAAGTGGGTGATGGAGCAGACCGTGCGGTCTGAGTCCGCGACCTGGGTGGACTGTTGTTGCGACCTGGGTGGTCTATGGCCAGGATAGACTTGGTAGTTTGGGCGTCTTATGGAGCGGCCTGGGCGGACTATTGTTGCGGCCTGGGTGGTTTGCGACCAGAGTAGACTCGACGGCTTAGGCGTCTAGTGGAGCGGCCTGGGTGGTCTGTCTTTGGCGGTCTGGTGGTGGTGCTCAGCTCGGCCTGCGGTTTTACAGACCTTGCTCTTGAAGTAACCGGGCGGATTGAGGATTAAATCTGCGGAGTTGTGGCAGACTCGGTTAGAGTCTGCGAAGTCCGTTTTGGCTGACTGGTTTTTGGAGATCGGCTTTGGTCCTTGCCAAGTTCTTCGGTGTTGCGGTGAGTGATTGTCGCATTCATGGTATTGGCGGTCTGGGTTTTGTGTCCGCCAAGCTCGCGCTAGTTGTTTGGTGGGTTGCTGGACTTGGTCACACTCTACGACAAGTCCAGGGTGTTCACAGTGTCCGCAGAGTCTGCTGTTGACCGGGCAATCTGTCTGTTGGTCGTGGGCTTGTGCGGCGGGCTGATGTAGTGTCCGCAGAATCCGTTGTTGACCAGACAGTCTGCATGTTGGTCGTGGACTCATGTGGCGGGCTGAGGCGTTGTTCTCAAGCTATGCGGACTGTCGTCATGTCCGCGTATGGCGTGCAGACTATTGCAGTATGGGCTATGACTGTCCGTGTGCTATACATCGTGGCGGACTGGTGTAGTGCTTGCAGGCTGTGCGGGCTGCTGTCTTGTCCGCATATAGCGAGCAGACTGACGCAATGAATGGGATGTTACTGTGTCTGCATGCTGCATGTGTGCGGACTGGCGTGGTGTCCGCTTGGTGGCGGACTGACCTTGTCCTAGCGCCTGACGAGTTGTTGAAGTCCGGCCAAGTCCTTGCGGACTTAGCAGACTGGGCTTTGCTAGCTGCGGGCTGGGGTGGTGACTCTATTCATTAGGGCGGTGACCACACTCCTCACCCCGCCTATAAAAAGTCTCCCCCGACATGTTTATAGTAACAAAGTGAACAGTAAGTTGAGCCCAAATCAATTGTTGCAAACTCGGTTTTCCAGGTCGCGAGGGTTGAGATTTAACTGGTTGCTGTTTGTAGGTTGTGCGGCTAGCACTGTGAAGCCGGGCGTCTGGTTCTGATCAAGGTCAGGAAGCAGTGAAACTTGCGGTTTAAAATCAGCAGTTTCAACAGGTTGCAGGTGGCGGCCAACCAGTTTCTCTCCTTCAATTGGTCTAAGTTCAATAAGCAGGTCGCCGTCTAGGCGGACTTGGCGGTTTGTTCTTCTGTTCGGCGACAGCTTGTAGCAGTCAGCGAATAATAGTGTGTCCGCGCGACCTCGCGGTCTCGGCGGACTCCGTGTTCTATCAGCATCTAGCAGCAGTTCAAGCGGTCTCGGCAGTCTCCTGTTTTTGTCTGCTTGGATTGACTTGTAATCTTTTCTGTTTTTCATTGTGTACTGGCAATCATGTCTCACCACGTATACCTCGCCCTGTAAAGAAGTTAATAAAATATGATCTGTTTGTTTCTTCTGGTTGCTTCTGGTGTTTGAGCTTGTTTTCCCAGTTTCCGCTTGATCAAGATTTGATCCTGATAGCTCTGAGAATATTAATTTGACGTTGATCATCTTGAGTGGAATTTTAACATGACTAAAATAAAGTAAGTAAATGAAGGGTTAAAGACCATATGAACAAATCAAAAAGAAATAAAAAATGCAAGAAGCCCAAAAGGAAAAAAAACATAAGAGAAATATAGGTGAGAAAAACACTAGAGAACATTCTCATCGACATCTTCAAGGCATAAGGATGCGACAGACTTTTCCTTATCATCACCCGAGTTCTTCTCTTTCTCCTTGTTTCGAAGCTTCCAGCAATCCTTGATTCTACGACCCTTCCTTTTGCCGTAGTTGTAGTGGCCATCTGAACTTCTCTTATACTTGTCTCTTCTAACTGAACTATACTGACCTCGAAAGAATAAAAACGAACTTTCAGCAATACCTGAGCCTGATGACTTCTTTCTGATGTCATCTGAGAGTAAGGTTACAATAACCTCTTTCATATCCCATTTTGTTACCAGCAAACCAAAATAAAATATTTTTTTAAAAAATTAAATTTTGCTTAAAACATTCATTCTTTCAAAATAACTCACTATATATAATGACATTACAAATGATTTAAAATGTATCCATTCAACCACTTATGTTATCACTAGAAACGAGTCAAATGTCGCAAAATTTTGTTTAGTATGTTCAAAACTTCTTTTTCAACAAAATATCATCATCTGTACCAAAATCTTTAAACAAAATATCATTCGTTTTAAAAATATATTTGATTTTTAATTCCTATAAGAATTTGCTGTATATACGAGATAAATGTATCTAAGAATATGCACGTCTTTTTGAACTACGTCTTATACGTACATTTTCATGAGAAGTGTTCAACATGAAAGTTGTAGATCTCGACGAGATCTACAACTTTTATGTTGAACATTTTTTGATTTGAAGCAACTTAGACCCCCCGATTTGCACCTGAAAAAAGTCACGCCGAACATATGTACCGACGCCCAGGATCGGCGTGACTTTTTTCGGGGGTTAATTCGGGGGCTTAAACTACTTCAAATCAAAAAATGTTCAACATGCAAGTTGTAGATCTCGACGAGATCTACAACTTGCATGCTGAACACTTTTTGATTTGAAGCAGTTTAGGCCCTCGATTTGGGACCCGAAAAAAATCACGCCGAAAATCTGTACGAACGATTCTTTCCGTGCGTCTCATTTTTCGGGCCCAAATTGAAGGTCTAAACGATTTCAAAAAAAAATGGTTAGCATGAAAGTTGTAGATCTCGATGTGATCTACAAATTTCATGTTGATCACTTTTTCAAATAAGAAATATTTGAGGCTCAAAATTTAAAAATATAAAATTATAAAAAAACAAGATTATTTTGCTAATATTAATTTTTGGAAAGGGAAAAAAATAAAAAAAAATGACTGTATCTGTTTTTTTTGTGTGATTTGCTAGTAACAAAAATTAATTTGCTAATAACAGCATACTTTAAATACTGATATGTGTATATTTTGAAATAAAAATGTGTAATAAAGAGATGTATTTATTAAATATTTTACAACTGTTTCTGTTCCGAAAGACAAGCTATTACAATTGTAAATTAAATTACAAACATTTCCGTTTTTTTTGAGCCGTGAATCCCATGGCAAACCACGTTCCGATCGGCCCTATTTTCCCATTCTTTTTGAGCGCTGTTATGTGCAGAGCATATCTGGTTAGGTGCAAATCCAAAATAAAATTCATAATTAAATTTCTTTTTTCCTTATAAACTTTAGCTGCAGCTCAAGCTTTTCTTTCACAGCTCTCCAACGGCAGACAGTTGTTCTGGGGTTTGCTTATTTCCATTCGCCGTCGTTTCGAGCATCTTCTTCCACCACTTCTTCCTCCTCGACGTCGCAGTCGGCAGCCCCCTGCGCGACGCCGCCCACCGTCTCTGCCCCATCATCTTCATCGTCTGCAAATTCTTTTCAGAAGAGGCCGACATCCAGATCATGATCTACGCTGCCGTCGCTAGCATCCTGATTTCCGACATCAAGCTCTCGCGCGCGCCGTCCTCCTCCGATTCTACGTCGCCGACGTCCATGCGGATAGCTACAGGATCTTCCGCGCTTGCCGGCGGAGGCGGGCCGTGGTGACTGTACAACCCCGTATCCGGTCGAGCGGGATCCTCCCCAAACGGCGCACTCGGGACATACTATGAGCGGCGTTTTGGTGCAGGCTCGTTCGAGCTCGTGCGGGTCGTCGCGCGTGCGTGCGGAGATTTTATTTGCATAGCCTTAATATATACATATATATGTTAATATTATAATATATATATATATATATTATATTATATTTTATATATATATATCTATATATATATATATATATATATATATATATATATATATATATATATATATATATAAAATGAGGATTGATTTATGAAGGAGGGAGGAGAGGGTATGCAGGGGCGGTACAGCAACAGTAAAACAAAAAAGGGTGGAGACAGTGGGGCGGTGGGACAGCAGGCCAGGGAAAATAAAACGAGAAAAAGGGGGGTCGGGGAGAAGAGAGGAGGAAGAAAAATCTCGGGCAAGGTTTAGGGCTTGGCCTGGGAGAAAAAGACGGCAGCAACACCTCATTCCGGCCGCCTGGAGCAGCGGCCCGAGCTCCCGCCTCCCTCTCTCCCTCCGGCCGCCTGGAGCAGCACCCGACCCCGCCCCTATCTCCCTTTCTCCGGCCACCTGGAGCAGCGCCCAAGCCCGCCCCTACCTCTCTCTCCCGCCGGCCGCCTGGAGCAGCGCCCGAGCCCGCCCCCTACCTCTCTCTCTCGCCGGCCGCCTGGAGCAGCGTCCGACCCCGCCCCGGCCGCCTCTTTCTCCGGCCGCCTACAGCAGCAGCCACGCCGCCCCCCTCTTCTCCTTCCCGTCGGCCAACAACAGCAGCAGCCCGAGCCGCTCCTGCTTCTGTCCAGGCCGCCGCCGCCGGCAAACAGCAAGCCCGCCCCCTCTCTTTTACTCTCTCTCTTCGTCGCCGCCGCCTAGGGCAAAGCGAGGCCGGCCGGGAGCTCCTCTCCCGGCGCCGCCTACAGCGAGGCCGGCCGGGAGCTCCTCTCCCGGCGCCGCCTACAGCTAGGTCGACCGGGAGCTCCTCTCCCGGCGCCGTTTGGAGCTAGGCCAGTCGGGACCAGCTTCCCCGACGCCGCCTGAAGTCGTGGAGGCCGGGATTGACTTCCTCGGTGTCACGTGGAGCACGGTCGGCCTTGGAGAGGCTCGACCATGGAGGGGAAAAGTCATTCGGAGCTTTCAACAGTTAACGGTGGTCGGATCCGAGCATGGACAACCACTACGGACGCTAGACGTGGAGCCTCGGGCAATGAGCGCGGTTGCGGCCCCGCCAAACACGCGTCAAGGGTAACGAAATTTCTACTTGGGCAGGTGAAGCCCTCAGTTTTCATATTTGCATGGAAGCCCCTCTCCACCAACGGGTGGGGCATGGAGCTCTCCGACGGGTTGACGTGTACGTCCCCGCAATTAACTGTGTTAGCACCCGGAAGCGAGAGTACGGGTTTAGGCATGCTGTGTGAAGCCCATCCGGACGTGTGAGCCGGATTGGTGATGTTCTGGGGATCCCGGAGAAGACTCCGAGGATGTTGTATATTTTCCATTTGCAGGGAATGCGCACCATAGCCCCGAAAAAGGGGTATGCGCAATATGTTCGGCCAGCTTATGTTGACCAACTGGCGTTTAGCTGACCGCCGCTTGCCGAGACGTTGGCGTACAGGTGTTGCAGTACCAGGCGGGGAGTAGCGGGCTTAAGCCCAAGCTTGTGCCGGCCCTCGAAGGCCTTTTTTGTTTATATTGCCGGCCTGCGTGCCGAAGTATGGAATTCATATTCCTGTAATATTCTTTTAATATCTGTGATGCTCTGAGGATGTGTAGGTTTCTTCTTCGTATTAGGCAGGCGGCGTTCTCGAGAACCGCTCGCCCCGTAGGGGCCCCGAGGTATAGTTGCCGGGAAGCCCCTCTTGGCATGTTGACAGCCAGTCAGAATAGCGGAATTACGCTGTTAGTGGCCCAGTTTGGGCAGCATGTCGTGGCATTGCTCGGCGAGTTTGCGCCATCAGTAGGGCGGGTGAGGAACATTTTTGTGTAGACCCAAGGAGACACATCTGGATAGGAGAGAGTCGATCTCGAGATCCTCCTTAGATATTCCGGTCGGCCGAGAGCGCCCTCCGAAGGTGTCTTAGCTCAGCCTTTGGCTTGGGAGGGAGAAGAGTTTGTTAGTCTTCCGGGTATGCGGCGGGTCCTCCACGCTGAGACCTTGGGTCTGTCCCTTGTGTTCCTAATCTTGTGCCTAGATCGTTCGCTTGAGGGTTGTAGGTGCGCGGTCACCCCTATTTTGGGATCCCGAACTCCACAGAGGTCAAATTTGGCTTCAACAGTTATGGTGCGGTGAGCGTGGAGAGTGACCAGTACAGAAAAACTCAGTCGAACGTCGTGGCTATAGAAGAGGAACCAAGTAACGACCAAGGTCATGTGATGAAAGAAGTCCCCTCCCATTTCCCTCTTGCCGCTAGGATGTTCGATCCTGGAGATCAAAACGTACCTTAGGAGAATATTATATGATCGACCCTCGTTCTCAGGAGGGTGGATGTAGCGGGTAGATGTGCCCCGTAGTGGGTAGAGATTGACCGGGTAGAGGTACCCCGAGCGCGGCTCGGCCCCAGGTAGACCCGCTGCCTGGCTCCTACTAGCTGGCAGGTCCGTAGGCTCGCCTGTGGGGGAGAGGTCCTGGTTCTTGGTTCTGCACTACCCCGAGCGCGGCTCGGCCCCAGGTAGACCCGCTGCCTGGCTCCTACTAGCTGGCAGGTCCGTAGGCTCGCCTGTGGGGGATAGGTTTTGAGTTGAGATCTTCATCGGCACCCCGAGCTCGGCTCGGCCCCAGGTAGACCCGCTGCCTGGCTCCTACTAGCTGGCAGGTCCGTAGGCTCGCCTGTGGGGGAGAGGTCCTGGTTCTTGGTTCTGCACTACCCCGAGCGCGGCTCGGCCCCAGGTAGACCCGCTGCCTGGCTCCTACTAGCTGGCAGGTCCGTAGGCTCGCCTGTGGGGGAGAGGTCCTGGTTCTTGGTTCTGCACTACCCCGAGCGCGGCTCGGCCCCAGGTAGACCCGCTGACTGGCTCCTACTAGCTGGCAGGTCCGTAGGCTCGCCTGTGGGGGAGAGGTCCTGGTTCTTGGTTCTGCACTACCCCGAGCGCGGCTCGGCCCCAGGTAGACCCGCTGCCTGGCTCCTACTAGCTGGCAGGTCCGTAGGCTCGCCTGTGGGGGAGAGGTCCTGGTTCTTGGTTCTGCACTACCCCGAGCGCGGCTCGGCCCCAGGTAGACCCGCTGCCTGGCTCCTACTAGCTGGCAGGTCCGTAGGCTCGCCTGTGGGGGGTAGGTTTGGTTTGTGGGTGATAGGTTAGGATAGGTTAGGATAGGCTAGGCTAGGTTAGGTTAGGTTTGTGGAATCGTCATCGGCACCCCGAGCTCGGCTCGGCCCCAGGTAGACCCGCTGCGCAGACTCTCATCTAGCTGGCAGGTCCGAAGGCTCGCCTGTGGGGGATAGGTTTGGTTGGTTTGAGATCTTCATCGGCACCCGAGCTCGGCTCGGCCCCAGGTAGACCCGCTGCGCAGGCTCTCATCTAGCTGGCAGGTCCGAAGGCTCGCCTGTGGGGGATAGGTTTGGTTGGTTTGAGATCTTCATCGGCACCCCGAGCTCGGCTCGGCCCAGGTAGACCCGCTGCGCAGGCTCTCATCTAGCTGGCAGGTCCGAAGGCTCGCCTGTGGGGGATAGGTTTGGTTGGTTTGAGATCGTCATCGGCACCCCGAGCTCGGCTCGGCCCCAGGTAGACCCGCTGCGCAGGCTCTCATCTAGCTGGCAGGTCCGTAGGCTCGCCTGTGGGGGATATGTTTTGGTTGTGGAATCGTCATCGGCACCCCGAGCTCGGCTCGGCCCCAGGTAGACCCGCTGCGCAGGCTCTCATCTAGCTGGCAGGTCCGAAGGCTCGCCTGCGGGGGAGAGGTCCCGGTTCTTGGTTTTGGGATAGGTGTATGTTTATAACAGACGAAGGTTCTTTATATATTGAAATATAAATATACATACTAGTCAACGAACATGACTCGACCAAAAGTAATTCTCGGTATAATATGATATACGACTCAGACTACGTGACGACAACAGATAACTATCATAAAATGTATTTGTTAAGTAATTCTGCCAGCTAAGGATTTTAAATGTCTTATCGTATGCGGACAATCTTCAATAGTTACTGATTAGAGATACATGTGTTGTATTATTTTTCATGATGCTTAATGGTTCTTACAAGCTCGTGTGTCTAGATTATGGAATAATGTTTTAAACATTTCGTTTTACAGATTCTCAGCAGCGCTAGATTCACCTATTATTATCTTTGATAAAGCGGTTGCGTATTCCTCATCATCATCATCTAGTGTTTCAACATCCATATAGAACATATCAGTGAATTCATCTATGGGATTAGCAAAGGTTGCAGTGATGGGAACTATAAGAGTAATTATTGGTCGTGTTAATAAGTCATTATATGATTGATCTCTACCTGTCCATGTTGATCAAGCGGGTATGCTAAGATTTATCGGTCCTTCTATACCTTTACCTGCTCCTGCTTTTAAATCCTCATTCTATGCTAGTTTCTCATCAATTTTGCTACTTGTTATATCACCGTTACAGAAAGAGATTCAAAAAGAATAATTGTGTTTATAAAACCATATTCAAGATAGTGAGTTGTTTCTGATCTAAGCCTTGGTGTGGAGCTCCCTTTATCTTCAAGTGAGTTTTTCTCTAAAATTTTTCTTTGGGTCGGCTCCCACTTGCCGGATACTTGGGGTTGGACATTTCTTTCCGAGCTTGTGCCAACCTCGAAAAGAGCGGGGATTGTGTACAACCCCGTATCCGGTCGAGCGGGATCCTCCCCAAACGGCGCACTCGGGACATACTATGAGCGGCGTTTTGGTGCAGGCTCGTTCGAGCTCGTGCGGCTCCTCGCGCGTGCGTGCGGAGATTTTATTTGCATAGCCTTAATATATACATATATATGTTAATATATAATATTATATATATATTATATATTATAATTATAATATATATATATATATATATATATATATATATATATATATATATATATATATATATATATATATATATATAATGAGGCTTGATTTATGAAGGAGGGAGGAGAGGGTATGCAGGGGCGGTACAGCAACAGTAAAACAAAAAGGGTGGAGACAGTGGGGCGGTGGGACAGCAGGCCAGGGAAAATAAAAAGAGAAAAAGGGGGGTCGGGGAGAAGAGAGGAGGAAGAAAAATCTCGGGCAAGTTTTAGGGTTTGGCCTGGGAGAAAAAGACGGCAGCAACACCTCATTCCGGCCGCCTGGAGCAGCGGCCCGAGCTCCCGCCTCCCTCTCTCCCTCCGGCCGCCTGGAGCAGCACCCGACCCCGCCCCTATCTCGCTTTCTTCGGCCACCTGGAGCAGCGCCGAGCCCGCCCCTACCTCTCTCTCCCGCCGGCCGCCTGGAGCAGCGCCCGAGCCCGCCCCCTACCTCTCTCTCTCGCCGGCCGCCTGGAGCAGCGTCCGACCCCGCCCCGGCCGCCTCTTTCTCCGGCCGCCTACAGCAGCAGCCACGCCGCCCCCCTCTTCTCCTTCCCGTCGGCCAACAACAGCAGCAGCCCGAGCCGCTCCTGCTTCTGTCCAGGCCGCCGCCGCCGGCAAACAGCAAGCCCGCCCCCTCTCTTTTACTCTCTCTCTTCATCGCCGCCGCCTAGGGCAAAGCGAGGCCGGCCGGGAGCTCCTCTCCCGGCGCCGCCTACAGTGAGGCCGGCCGGGAGCTCCTCTCCCGGCGCCGCCTACAGCTAGGTCGACCGAGAGCTCCTCTCCCGGCGCCGTTTGGAGCTAGGCCAGTCGGGACCAGCTTCCCCGACGCCGCCTGAAGTCGTGGAGGCCGGGATTGACTTCCTCGGTGTCACGTGGAGCACGATCGGCCTTGGAGAGGCTCGACCATGGAGGGGAAAAGTCATTCGGAGCTTTCAACAGTTAACGGTGGTCGAATCCGAGCATGGACAACCACTACGGACGCTAGACGTGGAGCCTCGGGCAATGAGCGCGGTTGCGGCCCCGCCAAACACACGTCAAGGGTAACAAATTTCTACTTGGGCAGGTGAAGCCCTCAGTTTTCATATTTGCATGGAAGCCCCTCTCCACCAACGGGTGGGGCATGGAGCTCTCCGACGGGTTGACGTGTACGTCCCCGCAATTAACTGTGTTAGCACCCGGAAGCGAGAGTACGGGTTTATGCATGCTGTGTGAAGCTCATCCGGACGTGTGAGCCGGATTGGTGATGTTCTGGGGATCCCGGAGAAGACTCCGAGGATGTTGTATATTTTCCATTTGCAGGGAATGCGCACCATAGCCCCGAAAAAGGGGTATGCGCAATATGTTCGGCCAGCTTATGTTGACCAACTGGCGTTTAGCTGACCGCCGCTTGCCGAGACGTTGGCGTACAGGTGTTGCAGTACCAGGCGGGGAGTAGCGGGCTTAAGCCCAAGCTTGTGCCGGCCCTCGAAGGCCTTTTTTGTTTATATTGCCGGCCTGCGTGCCGAAGTATGGAATTCATATTCCTGTAATATTCTTTTAATATCTGTGATGCTCTGAGGATGTGTAGGTTTCTTCTTCGTATTAGACAGGCGGCGTTCTCGAGAACCGCTCGCCCCGTAGGGGCCCCGAGGTATAGTTGCCGGGAAGCCCCTCTTGGCATGTTGACAACCAGTCAGAATAGCGGAATTACGCTGTTAGTGGCCCAGTTTGGGCAGCGTGTCGTGGCATTGCTCGACGAGTTTGCGCCATCAGTAGGCGGGTGAGGAACATTTTTGTGTAGACCCAAGGAGACACATCTGGATAGGAGAGAGTCGATCTCGAGATTCTCCTTAGATATTCCGGTCGGCCGAGAGCGCCCTCCGAAGGTGTCTTAGCTCAGCCTTTGGCTTGTGAGGGGAATAGTTTGTTAGTCTTCCGGGTATGCGGCGGGTCCTCCACGCTGAGACCTTGGGTCTGTCCCTTGTGTTCCTAATCTTGTGCCTAGATAGTTCGCTTGAGGGTAGTAGGTGCGCGGTCACCCCTATTTTGGGATCCCGAACTCCACAGAGGTCAAATTTGGCTTCAACAGTGACGACGAACCCAACGGTGATGGTGGAGCCTTTCGTGAATGCACCTCTTCATCTTCTTGGTAATTTTTTCATTCGTTCATCTTATCCGTTGGTTGCAAAGCTCATATTTTATTCTTCGTTGTTCATCAAAAGATGCAGTGCTTTTTTCTTTCTTGCTTAGAAGAGTTCATGTTTTCTTTTTTACAAAATTTTATTTTATTTTGTTATTTAGCATGCATAAATTTTTTTTATATAATTGATTTGCACCTAACATTTAAGTTTACACTTAAATTTTTTGGATTTACACGTTACCGTAATTTGAACATAGTCTAAGTAAATTTGCACTTAATTAACATTGCTCTTCTTTTTCTGCTTTGACCTCTCTTGTTGGAGTTCTCTGATTCTATCGCCTTCCTCGCTTTGCTTCGAAGCACAGCTTGAGAGAGACTTTTGAGAGAGATTTTCGAGAGAGAGAGAGACTTTTGAGAGAGAGAGAGAGAGACTTTTGAGATGAGAAGGAAGGCGATGGGCATGGCGCCGGCGACGCTGTCGCTGCTGTTATGTTTCGGGATAATTGGAGTCTCATCGGACTCTTCCGATCACCGCTACAAACCCAACGAGGTTGTCCCACTCTACGCCAACAAGGTCGGCCCCTTCCATAACCCTAGGTACGGATCTCATTTATATCTCCCTCCGCTTATCATTTGGGGGCAGCTCTTCTCAATTCTATATTTTATGTTGCTCCAACTGCGGCAGATCTGTTGCATTCCGTGGCATATTTTATCTGCCGAATAAATTTTGTTTGGCATGGCTTTTGATTGAGTTGTTTCTGCTTAGGAAATACATTTGTTCTGGAATTGCACCATTTTTTCTGGTCGATTCGAAGAAGATCGCTCTGTCCTTGTAATGTTGGGTTACCCATACTCATGAAAAAGAGATCGTGCCCTAGGATTACATTTTGCTATTAGATTGGTCCCTAGATTTCCCAGGTTATTTAAGATCGAAATTTATAGTCTTATGCAACATTACACAGGCCGGTGGGAGTAGGAAGAACTACAAGCAGCATCCTTTTTTGGATGATGATTTTTCGTAGGCCTGCATTTTGCACCCATAAAATTGATTTCTGGCACTTTGCATCCCCGAAATATGGAGTTTGCACTTTGCATCCCGAATAAAGTGACACTTTGCATCCCGAATTTTTAAAAGTGACACTTTGCACCCCAATTATCGATTTATGGCACTTTTCACCCGTAGACCGAGATCGAAATTGTAGGCCTGCTCATTTGGCAATTTCAAGAGCATTTTTGGTGTTGCCCTGACCTAACTACCCTTGAAATCTCGGTCTAGGCAGGACCAATAATCCCGGGTGCAAATTGCCAAATGAGCACCAAAATGCTCTTGAAATTTCAGCTATCTCTCCAATTGCTATACCTATTGAAAGAGCTGACATCCATTGAATAAAAAAAAATCAAATTATGATGAGATGAGGGGCTTCACTTAGGTTAAGTTTGTGCTTAGATTTGGGTCCCAATGACAAATGAAGGGGAAAACATGCTCATTCTGGTTCTTGTTTATTGTAAATTTAGATTGTCGATCCTTGAATTTTGTTAGTCATCTCTAATTTACTTAAAATATTTCACTTTTTCTGATTTGTCTTTTTTATTTGCAGTGTAACTTACAGGTACTTTGATCTTCCCTTTTGTTCCCCAGGTGAGCTTCCTCTCTTCTCCTATCTCTCCATCCATTCCTCATTGTCCATGTCTTGTATCCTCTTCTTCTTCCTCTTGTGCATGTTCTTCTCCACAGTTCTTATTTTACATGTTAAAGCATGTGGCAGCACCCGTGAAAGATAAATGGGAAGCACTTGGCGAAGTCTTGAATGGTGATCGCTTGGTTGATGCTCCATACAAGCTTGAATTCCGTGCTGATCATGATTCGACATCCGTGTGCAAAAAACATCTTACAAAAGAAGAAGTGGCCAGATTCAGGAGTGCAGTTGATAAAGAGTATTACTTCCAAATGTACTATGATGACCTTCCAGTGTGGGGTTTCATAGGGAAGGTAGACAAAGATGGTGGAACTGACCCAAGAGAGTATAAGTACTTCCTTTATAGACATATCATGTTTGAAGTTTTTCATAACAATGATAATGTTATTGAGATAAATGCTCACACTGATACCAATTCGATGGTTGACATCACCGAGGACAAAGAGATAGACGTGGAATTTATGTATTCTGTGAAGTGGAAGGAGACTGTCACACCTTTTGAGAAGAGGATGGAGAAGTACTCGCAATCTTCTTCTCTGCCACAACACTTGGAGATCCACTGGTTCTCAATAGTTAATTCATGTGTTACAGTGCTTCTGCTAACTGGATTCCTCGCCACGATCCTAATGAGAGTTTTGAAGAATGATTTTGTTAAGTAAGTGGTGTTTTGTAACTTGTAAAAAGTTGAATTTGCTTCTTATTTATGCATTTCATTTAACTATTGATGTAGTTTAGTGTCGCAATTAAGCTTCTTCAATTCTTTTAGATTACAGTTGCATGATAAATCATGGGTTAGTTTCTTCCTCAAGGCTCTAGAGTTGCAAGTGAACATTTTTATATATCACTGCATGAACAACAAATTTTTCAATAAACCTGATGGTTGTGTTCTCCAGGCTGTTGTTTTCACATGTTTTGCTTACTATTAATTACTACAGGCCATGCATGGGGCCCTCTCGTATGCAGCGTGTGATCATTATAGTACCCGTCTCTTTCTCGAGCGAGGTTGGGTACTTTGCATGCCCTTTAGTATCTATAAACAACATATATATTTACTTTATTTTATCCTAACTTTATGTATCAAAAAAATCAAGAATTTTAGATCAGGGAGATTGAAATTGAAGTGCTCAGATTTATTTGATAGTCTTCTTTCAGGACCTTCTCTATAAACAACACATGCATATGTATATTGTATAATCCGTAATTCGTCGAGATCCTAAATGCTTAAGGAAGACATTTCAATAAACCACCTCGCCAGTCGGTTGTTCGCAGATCTCATCAGGGAGGTCTCGTCCAACAAAAGTCGTCAGATTGCAGGGTCAGACTGACCTCGGCAGCATTCGACTCGTCAGCCCGACCTCGACATCATTCGACTCGTCAGCATGACCTCGACAACGTTCGACTCGTCAGCCTGACCTCGACATCATTTGACTCGTCATCGTGACCTCGACACCATTCGACTCGTCGGCCTGACCTCGACAGCATTCGACTCATCAGCCTGACCTCGGCAACATTCGACTCATCAGCCTGACCTCGACAACATTCGAATCGTCAACCTGACCTCAACAACATTCAACTCGTCAGCCTGACCTCAACAACTTTCGACTCGTCAGCCTGACCTCGGCAACATTCGACTCGTCAGCATTCGACTCATCAGCCTGACCTCGGCAGCATTCGACTCGTTAACCTGACCTCGACAACATTTAACTCGTTAGACTAACCTTGGCAGCATTCGACTCGTCAGTCTGACCTTGACAACATTCAACTTGTCAGCCTGATCTCTGCAGTATTCGACTCGTCAGCCTGACCTCGACCTCACCCAGGTCGCCAGGTCTCCAAGGGTCCCGGGTCGCCAGGTTCCCGGGTCGTTAGGGCGCCAGGGTCCCAGGTCGCCAGGTCCGCAGGGTCCCAGGACGCTAGGTCGTCAGGTCGCCAACTCGCTAGGTCGCCAGGTTCCCGGGTCGTCAGGGCTCCAGGGTCCCAGGTCGCCAGGTCCCAATGGCCCAAGTCTCCTGTGGTCCCAGGTCATTGGGGTCCCAGGGAGAACTCAGGAAATAACATATCGGCCTGCGACTAGCTTTTCCAAACAACAAGATTTTGTTGTTGGCAGCCAATCCGAGCAGCGTATAGTAAAACCAAGTGACAGGATTTTGTTATCCGCAGACCAGTTTTAAAAACTATAAATATGCCCCAAGGGCACCTTTGGAGGGGATTCCTTTTCTTGGCTTCTTCCCCCTCTGGTTGGTCCTGGTTAGCCCCAAGTGCCCTCCAAGGTGCCCAACTCAACATTGGCTAGGGAGGGGAAGCTCTCTTTGATCTTCCGGGTGCGCGGTGGCCGGTGGGATCTTCACGCTGTAGCTCAGAGTCTGTTCCTTAGTCCCAAGTCATCGGTCTAGTGTTTTTCCTTGGGAGAAGTAAGTGCAGGTTACCCATTTTGGGTCCGAACTCCTCTTGGGACTGAGATCCGATTTCAACATTTTTGGTGTTGTGGGCGTGGACCGTATCCTGCATAAGAAAATCTTGAGTAAGTCCTATGACTGGAGGTGAAAGGCAAGGGGACGACCTGGGAGACTCGCCACCCCCGGCGAAGGAGCGGGGAGGACACAGACAGCTGGAGGTGAGTAGATGGTTAGAGCCGAGAGGTCAAGGGTTCCAGGAACCTCACAGAGGACATGAGCCAGGATGGGGAGCGCTGGAGCCAGGTAATCAGCCAACATGGGGTCCGGCGGGAGGACCATTCCAGGGTCAAGGAAGAGGAATCCACGAGGGTGGGGGAATTTTCACGGAGGGCCCAAACGGTTCAATACTCCGGGGGGGGGGGGGGAGACCGGGTCCAAGGCCGCTCCCCCCCCCCCCCCCCCCCCCCCCCCCCCAACAGGTTATGGAAATCGACCAAGGTGGGGGGGGGGGAGAAGGAATTGCCCAGGAGGGAGAGAAAGGGGCAGGGTGGAGTTTCCCTATTGTGACTTCCATCAGGAGGAAGGACATGTAACGACCACCTACTCGGAGTTTCTGGAGATGAGAGAGGCGAGAGGCCTGAAGGAACAACAACTGAAGGTGAGGATTGAAGAGGTAACGGTAGGAGCAGAGGAGGAAGACAGGTGCAAGGATCGGAAGACACGGGGACTCGGGGAGGGATCAGAGTGATCCACGGGTGGGGGGGGGGGTGTATCGAGGCTACCCGGAAAGGGAGCCTCCACACTATGTTCCGTCGGAACGTTGCTTCATCCTCACAGACCCTGCCCCCGAAGGAGAAGATTATCTTCTCGTCGAAGGACTTTCCGGATCATGAGGATCCGTTCTGCGACTCATTAGTAATCCAGACGGTCATCGAGAGTTTCACGGTCTCAAAGATCTTGGTTAACAACGAGTGTTGAAGCCAAAATTGACCTCTGTGGAGTTCGGGGTCCCTGAAAGGGGTGACCTCACACCTACTACACTCTAGAGAACGTCACGGACCGGAGACTTAGGAGACTATGAACAGACCCTCGGCTCTAGCGCGGAGGTCCCACCTCACACCCGAAAGGCTACCTGAGCTCTTCCCCTCCCTCACCAAAGGGCTAGGCTAGGTGCCTTGGAGAGCTCTCTCTACTCAACCAAGAAGAAGCTAAGGGAGGAGGAAGCTAAGAAAAAGCCTCTTCTCCAAGGCACCCAAGGGGGTCTATTTATAGTTTTTCCAAGTCCTTGGGGGTAAAATGACCAAAATACCCCTACGACCAAAAGGCCTCGGGCCAATAGAAAACAGCCACGCCGGGGGGGTAAAGAGGGAATTCCCCCCGAGGGCAAGAAGGTAAAACTGCAGGGGGGGCAAAGGGCGAGATCCCGGCCCCCGGCCGGTCTCGCCCCACCAGGCCGCCAGGCTAGAAGGGGCAGGGGGCGAGACCCCGGCCCCCGGCCGGTCTCGCCTCGCCAGGCCGCCAGGCTAGAAGGAGCAGGGGCGAGACCCCGGCCCCCGGCCGGTCTCGCCCCGCCAGGCCGCCAGGCTAGAAGGAGCAGGGGCGAGACCCCGGCCCCCGGCCGGTCTCGCCCCGCCAGGCCGCCAGGCTAGAAGGAGCAGGGGCGAGACCCCGGCCCCCGGCCGGTCTCGCCCCACCAGGCTGCCAGGCTAGAAGGGGCAGGGGCGAGACCCCGGCCCCCGGCCGGTCTCGCCCCGGCCCCCGGCCGGTCTCGCCCCGGCCCCCGGCCGGTCTCGCCCCCCCGGCCCCCGGCGGGTCTCTCGCCCCGGCCCCCGGCCGGTCTCGCCCCGCCAGGCCGCCAGGCTAGAAGGAGCAGAGGGGCGAGACCCCGACCCCCGGCCGGTCTCGCCCCGCCAGGCCGCCAGGCTAGAAGGAGCAGGGGCGAGACCCCGGCCCCCGACCGGCCCCCGGCCGGTCTCGCCTCGCCAGGCCGCCAGGCTAGAAGGAGCAGGGGCGAGACCCCGGCCCCCGGCCGGTCTCGCCCCGCCAGGCCGCCAGGCTAGAAGGAGCAGGGGCGAGACCCCGGCCCCCGGCCGGTCTCGCCCCGCCAGGCCGCCAGGCTAGAAGGAGCAGGGGCGAGACCCCGGCCCCCGGCCGGTCTCGCCCCACCAGGCTGCCAGGCTAGAAGGGGCAGGGGCGAGACCCCGGCCCCCGGCCGGTCTCGCCCCGCCAGGCCGCCAGGCTAGAAGGAGCAGGGGCGAGACCCCGGCCCCCGGCCGGTCTCGCCCCGCCAGGCCGCCAGGCTAGAAGGAGCAGGGGCGAGACCCCGGCCCCCGGCCGGTCTCGCCCCGCCAGGCCGCCAGGCTAGAAGGAGCAGGGGCGAGACCCAGGCCCCCGGCCGGTCTCACCCCGCCAGGCTGCCAGGCTAGAAGGAGCAGGGGCGAGACCCCGGCCCCCGGCCGGTCTCGCCCCGCCAGGCCGCCAGGCTAGAAGGAGCAGGGGCGAGACCCCGGCCCCCGGCCGGTCTCGCCCCGCCAGGCCGCCAGGCTAGAAGGAGCAGGGGCGAGACCCCGGCCCCCGGCCGGTCTCGCCCCGCCAGGCCGCCAGGCTAGAAGGAGCAGGGGCGAGACCCCGGCCCCCGGCCGGTCTCGCCCCGCCAGGCCGCCAGGCTAGAAGGAGCAGGGGCGAGACCCCGGCCCCCGGCCGGTCTCGCCCCGCCAGGCCGCCAGGCTAGAAGGAGCAGGGGCGAGACCCCGGCCCCCGGCCGGTCTCGCCCCGCCAGGCCGCCACACACCTATCGGGACGGGGGCTGGTGTTAGCCAACTTGTCGCACCCGCCCCCCAAAAGAGGGCCACTGGGGGGAGGTGGATTTTTCCTCCCCCTACTAGTATGTTTCCAAGCTAGAGCCAAAATTGGCCACCGAGAGTGCAAAATCTCCCAAAAGCTTAAAACTATACATGGGCGAATACGGGGTTGTACACAATCCCCGCTCTTTTCGAGTTTGGCACAAACTCGGAAAGAAATGTCCAACCCAACGTATTCGCTGAGTGCAATTTCCTTGCGCGCCTCTCCGGGGAGTCAACCTGCCATGCCAGCTTATGGGAGCCTGGATGGCGAGACCCCCCCCCCCCCCCCCCAGGTAACAAACTTGGTTCCCACGAGAGATCAACCAGCCCTATCAGCTAGTGAGAGCCTGACAGCGGAATCCATCTCGGAACTAAGGGGCTTGGCTTCCACGAGAGATCAACCTGCCCTGCCAGCTAGATGAGAGCCTGACAGCGGAATCCATCTCGGAGCTAAGGACTTGGCTTCCACGAGAGATCAACCTGCCCTGCCAGCTAGATAAGATCCTGACAGCGGAATCCATCTCGGAGCTAAGGACTTGGCTTCCACGAGAGATCAACCTGCCCTGCCAGCTAGATGAGAGCCTGACAGCGGAATCCATCTCGGAACTAAGGGACTTGGCTTCCACGAGAGATCAACCTGCCCTGCCAGCTAGATGAGAGCCTGACAGCGGAATCCATCTCGGAGCTAAGGACTTGGCTTCCACGAGAGATCAACCTGCCCTGCCAGCTAGGTGAGAGCCTGGCAGCGGAATCCATCCCGAGGTGAGACCTTCCCACCCTCCGAGAGATCAACCTGCCCTGCCAGCTAGTGAGAGCCTGGCAGCGGAATCCATCGCGAGGTGAGACCTTCCCACCCTCCGAGAGATCAACCTGCCCTGCCAGCTAGGTGAGAGCCTGGACAGCGGAATCCATCCCGAGGTGAGACCTTCCCACCCTCCGAGAGATCAACCTGCCCTGCCAGCTAGGTGAGAGCCTGGCAGCGGAATCCATCTCGAGGTGAGACCTTCCCACCCCCCGAGAGATCAACCTGCCCTGCCAGCTAGGTGAGAGCCTGGCAGCGGAATCCATCTCGAGGTGAGACCTTCCCACCCTCCGAGAGATCAACCTGCCCTGCCAGCTAGGTGAGAGCCTGACAGCGGAATCCATCTCGAGGTGAGACCTTTCCACCCTCCGAGAGATCAACCTGCCCTGCCAGCTAGGTGAGAGCCTGGCAGCGGAATCCATCCCGAGGTGAGACCTTCCCACCCTCCGAGAGATCAACCTGCCCTGCCAGCTAGGTGAGAGCCTGGCAGCGGAATCCATCTCGAGGTGAGACCTTCCCACCCTCCGAGAGATCAACCTGCCCTGCCAGCTAGGTGAGAGCCTGGCAGCGGAATCCATCCCGAGGTGAGACCTTCCCACCCCCCGAGAGATCAACCTGCCCTGCCAGCTAGGTGAGAGCCTGGCAGCGGAATCCATCTCGAGGTGAGACCTTCCCACCCTCCGAGAGATCAACCTGCCCTGCCAGCTAGGTGAGAGCCTGGCAGCGGAATCCATCTCGAGGTGAGACCTTTCCACCCTCCGAGAGATCAACCTGCCCTGCCAGCTAGGTGAGAGCCTGGCAGCGGAATCCATCCCGAGGTGAGACCTTCCCACCCTCCGAGAGATCAACCTGCCCTGCCAGCTAGGTGAGAGCCTGACAGCGGAATGCATCTCGAGGTGAGACCTTCCCACCCTCCGAGAGATCAACCTGCCCTGCCAGTTAGGTGAGAGCCTGACAGCGGAATCCATCCCGAGGTGAGACCTTCCCACCCCTCCGAGAGATCAACCTGCCCTGTCAGCTAGATAAGAGCCTGGCAGCGGAATCCATCTCGAGGTGAGACCTTCCCACCCTCCGAGAGATCAACCTGCCCTGCCAGCTAGGTGAGAACCTGACAGCGGAATACATCCCGAGGTGAGACCTTCCCACCCTCCGAGAGATCAACCTGCCCTGCCAGCTAGGTGAGAAGCCTGGCAGCGGAATCCATCCCGAGGTGAGACCTTCCCACCCTCCGAGAGATCAACCTGCCCTGCCAGCTAGGTGAGAGCCTGGCAGCGGAATCCATCTCGAGGTGAGACCTTCCCACCCTCCGAGAGATCAACCTGCCCTGCCAGCAAGATAAGAGCCTGGCAGCGGAATCCATCTCGAGGTGAGACCTTCCCACCCTCCGAGAGATCAACCTGCCCTGCCAGCTAGGTGCCTGGC
This sequence comes from Platanthera guangdongensis, assembly GCA_039583875.1. Classification (NCBI taxonomy): domain Eukaryota; kingdom Viridiplantae; phylum Streptophyta; class Magnoliopsida; order Asparagales; family Orchidaceae; genus Platanthera; species Platanthera guangdongensis. The sequence continues at coordinate 154,752,206 of CM077165.1, forward strand.
AGCTGAATCCATCTCGAGGTGAGACAACTAGGCATCAACGAGAGGTACCACCGGCCCTGCCCAGCTAGTGAGAGCCTGTGCAGCGGGACCGTCTCGGAGCAAAAGAACTAAGCATCTCAATCAGTCCTTACCAAATCTTACATCCTCAAATGGGGAAAAAGATGGGTTACATGACCCCCCCGACTCAGCTGGTCGGGGCTGGACTCAATACAACATAAGAAAAATATAGGACTCTACCGGGACGAGGCTTCTTCAGGGGGTCTGGGCCTGGTGGTCGTCATCCGCTTCCTGCTCGCCGGACACTTCCATCCTGCTTAGGCTCTCCATGATCTTCTCCATCTCCTCTGCCTTGGCCAACCAAGAGATGGTGTTGACGGCTGTGACATAACACTGTCTTGCCATCCTGGAGTCTCCCTTGACTCTGACCTGGATCCCTCCGGAGCTGAACTTGATGCATTGGTGGAAGGAAGATGACACGCAACGGAAGGCGCTGATGAGGGGCCTTCCGAAGATGGCATTATAGCTGCTTGGAGCGTCCACAATGACGAACCGGCAGTTCCTTGAGACTCCCCCCAATTTAACTTGAAGTCCCACTCCACCCTCAACCTCCTTCCTCTCCCCTGAAAATCCGAACAGGGGTCCGTCCGAGGCCAACACCCTCCTTGGCTCTACCTTCATCTCATCAAACGCCTTCCTGAAAACGACGTTGACAGAGCTCCCGTTGTCCACCAAGATTCGGGAGACGCTGTAGCCCTCGATGGCCGTCTGGATGACCAGCGCATCGCAAAACGGATTCTCATGATCCGGCAGGTCCTTCACCGAGAAGGTGACCTTCTCCTCTTGGGGCGGCGTCTGGGAGGTTGAGGCAACGCTCCTTCGGTACATGACATGGAGGCTTGCCTTTCGAGTGGCCTCGATCCCCACTCTACCATGGATCACCGCTATACCGCCTCGGGGTCCGACATCGACCCGGTCCTCACAAACATCATCCCCTCCTTCTCTGGGCAGAATCTCTTCAACCCGCACCGGTGGCTGTGGCTGGGCAGAGTCTCTCGCCCCCCTCACCTCCAGGAACTCGGGGCAGGTAGCTGTGGCGTGCCCCTCCACCTGGTGGAAGTCACAGTACGGCAACTCTATCCTGACCCTTCTCCTTCCCTGGCGGTTCCTCCTCTCCCTTCGACCAATCTCCATCGCTTGCTGTGGTGGGGGGAGGAGCTGCCTAGGGGCTTGCCTCTGGAAGTTGAACCTCCCTTGGCCCCCATGGAAGTTTCCACCATCTTGGGCGTAACCTCTTCCCGGGCCCTGAACGGGTCCTCCCTGCTGCCTCCAACCTGGTTCCGGACCCTCCTGAGCTCTCCGCTCCTCTCTCCTTCTCCCCTCCTGAGGCCTCGAGCCACCTTGCTCCTTTGCCTCCGTCTCTGTCAGCTTTGCCAATTTCTTGACAAATGTAGGGTTGGCTGCCTCCATGACAATCTCCTCAGCCGCCCTTTCCATCAGCTCCTCAAAGGAAAGGGGGGCCTTCCGGGTCAAGCTCATCTTGAAGAAGCCCTCCTTTAGCCCAACGGTGAAGGCCATCTGGAGAGCATACCCTGACATCTCCTGGACCTCCAGGATCTCCTCTTGGAACCGGTCAACGTAACGGGCCAGCGACTCCTCGGCCCCCTGCCTTATCAGGAAGATGGACTCGGGGCTCCTCTTCCGCTTCTTGGATGTGGAGAAGCGAAGCTGAAAGCTCCGGCTCAAGTCCTCGAACACATAGATTGACCTCGGAGGGAGTTGATGGAACCAGTCCCTTGCCTTCTCCTTCAACGTGATCGCAAAGAGGCGACACTTGAAGGCATCCGTCATCGGCCTGATGGAGACGGCGTCCTCGAACCACTGCAGGTGCTGAACGGGGTCATCCTTCCCGGTATAGTAAGCCATGTCTGGCTCTCTGAATCCCTCGGGAACGGGTGCTGAGATGATCAGCTCGCTAAAAGGTGACCCCCTAAGGGGTGGTCTCGCCACCTCCACTCGCGCAACCTGCTCGCCTGAGAGGTTGACACTCGCCGGGCTAGAGAACAACTCCCGGCCAGTGAGGTCTCGCTCGACCCCATCTCCCATCCTCTCCTTCCCGGGCCTTCTTCCTGGTGCGCTTCCTTCTCCCCCGCTGGGGTCATCTCGCCTAGACCCCTGGGAGTCGACTCGTCGAGGGGGGGAGCTAGCTCCTGGGGGGTCGGGGTGGAGCTGCCACCCTGGGGAGCAATGCTTCGCAGCATCTCCATGATACCCTGGATGGAGGCCATGAACTCTTGCCTCCCCACAAAGGGTCCTGAGCTAGGGAGCTCGCCGAGATCGTCACTACCTCCCTGACCTCCCGTCATGACACTCTCCTGAGATCTTCTGTGCTGGTCACTCTCCACGCTCACCGCACCAAAGTGTTGAAGCCAAAATTGACCTCTGTGGAGTTCGGGGTCCCTGAAAGGGGTGACCTCACACCTACTACACTCTAGAGAACGTCACGGACCGGAGACTTAGGAGACTATGAACAGACCCTCGACTCTAGCGCGGAGGTCCCACCTCACACCCGGAAGGCTACCTGAGCTCTTCCCCTCCCTCACCAAAGGGCTAGGCTAGGTTGCCTTGGAGAGCTCTCTCTACTCAACCAAGAAGAAGCTAAGGGAGGAGGAAGCTAAGAAAAAGCCTCTTCTCCAAGGCAACCCAAGGGGGTATATATTATAGTTTTTCCAAGTCCTTGGGGGTAAAATGACCAAAATACCCCTACGGCCAAAAGGCCTCGGGCCAATAAAAAACAGCCACGCCGGGGGGTAAAGAGGGAATTCCCCCCGAGGGCAAGAAGGTAAAACTGCAGGGGGGGGGGGCAAGGGCGAGATCCCGGCCCCCGGCCGGTCTCGCCCCACCAGGCCGCCAGGCTAGAAGGGGCAGGGGGCGAGACCCCGGCCCCCGGCCGGTCTCGCCTCGCCAGGCCGCCAGGCTAGAAGGAGCAGGGGCGAGACCCCGGCCCCCGGCCGGTCTCGCCCCGCCAGGCCGCCAGGCTAGAAGGAGCAGGGGCGAGACCCCCGGCCCCCGGCCGGTCTCGCCCCGCCAGGCCGCCAGGCTAGAAGGAGCAGGGGCGAGACCCCGGCCCCCGGCCGGTCTCGCCCCACCAGGCTGCCAGGCTAGAAGGGGCAGGGGCGAGACCCCGGCCCCCGGCCGGTCTCGCCCCGCCAGGCCGCCAGGCTAGAAGGAGCAGGGGCGAGACCCCGGCCCCCGGCCCTGGCCGTCTCGCCCCGCCAGGCCGCCAGGCTAGAAGGAGCAGGGGCGAGACCCCGGCCCCCGACCGGCCCCCGGCCGGTCTCTCTCGCCTCGCCAGGCCGCCAGGCTAGAAGGAGCAGGGGCGAGACCCCGGCCCCCGGCCGGTCTCGCCCCGCCAGGCCGCCAGGCTAGAAGGAGCAGGGGCGAGACCCCCGGCCCCCGGCCGGTCTCGCCCCGCCAGCCGCCAGGCTAGAAGAGCAGGGGCGAGACCCCGGCCCCCGGCCGGTCTCGCCCCGCAGGCCGCCAGGCTAGAAGGAGCAGGGGCGAGACCCCGGCCCCCGGCCGGTCTCGCCCCACCAGGCTGCCAGGCTAGAAGGGGCAGGGGCGAGACCCCGGCCCCCGGCCGGTCTCGCCCCGCCAGGCCGCCAGGCTAGAAGGAGCAGGGGCGAGACCCCGGCCCCCGGCCGGTCTCGCCCCGCCAGGCCGCCAGGCTAGAAGGAGCAGGGGCGAGACCCCGGCCCCCGGCCGGTCTCGCCCCGCCAGGCCGCCAGGCTAGAAGGAGCAGGGGCGAGACCCCGGCCCCGGCCGGTCTCGCCCCACCAGGCTGCCAGCTAGAAGGGGCAGGGGCGAGACCCCGGCCCCCGGCCGGTCCTCGCCCCCTCCAGGCCGCCAGGCTAGAAGGAGCAGGGGCGAGACCCCGGCCCCCGGCGGTGTCTCGCCCCCCAGGCCGCCAGGTTAGAAGGAGCAGGGGCGAGACCCCGGCCCCCTGCCGTCTCGCCCCGCCAGGCCGCCAGGCTAGAAGGAGCAGTGGCGAGACCCCGACCCCGGCCGTCTCGCCCACCAGGCTGCCAGGCTAGAAGGGGCAGGGGCGAGACCCCGGCCCCCGGCCTTCTCGCCCGCCAGGCCGCCAGGCTAGAAGGAGCAGGGGCGAGACCCCGGCCCCCGGCCGGTCTCGCCCCGCCCGCCGCCAGGCTAGAAGGAGCAGGGGCGAGACCCCGCCCCCGACCGGCCCCCCGGCCGGTCTCGCCTCGCCAGGCCGCCAGGCTAGAAGGAGCAGGGGCGAGACCCCGGCCCCCGGCCGGTCTCGCCCCGCAGGCTGCCAGGCTAGAAGGAGCAGGGGCGAGACCCCGGCCCCCGGCCGGTCTCGCCCCGCCAGGCCGCCAGGCTAGAAGGAGCAGGGGCGAGACCCCGGCCCCCGGCCGGTCTCGCCCCACCAGGCTGCCAGGCTAGAAGGGGCAGGGGCGAGACCCCCGCCCCCGGCCGGTCTCGCCCCGCCAGGCCGCCAGGCTAAGAAGGAGCAGGGGCGAGACCCCGGCCCCCGGCCGGTCTCGCCCCGCCAGGCCGCCAGGCTAGAAGGAGCAGGGCGAGACCCGGCCCCCGGCCGGTCTCGCCCCGCCAGGCCGCCAGGCTAGGAAGGAGCAGGGGCGAGACCCCGGCCCCCGGCCGTCTCGCCCCACCAGGCTGCCAGGCTAGAAGGGGCAGGGGCGAGACCCGGCCCCCGGACGGTCTCGCCCCGCCAGGCCGCCAGGCCTAGAAGGAGCAGGGGGCGAGACCCGGCCGCCGGCCGGTCTCGCCCCGCCAGGCCGCCAGGTTAGAAGGAGCAGGGCGAGACCCCGGCCCCCGGCCGGTCTCGCCCCGCCAGGCCGCCAGGCTAGAAGGAGCAGGGGCGAGACCCCGGCCCCCGGCCGTCTCGCCCCCGCCAGGCCGCCAGGCTAGAAGGAGCAGGGCGAGAACCCCGGCCCCCGGCCGGTCTCGCCCCGCCAGGCCGCCAGGCTAGAAGGAGCAGGGGCGAGACCCCGGCCCACGGCCGGTCTCGCCCCGCCAGGCCGCCAGGCTAGAAGGAGCAGGGGCGAGACCCCGGCCCCGGGCCGTTCTCGCCCCGCCAGGCCGCCAGGCTAGAAGGAGCAGGGGCGAGACCCCGCCCCCCCCCCCCGGCCGGTCTCGCCCCGCCAGGCCCGCCAGGCTAGAAGGAGCAGGGGCGAGAACCCGGCCCCCGGCCGGTCTCGCCCCGCCAGGCCGCCAAGCTAGAAGGAGCAGGGGCGAGCCCCCGGCCCCCGGCCGGTCTCGCCCCACCAGGCTGCCAGGCTAGAAGGGGCAGGGGCGAGACCCCGGCCCCCGCCGGTCTCGCCCCGCCAGGCCGCCAGGCTAGAAGGAGCAGGGGCGAGACCCCGGCCCCCGCCGTCTCGCCCCGCCAGGCCGCCAGGCTAGAAGGAGCAGGGGCGAGACCCCGGCCCCCGACCGGCCCCCGGCCGGTCTCGCCTCGCCAGGCCGCCAGGCTAGAAGGAGCAGGGCCGAGACCCCGGCCCCCGGCCGGTCTCGCCCCGCCAGGCCGCCAGGCCTAGAAGGAGCAGGGGCGAGACCCCGGCCCCCGGCCGGTCTCGCCCCGCCAGGCCGCCAGGCTAGAAAGGAGCAGGGGCGAGACCCCGCCCCCTGGAGGGTGGGGCCGATCCTCGCCCCGCCAGGCCGCCAGGCTAGAAGGAGCAGGGGCGAGGACCCCGGCCCCGGCCGTCTCGCCCCACCAGGCTGCCAGGCTAGAAGGGGCAGGGGCGAGACCCCGGCCCCCGCCGGTCTCGCCCCGCCAGCCGCCAGGCTAGAAGGAGCAGGGGCGAGACCCCGGCCCCCGGCCGGTCTCGCCCCGCCAGGCCGCCAGGCTAGAAGGAGCAGGGGCGAGACCCCGGCCCCGACCGGCCCCGGCCGGTCTCGCCTCGCCAGGCCGCCAGGCTAGAAGGAGCAGGGGCGAGACCCCGGCCCCCGGCCGGTCTCGCCCCGCCAGGCCGCCAGGCTAGAAGGAGCAGGGGCGAGACCCCGGCCCCCGGCCGTCTCGCCCCGCCAGGCCGCCAGGCTAGAAGGAGCAGGGGGCGACCCCGGCCCCCGGCCGGTCTCGCCCCACCAGGCTGCCAGGCTAGAAGGGGCAGGGGCGAGACCCCGGCCCCCGGCCGGTCTCGCCCCGCCAGGCCGCCAGGCTAGAAGGAGCAGGGGCGAGACCCCGCCCCCCGGCCGGTCTCGCCCCGCCAGGCCGCCAGGCTAGAAGGAGCAGGGGCGAGACCCCGGCCCCCGGCCGTCTCGCCCCGCCAGGCCGCCAGGCTAGAAGGAGCAGGGGCGAGACCCCGGCCCCCGGCCGGTCTCGCCCCACCAGGCCGCCAGGCTAGAAGGGGCAGGGGCGAGACCCCGGCCCCCGCCGGTCTCGCCCCGCCAGGCCGCCAGGCTAGAAGGAGCAGGGGCGAGACCCCGGCCCCGGCCGGTCCTCGCCCCGCCAGGCGCCAGGTTAGAAGGAGCAGGGGCGAGACCCGGCCCCCGGCCGGTCTCGCCCCGCCAGGCCGCCAGGCTAGAAGGAGCAGGGGCGAGACCCCGGCCCCCGGCCGGTCTCGCCCCGCCAGGCCGCCAGGCTAGAAGGAGCAGGGGCGAGACCCCGGCCCCCGGCCGGTCTCGCCCCGCCAGGCCGCCAGGCTAGAAGGAGCAGGGGCGAGACCCCGGCCCACGGCCGGTCTCGCCCCGCCAGGCCGCCAGGCTAGAAGAGCAGGGGCGAGACCCCGGCCCCCGGCCGGTCTCGCCCCGCCAGGCCGCCAGACACCTATCGGGACGGGGCTGGTGTTAGCCAACTTGTCGCACCCGCCCCCCAAAAGAGGGCCACTGGGGGAGGTGGATTTTTCCTCCCCCTACTAGTATGTTTCCAAGCTAGAGCCAAAATTGGCCACCGAGAGTGCAAAATCTCCCAAAAGCTTAAAACTATACAGGGGCGAATACGGGTTGTATAACGAGAGCTCGGTGAATGTAATCGTCAAGAAGGCTTTTGATTCGATGAAGGTAGAGGCCAGGAGGGTGTTAACTTCAGATGGGCCGTTTTTCGGGTTCTCGGGAGAAAGTAGAGAGGTGGAGGGGGGAGTAGGGCTTCACATCAGCTTGGGTGGATGGTCCAGGAACTGTCGGTTCGTCATCGTTGACGCTCCGAGCAGTTATAATGCCATTTTCAGACGACACCTCATCAACGCATTCTGGTGTGTTGCCTCCTCTTTCCACCAGTGTTTGAAGTTTAACAACGGAGGGGTTCATGTCAGAGTTCAGGGAGATCCCAGGGTGGCCAGACAGTGTTACGTCACGACCCTCGTCACTATCTCTTGGAAGGAAGAGACAGAGAAAGTTGAAAAGGTGATGAAGAGCATGAGCAGACTGGAGGTGGTAGTACGGTAGAAAGAAGAGAACGATCATCACGATCGAGCGCTTTGAAAGAGCTTCATCTTGGTGAGTCCTTTTTTATAATGAATTTTGTCCCTGACCGATTAGTTCAGGACGCATTATATTGAAAAGTTTCCCACTAGGTTGATGATAAAAAATTATTTATATTGGTTGAGAGCCCCAAGAAGGTTACACTGACCAGACTCCCATTAGCCGACAGTGCAGGTTGACCTCTCGGAGAGGCAAGTTAAAATATTGATTGACAGCCGACAGCCCCGAGAAGGTTCCGCTGACCGGGCTCCCACTAGCCTGCAAAGCATGTTGACCTTTTGGAGAGGCAGGTTGAAATGTTGATTGACAGCCCCGAGAATGCTTCGCTGACCGAGCTCCCACAAGCCGACAGGGCAGGTTGACCTCTCAGAGAGGCAGGTTGAAATGTTGGTTGAGAGCCCCGAGAAGGTTTCGCTGACCGAGCTCCCACTAGCTGGCAGGGCAGGTTGACCTCTCAGAGAGGCAGGTTAAAATGTTGATTGACAGCCGACAGCCCCGAGAAGGTTCCGCTAGCCGGGTTCTCACTAGCCGGTAGGGCAAGTTGACCTCTCGAAGAGGCAGGTTGACCTCTCAAAGAGGCAGGTTGAAATGTTGATTAACAACCCTGAGAAGGTTCCGCTGACCGGGCTCCCACTAGCCGGTAGGGCAGGGTGACCTCTCGGAGAGGCAGGTTGAAATGTTGGTTGAGATCCTCAAGAAGATTTCACTGATCGGGCCCCCATAAGCCGACAAGTAGGTTACCTCTCGAAGAGACATGTTGAAATATTGATTGACAACCCCGAAGAGATTTCTCTAACCGGTTCCCACTAGCCGACATGACAGGTTGACCTCTCGGAGAGACATGTTGAAATGTTGGTTGAGAGCCCCGAGAAGGTTTCGCTAACCGGGCTCCCACTAGCCTACATGACAGGTTGACCTCTCAGAGAGACAGGTTAAAATTTTGATTGAGAGCCCCGAGAAGGTTTCGCTTTTAACACCCCAAATTTCATAAGGCGGGAGATGCTTCTCTGGGGGTTATCGCTCGGCGGTAGCTAGTTACCGCGCGGCGGTAGCTCCAGGGTTGCGTCAAGAGCGTTAAGTTCTCGTGAAAGTGCTGAGTTCTCGAGAAAGATGTTACCGCCCGGAGAAAAGTTATTACCGTGCGACGGTAGCAGGAGAATTATTCTGGCAGACCTCTCAGGAAGCTATCGCCCGACGATAGTGTTACCGCTGACGATAGCTGAGTCAATTTAATTGTTATGGTTCTCGGGATTCTACCGCGCGGCGATAGAAGTTAGCGCGCGGCGATAGCGGCTGGTGTCGTGTCGTAACCGACGTCCTCTATCGCGCGGCGTTAGTGTCCTATCACGCGGCGGTAGTGAAAACGTAACGACGTTGACCACGTGTCGGCCTGTGATTGGAGGGTTTGGGCGGTTGCACTCAAAATAAGGCGTTGAATTAAGGTACCGCGCGACGGTAGCTAGTTACCGCGCGGCGGTAGCTTTATTTATATGCTTGATTTGACCGTTTTCACTTCATTTTCTCGGAGTTGAGGAGTTGGCCTGATTTTCCTGGAGGAGCAGCAACGCCGGAGGGTAAATCTCGCCGTCGTTGAAGTTCCGAAGCCCCGATTCGCAAGCCGAGTTCGGATCGGTGGAGGTAAGATCGTTGCAGTCACTTTCATCCGTCTAGATCTTTGGTATGACACCAATGAGAGCGCAAATGGTAACAATTCTCAACTTGGACATGTGAAGTCCTCTTCCTTCTGCATAGGAAACCCTCTCCCGCGAGTGTGCGGTGAGCGTGAGGTTTTCCTTCGGGTAAATACGGTATATCCCCGTAGCTTTTGCATATAGAGTTCAGAATCGAAGTACGAACATAGACATGGTGTGTGAAGCCCATCTGGACAGGTTGGTCTGGATTGGTGATGTTTTTCATTACACTTGCATTGGCCTGAGAAGACTCCATGATGTTTGTTTTTTTCGGGTTTCTACACGGTAGATTGCGGCAGGGAACCTTGGGGACTAACTCCAAAGAGCACCCAGAAAACTGGGCAGAATCACATTTCTGCCAGATACCGCACGGAGGTAGTGTTACCGCAGGCGGTAGCTCCTTGAGAGCTTTGTTTGTGGCCTGTGTCGTGGAGACCTGGGGCCTGTGATGTGGGGCTGAGAGCTCCTGGAGCCCAGCCAGGTGGCCTGCGAGCCACCCGTGTATCATAACAGGGTTATGTATTGATTGGAGAAATGAGAATGGGGAGGCCGACCCGCGTTGTGGTTGTTTGCTCCGGCGATGTGAGCAACGGGAAAGGGCCGAACCTACCCAGTAGCTATGTGAAGCGTCCGTGGGTAGTGATGCATGTCACTGACATAGTTACGGGTCTTAGGCCTTGCGCAGGCCGTAAAGAATACCAAAATGCTCATGTTGTTGCCGTCTGAAGAACGGTGGTGGTCCCTGGTTTTTGTCCGGACACCGAGAATGTGCCTTGAGAAGGGACGAGGTCGTTATAATTTGGTCAGCTTTAGCTGACCGTTGCCTTGTTTTTGCCACCGTTCGGTGGATTGTTCTTATGCAGAAACATGTGAGTCATGTGACAAGTAGCGCCCCTTGAAGCCAAAGCGAAGTGTTTTCCCTACTATGTTCATGTGTGGGTGGCCTGCGTGCCGAAGTCTGTAAAACACTTTAATTCAAGTTGAATATTGTATTGCCTTAAGGCCAAGACTCCTTGTGTATTTGTTCTTTCATTCCTGCTTTGGGCTATAATGGACATTCATGTTTTGTGATGAGTTCTTCTAACTTGTTTAAAAGCTTCCGCTAGAATGCTCTGTGTTAGGGTTCAATATTATATCATAGTAATTTGATATTAATATGTAACTCCACTGACTGTCCGTGGAATATGACGTGGAGCCCCACCCGGACCTTCTGTTATATCCCATGTGACGGATGAGGGTGTTACAATTTGGTATCAGACTACCATGTCGGTCTTTCTTAGGAGAATTCATGGACAAATTCTTTTTAAGGGGTGGTGAGTACAGAGATGTGCGTCATTGTTATAACATAAAAAGAACCCATGAATGTCTACTTAGGCGTGAAAATACACATGTTTGAGGAACCTGAGTGTTCCTATGATTGTTTTTTGGCAATTATTTGTCACCTAATTGAGTGTTTCCCGATTATAGGTGATTAGGAGTGGTGCAGTGCAGTCACAATGTCAGCACTCTGTGGAGAGAAGTGCGCTTAACGACGTGCCTACGACCCCTCCTTCTGCGAAAACCATCTGAATGGTAGCGGAAGCAGTGTTCGCTATGATCAATGCCCAACATAGAAGGCATGTGCAACCCCCTGTCCCTGGGGTGGCTTCAATGCCGGTTGGTGCTCTGGAGCAAGTGGAAATTAAAAAATCATCGGATCAACAGTTGAACATGCTTTTGGCGCAAGGGACGCACTATGTTGACGAGTATTTGCATGCGTTTGTCACGATAAGGCGCTACTCAGGGTTTGAGTTGGAGGACGAGCAGACTATGGTAAACATGTTTTATAACGGTCTGCGTGATGATTTACGACTTTTATTGGTAGGATCGAAGTTATTGAGATTTCGAGCATTGGTGGAGTCGGCTAGATCGCTGAAAGTAGATTTGGGAAAAGTCCACCAGACGCCAGTGTGGAGGGTACCGAACTATGCAGTTTATGCAAAGTCTGAATGCCACGTGCGGTGACATAAGAGGCCTAGAACATTTACTTGTCAAGCTCCATATGTTTGTCATACTTGTGGCAAGTCAGGACACCTTACCCGCGATTGTCGTGCTGATGCCCCAAAGATAAAGAAAGCTAAGTCAGAAGTTGCAGGGCGAGTCCCACTTACTTGTTATACGTGTGGCAAGACATGACATATTGCCATAAAATGTCGGAGTGGTACTCCAGTGGCAAAGAAGGCTGGGTCTGGAGCAAACTTTGGGCGAGGAGGCTCAATCCACTGTTATAACTGTGGCAAGCCGGGACATATAGCCCGTGACTGTTGGGGGGTTTCCGAAGATAAAGGAAAAGGAAGAAGACCATAAGCAAATAGACAAGATAACAGGTACGGTTTAGCTTATAGCTTTTATACCTATGACATGATTAGTTACTGACTTATGATTTGTGTAAGTGGACTTTGTCCCACTCTTGGTGGTGGAGAGTACTGTTTATTACAGGACTTCTCGCTCCTTAGCACCCAAGGTTTTCATGTGGTTCGTCCTAGTACTTCCCGATTGTGGGTATTCAAACCAAACAAAAACATTGTTATTAAAGATCGTAGGTGGATTGATCTTAGGCATGAACTGACTCTCGGAGCAACATGCATAGGTTGGCTGCAACCCTAAGTGGGGTCACACTAGGGCAAAACCCACAGGTTGCGAGACTAAGTTAGCAGTTCTTGAGGGGGCGGAGTTGTTATTAACTCTACTAGAGACTAAGAACCCCATGCCTGGGTTGGTCGGTGTTTCGGTGGTGTCGAAATTTGCCGACATGTTCCCCAGAATCTCCCTAGAGCTCCACCTCAGTGAGAGATCGAGTTTCACCATTGAGTTGGTTCCTGGTGCCAAGCCTGTATCGCGGTCACCTTACCGCTTAGCACCGTGAGAAGTGGCTGAGTTGAAAGTGCAGCTTCAACTATTGATAGAGCAGGGGTATGTGCGTCCAAGTTCGTCACCTTGGAGTGCCCCGGTCCTCTTCTTGAAGATGGATGGTAATCTGCGACTGTGTATCGATTATCGGGAACTCAATAAGCTGATAGAGAAGAATAAGTACCCGATTCCGAGGATCGATGATTTGTTCGATCAGCTAGTTTGGATCGACTGTGTATTCGAAGCTGGATTTGAAGTCTGGTTACTTTCAGCCAAGAATCAGTGAGAGTGATGTTCCCAAGACGACGTTCAGTACACATTATGGGCATTATGAGTTCACTGTTATGCCTTTCGGGTTGACGAATGCGTCATCGGTGGTTATGGATCTAATGAACTGGACGTTTAAGAAGTATTTAGATCGGTTCGTGACTGTGTTCATCGTTGATATCCTAGTGTACTCCCAATCCGAGGATTATCATGCGAAACACTTGCATATTGTTCTGGAGACCCTGAGAAGTAATCAGAGTATGCCAAATTCTTTGAGTGTGAGTTTTGACTATCTTCTATAACATTCCATTGTCATATGGTCGTGGTCAGGGTATCGCGGTGGATCCATCAAAGGTTGTTGCAATACGTGAGTGACATGTGTTGTCTTCTGTAGCGGAAGTCCGGGGTTTTCTGGGGCTTGCCGGCTACTACATGCGCTTCGTAGAGAACTTCCCGCGGATAGCGTTGCCTCCCACGACCCTGACGAGGAAGGATCAGAATTTGTTTGGTCGCTAGCGTGTGCTCAAGCTTTCGAAGAACTGAAAATTCGTCTGACCACGGTACCTGTCCTGTGTTCGCCATGTGGTACAAAAGACTTTAAGCTTATACAACGACGTTTCAGGCAGCGTCTTAGGCTGTGTTTTGTTACAGCATGGGAGAGTAATAACTTATGGTTCACGCCAGCTGGGTGCATGAGAGGAATTTTCTGGTCCATGAATTGAATTTGGCGGTCGTGTTATTCGCGCTGAAGCTTTGGAGGCGCTACCTATATGGTGTGAAGGTCGACATGTACACAGACCTTAAGAGCTTGAAGTACCTTTCAGATCAAAAAGGATTGGAATATGCGTCAGCAAAGGTGGACGGAGTTCCTTGGGGACTACACCTTCAAGATACACTATGTACCTGAGAAAGGTAATGCGGTTTCAGATGCGTTAAGTTGCAGAGCTCTCGCGCAGGCCAGTTGGTTAACGATGCACGTTGAGCGTCTCGTTCGAAATTTAAAGGCCTTAGAGATCTCTTGTGTTGATAAGATTGCGGTGTTGAAGTACGGTTGAACTGGGCGGAAGTGCTGTATGACCTGACTGATCAGATTCGACAGACTTTGGAGTTGGATGTCAGCATGAAGCGGTTCATGGATGAGGCTTTGGATGAGTCAAATGCTCAATTTACCGCCGATGATGGGTTATTGTGGAAAGACAGTCGTTTGTGCGTCCCAAGTATGGGCAAACGACGGGAGGAATTGATGTACGAGGCTTCTCATACTAAGTACTCGGTTTACCCGGGGAGCTCAAGGTTGTACAGAGATATGAAAAAGTTGTTCTGGTGGCCGGGACTGAAGAAATACATAACACTTTATGTGGCGAAGTGTCAAACGTGCGCCTTTGTAAAGGCGGAGTGCCAGAAGCCCGGGAGATTCTTGAAGTCTTTGCCCATAACGGAGTGAATGTTCGACGATATATCCATGGATTTCATACATGGTTTGCCGAGATCGCAAAAGGGAGACGACGCTATCTGGGTGGTCGTAGATCGTCTGACGAAAGTCTCGCATTTCATCCCAAATAGGCAGGACGTTTCAGTTAAGAAACTGGCAAGTTGTATGTAGAAAATATAGTCTGTTTGCACAGTATACCCCGGAGCATCGTTAGTGATCGAGATGATCGTTTCACATCTAATGATTGGAGGCTCATTCATCAGTTGTTGGGTACCAAGTTGAACTTCAACACGACTTTTCACTCACAGACAGATGGTCAGGCTGAAAGGGTGAACGAGATGATGTAAGATATGTTTCGTATGCGTGCTTTGGATTTTGGGAAAAGGTGGGAGGACCATCTTTTTACGATTGAGTTTGCATATAATAATAACTACCAAACCAACATTTAGATGACACCTTTTGAGGCTCTGTACGGAAAGAGGTGTCGTACGCCGTTGTCTTGGGTAAAAACTGGAGAATCGAAGCTGTACAAGCGAAGGGACGTTGAAGACGCTACTTCAATGATACAGTTGATTCGAGAACGGCTACTGGTTGCTCAAGATAGGCAGGTCAAGTACTACAATGTCAAACATCGGAACGTGGAGCTTGCGGTGGGCGATTGGGTATACCTCAAGATAAAACCATTTAAAGGCGTATCAAGAATTCAACGCTTAAAGAAGCTTAGTCCGAGTTATGTTGGCCCTTTTGAGATCTTGGAGCGGGTTGATGAAGCCGCCTATCATTTGTCCCTTTCGGTGAAGTTGAGCGGTTTGCACGATGTATTTCACATCTCAGTGTTGCGGAAGGATATGCAAGAGCCTATTCAAGTGATAGCTACGAATCAAGTGTCGGTCGATAATGGGTTGATGACGAAGGTCATGCCCATTCAGATCGAGGACGTATAAGTCAAGCAGCTGCGGAACAAGTTCATTAAAATGGTCAAGGTCTTTTGGGACAACTCTGGCCGGGAGAGCTGTGTTGGGAGCGCGAGCAAACTATGAGGGAGAAGTTCCCTGAGCTATTTCTCTAAGGTAATCAGATGCACTGTTTACTTTTTATATTTTCTTGTAACGTCAAATTTCGGACGAAATTTCTTTAAGTGGAGAAGATTTGTAACGCCCCAAATTTCATAAGGCGGGAGATGTTTCTCTGGGGGTTATCGCTCGGCTGTAGCTAGTTACCGCACGACGGTAGCTCCAGTGTTGCGTCGAGAGCGTTAAGTTCTCGAGAAAGTGCTGAGTTCTCGAGAAAGATGTTACCGCGCGAGAAAGTAAAGTGTTACCGTTGTACCGCGCGCGGGGTTAGCAGGGGAATTATTCGGCAGACCTCTCGGGAAGCTATCGCCCGGCGATAGTGTTACCGCTGTCGATAGCTGGTCAATTTAATTGTTATGGTTCTCGGGATCCTACCGCGCGGCGGTAGAAGTTAGCGCGCGGCGATAGCGACTGGTGTCGTGTCGTAACCGACGTCCTCTATTGTGCGGCGGTAGTGAAACCGTAACGGCTTTGGCCACGTGTCAGCCTGTGATTGGAGGATTTTTTTTCGAGTTTCTACACGGTAGATTTCAGCAGGGAACCTTGGGGACTAACTCCAAGGAGCACCCGAAAAACTGGGCGGAATCACATTTCTGCCAGATACTGCGCGGCGGTAGTGATACCGCAGGCGGTAGCTCCTTGAGAGCTTTGTTTGTGGCCTGTGTCGTGGAGACTTGAAGCCTGTGATGTGGGGCTGAGAGATCTGGGAGCCCAGCCAGGTGGCATGCGAGCCACCCGCGTATCATAACAGGGTTATGTATTGATTGGAGAAATGGGAATGGGAGGCCGACCCGCTTCGTGGTTGTTTACCCCGACGATGTGAGCAACGGAAAAGGGCCGAACCTACCCAGTAGCTATGTGGAGCGTCTGTGGGTATTGATGCCTGTCGCTGACATAGTTAGGGTCTTAGGCCTTGCGCAGGCCGTAAAGACTACCAAAATACTCATGTTGTTGCCGTCTAGAGAACAGTGGTGGTCCATGGTTTTTGTCCGGACACCGAGAATGTGCACTGAGAGCACGAGGTGTGTGTCCGTTCGTGCCTACGACTGTGGTGAAGTGTGCTTAAACTGCACTTTCATTACTATGTTTGGTTTTGCTAATACATTACAAGGAAGGAGCTCCACCGCCCCGAACAAGGGACGAGGTCGTTATAATTTGGTCAGCTTTAGCTGACTGTTGGCTTGTTTTGCCACCGTTCGGTGGATTGTTCTTATGCAGAAACAGGTGAGCCATGCGACAAGTAACGGGCTAAAGCCCTTGATGCTGTGCACGGCCCCTTGAAGGCCAAGCGAAGTGTTTTCCCTTACTATGTTCATGTGTGGCCGGCTTGTGTGCCGAAGTCTGTAAAACACTTTAATTCAAGTTGAATATTGTAAGGCTTTAAGACCAAGACTCATTGTGTATTTGTTCTTTCATTCCTGCTTTGGGCTATAGTGAACATTCATGTTTTGTGATGAGTTTTTCTAACTTGTTTAAAAGCTTTCACTAGAATGCTCTGTGTTAGGATTCGATATTATATCATAGCAATTTGGTATTAATATGCAACTCCATTGACTGTCTGTGGAATATGGCGTGAGGCCCCCGGTCGGACCTTCTGTTATATCTCATGTGACGGATGAGGGTGTTACACGCTGACCGGTCTCCCACTAGCCGACAGAGCAGGTTGACTTCTCGGGGATGCATGTTGAAATGTTGATTGAATGCCCCAAAAAGATTCTGCTGATCGGGCTCCCACCAGCCGACAGGGCAGACAAATCACTCGGGTGACATGATGAAAAGAAAGTTACTTTGGAAAGGAGCTCAGCTCTTGTGAGGTTTCGAGCTTTTTCCAGTCCTCCACCTCCATGATGAGCTCCTGCTCCTGGGATGTGTCAAGCCTTTTCCACTCTGGACCTCCGGTTGAGTTCCGCTCCTGTGAAGTGCCGACCTCTTCTCCACCTCTTTCAGTGAGCTCATTGTTTAATGAATGCCCGGTCGGATGGTCTTTATTCCTCCAGTTGAGCTCCAATCTGGGGAGGAACTTTGAGTGGCATGTCGTCTACCGCCCATCTCTCCGAATCACGAGCCATACATTGTTTTTCCGAGCTCATATCGAGTTCGAAAAAAGCGGGGATTGTGTATAACTCGTAATTCATTGAGATCCTAAATGCCTAAGGAAGGCACTTCATTAAACCACCTCGCTAGTCAGCTGTTCGCAGATCTCATTTGGGAGGTATCGTCCAGCAGAAGTCGTCAGGTTGCAGGGTCAGCCTGATCTCGACAACATTCGACTCGTCAGCTTGACCTCGACACCATTCGACTCGTCAGCCTGACCTCGACAACGTTCGACTCGTCAGTCTGGCCTCGACATCATTCGACTCATCATCTTGACCTCAACACCATTCGACTCGTCAGCCTGACCTCGGTAGCATTTGACTCGTTAGCCTGACCTCGACACCATTCGTCTCGTCAGCCTGACCTCGACATCATTCAACTCGTCAGCCTTACCTCAACACCATTCGACTCGTCATCCTGACCTCGACACCATTCGACTCGTCAGCCTGACCTCGACCCCATTCGAATCGTCAGCCCAACCTCGGCAGCATTCGACTCGTCAGCCTGACCTCAACAGCATTTGACTCGTCATCCTGACCCTCTGCAGCATTTGACTCGTCAGCCTGATCTCGGCAGCATTCGACTCGTCAGCCCGACCTCGGCAACATTCGACTCCGTCAGCTTGACCTTGGCCTCACCCAGGTCGCCAGGGGTCCCAGGCCGCCGGGTCGCCAGGTTCTCGGGTCGTTAGGGCCCACCGGGTCCCAGGTCGCCAATTCTCCAGGGTCCAGGACGCCAGTTCGCCAGGTCGCTAGGTCGCCCAGGTTCCCGGGTCGTCAGGGCTCCAGGGTCCCTGGTCGCCAGATCCCCAGGATCGCAGGTCGCCAGGTTGCCAGGTCGCCAGGGGTCCCAGGTTGCCAGGTCATTGAGGTCCCAGGGAGAACTCAGGAAATAACATATCAGCCAACTAACCTTTCCAAGCAACGGGATTTCGCTGTTGGCAGACCAATCCGGTCTGCGCATAGTAAAACCAAGTGACGAGATTTCGTTATATGCAGACCAATCTTGAAAACTATAAATAGATCCCAAGGGCACCTTTGGAGGAGATTGCTTTTCTTGGTTTCCTCCTCTTGGTTGGTCCTGGTTGGCCCCAAGTGCCCTTCAAGGTGCCCAGCTCAGCATTGGCTAGGGAGAGGAAGCTCTCTTTGATCTTCCGGGTGTGAGGCGGGGCCTCCGCGCTATGGCTCAGGGTCTGTTCCTTAGTCCCAAGTCATCGATCTAGTGCTCTTACTTGGGAGAAGTGCAGATTACCACATTTGGGTCTGAACTTCTCTTGACACCGAGATCCGGTTTCAACGTATATCTCTCTATATAAACTACATTAAAGGAAGTTTTTTTAAAGGGTTCATGGTCTACATATAGGACCATTAGGGAGTAGTTCTTTACATGAGAATGGGAGGAAAGAGAGAGAGTGGGGGAGGGGTGGGGAGGGGTGGGGAGGGTGGGGTGGGCAGGAGGGAAATTTTTCCCAAGACTCTTAAGCCTACTCAAATAGCTAAGGCCTAGGGGGAAATGGAGGACCAGGTGATAAATGATGTTTTTTTATTTTATTTTGTAGACTTTTATTCTTCATTTTTATTATTAAAATAATATTGCAAAGTATGTTTTTGCTTCTTTTTCAAATTAGTCACGCAGAAGAAGCCTGGTAGCGCACACAGGTGGAGCCCGAAGACTGCTACTTTGGGTGCGTAGGAGCGGAGTCCATGCACATCCAAAGCTTCCACGGACAGGCGAAGCCTATTAGTAATCAAGAGCATTTTCCAACTGGGCACTCGTTCACTGATTGAGTGCCCGATCGCCGACCGGGAGTTCTCTGACCAGGGACCCGAACGTTGACCTAGATCAAGTTTTATTTCTGAATGCTTTTGCGTTGATCGACGTGTGCTCTTCCTTTTGTCATTTGTTGACCACTATCTCATCTTTTACAAGCGGTCTCACATCAAACAAAGATTGTCGACCTCTTCTTGTCGACCGGGATCTTCCTTCTCCGATCGCTGACCGAGGATCATAGAAGGAAGTTCAAACTGAAGAGCAATGACCTTTGTTCACTGATCGTTGAACGGGGCTCAGCGATCGCCGACCGACCCAAAGCTCAGTGTTCACCGATTGTTAATCGAACCTATAGTTTTCTCAGGATTCAAAAAAGAGTCGTTGCAGAAGTAGATGAGGGAAGATCAAAAAAAGGTAGGCACCCCATTCTTTTCTGGACTTTATTAGGAAGAAGATAATCAGGGAAAGGAAGGAGAGATTTTTTTGTTGCCCTTTATGGCTCTCAAAAAAGGACTATATATACCTTTTACAATAGAGGAGGAGAAGAAATGAAGAGTCCTCTCTTTTTTAGTGTCAAAAACCTTAACTTGCTGGAAGGGTTCATCTTTCTTTGAACATAATTTCTTCTTCTCTCTATAAGTGTCTCTCTTTCTTCTAGAGACAGTTAGAGTCGTGATAGTCTCGGGTTACAAATCTCCCTTCAAAAGATATATGGAGGTGGCTCTCCTATAAAAAGACTCAAAAGATTACTGGATCTCCCTAGAAAAATTTGTAATTGAGTTAAAGTCTCCAGTGGAAAAAACTCAAAAAGGTTGTTGAGTTTCCTAGCAAAAAAACTCGTTCAGTTCTTGGGCCTCCAGGTGGAAAAGGCTTTGTGGTATCCCGAGGGTTGTGGAAGTGAGAAATACCTATATTTTTGAAAACCTCTATAAAATATTTTGTGTCATTTGGATGCTCCGCTCTATAGATTAGATTTCCTTTAAAAAAAAAACTTGTTGGAACCAAGAAACCGCTTCACAAAAGTTTGGACCAAAGGGTAGCCCGAGGTTACTGATCATGTGGTCTGACACCATAAATCAGATGACAGGAGAAAAAAAGAGAGAAAATGATAGATTAGATTGCCTACAAACAAGATCTGTGTGCTGCAGTGAAGAAGTCCCGCCAAACACAAAGTTTATAGGAGGGCTTTGAGATTTACAGCGACGTCTCTGGAAGTGGTTTAGTCTGTGATGCAGGACGGTGCGTAGGTTTACGCACCTGTCGGCTATGTCTCGGAAACCCTAAACGAATGCAGCGAAATATGGATTTTTAGTTTAGAGCGGGCGCCCCCAGTACTAAGAAAATACGCAACTTGGATTTAGAAGGCACGAAATTACTTCTTTAAGAACAGTTACTGTTCATCTTCTCTTCACAGGAACGCCGAACTATCTTTCTACAGGAAATCAAATGCCAGCACGTTCACACAGGAAACAGCTAGCTCGCTAAACACCTAACACCTACAACTCCACACGGAGTTTTAATCACGCCTAGTTCTATCGGGAAGCCACAACTTTATCGGAAAAAAAATCCGGCAAGCACAATCGATTTCAAGACTTCATTCATCAACATTCATCACATTTTTCAACAACCCAA
Organism: Platanthera guangdongensis; assembly: GCA_039583875.1. Classification (NCBI taxonomy): domain Eukaryota; kingdom Viridiplantae; phylum Streptophyta; class Magnoliopsida; order Asparagales; family Orchidaceae; genus Platanthera; species Platanthera guangdongensis. Next base: position 154,772,512 of record CM077165.1, read on the forward strand.
AAAAAACGATTACAGGATCCCTATTTATAGGGTTTTGAACAGGGGAAAAAAAACAAAAAAAAAAATAAAACCTACACAAGACCGACCATGGCGGTTCAGGATTGAGCGGCCATGGCAGAAGCTTGGCGGAGCGGACTTGGCGGAGCAGGACGTGGGCCGTCGGTTGGAGCTCCTGTCGTGGCTTGATCGGCCATCGTGGGTAGCGGTTGGGGCTCCTCTTGGAGCAGCGCTGATCTCGTGGAAGAGAACACGCGGCTGGATCGTGGGGGAGACGCGCCATTTCGCGGAGGGTGCGACTGACCACGCCCTATTCCTGCGGGATTTTCCCGAGCCGGGAAGATGAATAGGGCTGGAGGAGAATTGGAAGCAGCCTTCTCATTTTATCCTGAACCGGAGACAAGTCTGGACCGGCTATTCATTAGCAAAACTCTGAACCGAAAAGATGAGCAGTTTGACTTCGGGAAGGCTGAACCTGGCAGCTTATCTTGACTTTTTGCACACACACACACAGTTTAATCTTCTATATATATATATATATATATATTATTTTTTATCCTCTTTAAGATATATATATATATATATATATATATATATATATATATATATATATATATATATATATATATATATATATATATTTAATGAAAATAACTCCAACGCTACGCGCGCAGGCGTGCGACCAATTAAAATTGACAACATAAAACTTGCAAAATTAAAATGCAATAAAACATAAACTTAAAATGCGACGGCGGGCATTTTTCGTCGACCTGACCTAGGTTGGTCTCCACCAACTCTCTCCCTCTCGAAATCACTCATCTCTGATGAGTGCTCCGAGTGGTCGTACGGAAAATCAACATTCATGTCGATGAATCAGTATCTCTGAAAACTATCATCAGTAGTGGTCACTGTCCAATATGTGCTCGGAAACTGGAATAGAATATTCTCCGGGCGTCTCATGCTCAACCTGAAACTGGTAGTGAAAACAGAAGGAACTATAATGAAAGTGTCAGTAGCGGAATGAATAAAGGTATGTCCTGAATGTGGCTCCTCACTCTCACTCACCAACCCAGAAGAATCAATGGAGGAGAAGACAATGGAAATTCTAAAGACTCATGCGAGTAAGTAATCGTAGTACAATCAAGTCAGATTGGCTACGTTAAAAACAGGATTTGCTCCCCAAACGGAAGGCATTTCAAGTTCATACGCATTTTGCCCAATCTGGTTTACTACTCGAAAGGGTCCAGTTCTACGGTAGCTAGCTTCTTTACGGTACCCAAAGGTAGCCGTTCCGGATTTAGCCGAACCATAACCAAGTCATTCATTTTAAAATTAGTAGCTCTTTTATGCCCTTTTTAAAATTGAGTTGCATAAAATCATAAATACTATGCAATTCCGCTCGAAATATATTTTATGCAAATCATGCAAATGCAAAGATGGCTACTAACACAACGAACACCACAAAACCGATGGTTTCAGATATCAAGAGCAACTCTCTGAGAGAGGTACATGATCAGGAGGCTCAGAGGGTGGATCGTAAAAGAATTCATCGCGGAAGCGATGAACACTCAAGTGCAAACTGAGACATCAGTGATCAGATACAATATCAACATATCAGCGAGTGCACCCTCAAACTCGACTGTGTCACTAAAGATGAAAACATCCCAAATGTGTGGTGAACCCATAGGTTTTGCATCTGGGGGTTCACCAGGAGGGGTATAATAAAAATTCGTCGCAGATGCGACGCGTGCAAACGTAAGCTCCAACAACAGATGGAGCGCTCTCAGATAAAAGTGTACGAAATGTAACAATGGTAATGAATGTGCTAAGGACTGGTGAGGCATCAGGAGGCTCACCAGGTGGGACATAAAAGAACTCATCGCAAATACGATGGTCAGCAAGGGGTACGTCCCATAACTCATCTGGAGTGAGAGCAACCAAATGACTATGCCCAAGCACTATCAATATCAAGTGAGACAATGGAGCAGGGTATCCATGTCTTAGAACTCGCAAGTGTACTATTCAGATAAAGCTCATCCACACAAGGGCGAGGTGGCTCATCTGGAGGCTCAATAGGAGGGTCGTCAAATGACTCATCAGTCGAGTGATGGTCCTCCGAAAATGAACCATCAGATGTGGTCATACTCCCTGAAAGGGTAGAAGTGACTACCTCGAGGTCTCTACTCATCTCTCGGCTTCCGATCGTAATGTCACTCGGTGCGCCATCAGGTGTGGTGATGTAGCTCGAGTCGTCATCGGGTGTGTGTGATATGACTCGATGCGCCACTAGGTGAAGTGTGCAAGGAATCTACACTCAAAATAGAGCTAGTAGAGATCGAATCAAGGACGGGTTCACTAAGTGGAGCCGACTCACATGGGGGTTGACTCCACACATCCTGTACCAGGATATCAGAAAGAGTGGGTGATACCTCTCTGGTGTGGGTAATGGCATGCTCTTTCTGACCCTCAATGTCTATCATCATATTCGTCATCGGAACACTAGAAAGATCAATAGGTGCGGTGTACTCTTGGAGATAGTGACCTCTATAGGACTCGGGAGTGTAGTCGTGACGATCGTCCATAACATAATCATGACGTGCTCGTGGATGATCATGTGTCCTATGAACATACGGTGGTGGTCGCACATATGCAGTCTCAGATTTCTCATATAAAGGAGACGTGTAGTATCGATAACTAGAGGAATTCTGAGCTCTATTCTCATAATATATGGTGTTGAGGGACCAGTATGATCCACTCGAGTACGAGTATGATAACGACGAAAGTCATCGTACAGATCGTCTCTATAATAAGAACGTGTTGGTGGGGCAACACGATCTCTGGTAGTGGTATACGGTGATCGGGTATAGTCATCAAAATATCGTAATGATCTCCGTGATAGATCACTACGGGGTTGGGTGATAATGTAGTCCTGATCCTCATATAGTGGATTTCTCGTAAATGTAGATCTTCCTACATAGTGATGAGGAACATCGTAATGTGGACGGACAAAATGTTCATCTCGAATTTGAGGTGACATTGTCGCTCGAGGGGATATTTCTAATCTACTCACCCTACCTCTAAGGTGTGCTAATCTTTCACGCATCTGACATGTACTCTCAGTTAAGGTCGTTAGTTGGTGGGCGAAAGTGTGTAAACCACTGGGGCGGTTCATTCCCTTCGTGTCCACGAATCGGGTGACCACATTCAATTTGACGCATGCTAACAAAAATTAAAATGCAATGATGATAAAATAATCTTTTTTTTTTGAAAAAATTTTAAATGATATGCGGGTTCCTATTCTACACAGGGTGAATCCCAAAATTTAGAAAACTTTTGGAACCTGCCTCTGATACCAATTTGATGCAGGACGGTGCGTAGGGTTTACGCACCTGTCGGCTATGTCTCGGAAACCCTAACCGAATGCAGCGAAATATGATTTTTTAGTTTAGAGCGGGGCGCAGTACTAAGAAAATTACGCAACTTGGATTTAGAAGACACGAAATTACTTCTTTAAAAATGAATTTTTTTAATTAAGATTCGAATTTAACTCGGGGAAGGAAGTTTGCCACTTCGATCCGTTCCCATTGTCGTAGCAAAAACGGGAAATCGTGAACTCCAAAATACGTTTCCGTTTGGAGTTTTCGACGTAGCGTGTGCTGACAATATTCGGCGAAAACCCAGCAATGAGTCTAAAATCCTAAGAGAAAATGTAGACACACGCAAAGAGGGGATAGAAGCAAATTACCCAGGGAAAGAGCCGTCTTTCCGTATCCGAAGTCGATGGCGATCACGCGAGGAGTTCCTCGTCACTTCGATCTCCGCTCCGAGGTCGGCCGCTATCGCACACGGGCACCAAGGATTTAGTTCACTCCTCACACAAAGTGGTTCCACGGAATCACTCAAAGTAAGGGAGGCCACAAGCTAACAAGCCTAAAATTCACTCGCTCTTCGCACTAGAGGTGGTTCCCACGAATTCTCAATCACGGTGGTGGCTCACGAAATTTCACTAACACAGGAATTTAAAATCCCGTTTTCATTGTATACGAACTGAAATTTAAAAAACATACTCCTAATCTTCTACTGCCATCTGATTACTGCACAGTACTTTTAAGGTTACTGTTCAGCACCAGCAAATCAATCTATCACTACTCCTACTTCTAATTCACAGGAGCCAGCAGCATTCAGTAGGCGGATTCACCTCTGCCTAACTCTAACATCTATTAACTAGTTTCCCCTACCACTGCACTTAAGCAAAGCATTAAAGGACACCTATTCTTCAGCATGAACCTACAGGAAATGAATTATCAGGCACAGTATAAGAACAGTTACTGTTCATCTTCTCTTCACAGGAACGCCGAACTATCTTTCTACAGGAAATCAAATGCAGCACGTTCACACAGGAAACAGCTAGCTCGCTAACACCTAACACCTACAACTCCCACACGGAGTTTTAATCACGCCTAGTTCTATCGGGAAGCACACAACTTTATCGGAAAAAAAAATCCGGCAAGCACAATCGATTTCAAGACTTCATTCATCAACATTCATCACATTTTTCAACAACCCAAAAAAACGATTACAGGATCCCTATTTATAGGGTTTTGAACAGGGGAAAACAAAAACAAAAAATAAAACCTACACAAGACCGACCATGGCGGTTCCAGGATTGAGCGGCCATGGCAGAAGCTTGGCGGAGCGGACTTGGCGGAGCAGGACGTGGGCCGTCGTTTGGAGCTCCTGTCGTGGCTTGATCGGCCATCGTGGGTAGCGGTTGGGGCTCCTCTTGGAGCAGCGCTGATCTCGTGGAAGAGAACACGCGGCTGGATCGTGGGGGAGACGCGCCATTTCGCGGAGGGTGCGACTGACCACGCCTTTATTCTGCGGGGATTTTCCCGAGCCGGGAAGATGAATAGGGCTGGAGGAGAATTGGAAGCAGCCTTCTCATTTTATCCTGAACCGGAGACAAGCCTGGACCGGCTATTCATTAGCAAAACTCTGAACCGGAAAGATGAGCAGTTTGACTTCGGGAAGGCTGAACCTGGCAGCTTATCTTGACTTTTTGCACACACACACAGTTTAATCAATATATATATATATATTATTTTATTTTTATCCTCTTTAAGATATATATATATATATATATATATATATATATATATATATATATATATATATATATATATAATGAAAATAACTCCAACGCTACGCGCGCAGGCGTGCGACCAATTAAAATTGACAACATAAAACTTGCAAAATTAAAATGCAATAAAACATAAACTTAAAATGCGACGGCGGGCATTTTTCGTCGACCTGACCTAGGTTGGTCTCCACCAGTCTGTGTTCTGCTTTAGCACGGGAAGGCACAAGAAAAACAAGCTCAGAAGACAAGGGGTGCATGAGGGTGGGTCCAAGTGCCTCTTTCTTGTGCTCTGAGATCCTATTTATAAGTAATTCATGGGTACATGGTTTGCGAATAGCCTTCCCCGACGAGGTCTCTAGGAGGTTTCTACGAGACTGCTGAGCTGATTTTTGCAGACTGCCAAGCTGATTTCTCCAGGCTGCCGAGCTGAATGGTGACGATGTCTCCTCTGACGATGTCTCCCTTACCGAGGTCTCCCCTGCTGAGGTCTCCCTGTCGAGGTCTCCCCCGACGAGGTCTCCCCTGACGAGATTTCCTCCTTATGTATTTTTGATCTTGACGAATTATGAGTTTTACAATACTAGTTCTTATTTCTGTATTACTATTTCAATATGATTACTTGGTTATTTCTCTTATTATATCTCAGCTTGGTGTTATTTATTTCTGTGATCTAATTATCACATCTACGAGTTAATTTCCTTTTGAGAAATATTCAATCCTTATTCCACACTTAAATTATATATATAGATATATACATTATGTTGTCTATATAAAAGACATAAATATATTCCTATGATTATTGTTAGAGATATTAATATTTTAGTGTTATTATGTTTAGTCCCACACCGCCTATCGGTGTTGTGAGTCATGTTGTAGCTCCTAATAAAGCCCTTTGTGGAAGAATAAGATTGCACTTTCTATTTCCCTATTTCTTTCTACATGGTATCAAAGCCTAATATTTTGAGACCTAAAAAAATTTTTCCCAGCTAACTGTTTCCCGAGCTCCCGTCCCGACCTAAATCCCGCCCGCACCCTCCCCGTGATTTCTTCTCACGCTCCCTGCTAGGGCTCACGCCCGCCGCTCCTGTCGACGGAGTCGACAGCTAAATCCGTCGACAGGAGCGGCCCCGATTCCACGGCTCCTGCAGTTTCTGCCGCTCGCCGACCGACGCCGCGCTCGGCTTCCTGTGCGCCATCGACGACGCCGACGCTGCTCCTTGACGACGATCCCGACGGCTTCGTCGGCTCTCCTCTGCATCGTCGCCGCCCGGGCTGCTTCCTCTGCAACAACGATGGTCTCCCCTGTCGCTGCTTCTCCCGAGGATGCCGACGGCTCTGCTTCCGTCCATTGTCGACGGTTCTGCTTCTCCCGTCGGCTCTCTGCTTCTTCTGCGACATCGACGACCGGTCAGCCTCTGCTTCTCCTCCGGCTCTGCCGCTGCTCTTCTTCACCGGCGGTCCTTCTTCTTCTCCGACTTCTTCTCCGGCTACTTCTTCTTCTCCAGATGCTCTGCCTGCGGTGCTCATCTTCTCCGGCCTGCTGCTGCCGCAGCTGCTTCTTCTCCGGCTGCTCTGCGAGCCGTGCTTCTCCTCCGCTGCTGCCGTGCTGCTCCTTCGTACCGACGAATGCTTCCTTCTTCTTCGGATCCAGCCCGGCCCCTAGGGTTTAAAATTTAATTTTTTTTAAGTTGTTGTTTGTGGTTTTTGTGTTGCTTCTTTATGATTTCCGCCTTCTTGCACGTGATCTACGTGAGGGGGAGTGTACGTCACGGCCTCTAGGCGTAGTCTATACCTTCATGCACGTATTCCACGTGAGGGGGAGTGTTTGTGATATCGGCGACTCGGATGCTTCTTTCCCGACTCCTGCCTGAGTCACACCCGGCCCCTAGGTATAACCTATGTCTTCTTGCACATGATCCACGTGAGGGGGAGTGTTTGTGATCATGGCGACTCAGATACTTCTTTCCCGACTTCTGCCTTAGTCACACATGACCCCTAGGTTGATTTCATATGTTGTTTGTGTCTTCTCGTCGTTTTCTCTGGATTTGGTAGGGTTGGTTTGGTCTTGCGTGGTTGACCTTGTTTCCGCTCCGAGTGTATCCAGCGTTGTCATGGTTGGTTTGCGGACCAACGTCGTGTGGCTCTTGCCCGGTTGAAGTATCCCCGGTGACACGCGGTTGGGCCTCGGTGGCTGTTGCTTTGTCCCACGCTGCCTTCTTCTTTTACCCTCTATTTTATGTTGTGTCCAAGCTGTAGGCTTCCCCTCAGCTTGAGGGGAGTGTTAGAGATATTAATATTTTAGTGTTATTATGTTTAGTCCCACACCGCCTATCGGTGTTGTGAGTCATGTTGTAGCTCTATATAAAGCCCCTTTGTGGAAGAATAAGATTGCACTTTCCATTTCCTATTTCTTTCTACAATTATGATAGCGCCCATCACGCAGAGAGGCCGAGATTTGTTTGAAGATATTTTCGTGGGAGGCTGTAAAGAGTGGGATTATAGGAATAGGTTGTGTTGCTTTTTTTAGATTTAATTTAATTCTGATTTGAATTTTTTAAAATAAATTTGTGAAAATGAAATATTAAAAGATGTGCAATTTGATGAAAAACATATTAAAGGAAAGAAAAAAAAGCAACCAAATATGAACATTTCTGTAATATATAGTATACATGTAGTAGATTCTTAATTTGAACTAGAATCAATATCAAAAAGTTTTGGTTCTTTGACTTCCATTGAACTTTTCCTTTATTTTGTAAACTAATTGGATTTTGTTTTCTAGATGATCTGCATATACCAACATAATTCTATATATATATTTGAGATGATGTGCATATGCCCTGATAATTCCACATGAATCATAAATATTGCTGAAATAATTTTCTTCTTTTCATTTTGCTAAAGTTCTGCACATAAATGTCTTTGATTCCTCAGTCAGCAACTCATGCTATCCTTTTATGTTTTTGTTTGATTAAGATATGACCATGACGAAGAGACAAGGGATGATCAAGAAGAGACAGGATGGAAATATGTTCACGGTGATGTTTTTAGGTTCCCTAATAATAAGTCTTTGTTAGCTGCTTGTCTTGGCTCTGGTACCCAATTGTTTGCTCTGTAAGTACGTATTATAGAAGAATCTCAGTAACCATTTGCTGTCAATATTATATCTTCATAAGAGTAGTTTAAATAATTATCAATTATATTTTGATTCATTTGTTTTTTTGGGCATGGTTGCAGTGCAATTTTTGTTTTTGCCCTTGCGTTGGTGGGAGTATTTTACCCTTACAATAGAGGCGCTCTTTTTACCGCACTCATGGTTATTTATGCGCTTACATCTGGTATTGCTGGTTACACTGCCACTTCTTTCTACTGTCAGATGGAAGGATCAGATTGGGTATGTACTTGTTGTACCTCATCTTCAAGCTACTTTTGAGATATGTAGCTTAATGTCTTCCAAACCCATATCAAAATTATAATTTGAAGTTTATTTATGATTTCAATACTGATGGCAGGTTAGGAATCTGTTGTTGACTGGATTTCTTTTCTGTGGTCCTCTCTTCTTGACTTTCTGCTTCCTTAATACTGTAGCCATTGTATATAATGCTACTGCTGCCTTACCCTTTGGTACAATTCTTGTTATTGTTCTCATTTGGGCATTGGTAACATCTCCTCTGCTCATTTTGGGTGGGATAGCTGGAAGAAACAGAAAGAGAGAGTTCCTAGCTCCTTGCCGCACCACTAAATATCCGAGAGAAATTCCAGCACTTCCTTGGTATCGAAAAACCATACCACAGATGGCAATGGCGGGTTTTCTTCCTTTTAGTGCCATCTACATCGAGCTCTACTATATATTCGCAAGTGTGTGGGGTCACAGGATTTACACGATATATAGCATTCTCTCTGTGGTATTTGTAATTCTCCTCATTGTCACCGCATTTATTACTGTGGCCATGACCTACTTCCAGCTTGCTGCTGAAGACCATGAATGGTGGTGGAGGTATGCTTTTAATTGTTTTCTAATCTTTTAAAACAAGCAAATGTGTTCAACTGCTCAATTGTTTTATTTTTTTTTACTTTGGCCCAGTTTGGTAGAGTGATGACAGTTAAGTGCAAGTTATGAAAAACGCAGATAGCATTTGAGTAGGCGCGGTCAGGAATACTAGTTTGATAGTTTCACAAAACTACATTTTAGGACAAACGTGTTACACATATTATTATTATGGTACTTTCTATTTTAAATTGCATGGTTTAGGGTTTTGACATGTGAGCTCCTTTCCTTATATAAGGAGGTGGATTGAGAGTTAGAATTATCTTTGATCATTTAGGGTTTTGAGATCTCCACTTGTAGAGGGACTTCTAGGAGGAACCAGCCTCTGAAGTTAGACACCAGCATACCATGATTTTATCCAGTTCATTGTCGATTGCAAGTATAGTTTTCCTTTTCGTAACATTTGGTCAGACCTGTCGCTTTCCGGTCACGGTCTCCGCCTCCCGAAGAACCCGCACCTAAGCAGTCAGCGCTTTCGCCCCGCTCTGTTGCGCGTCGTCTCTGTTGTGCATCCCGCTGCAGCGCACAGATCGTGGATCAGACGACATTCCGCCACATCACAAGGTTTCTCCGTCACGCATCGTCTCCACTGTTCGCACGTCATCTCTCCTGCATCGACGCAACAGTGCGTCATCCCGCCTGCTTCGACGCGGCTCTGTCTGCACGCGATCGACTCGCCCGCCTTCGACGCACCTCCAACCGGCGAAGTCCTCTCGCCTAAGGCTTCCGGCTTCCAGATCCCTCCCCTCCACTCGACCGCATCGCTAGATCAACATTCCCGACCGTCTCACCTGCCTAGACGCAAATTCAGCGGGCTCTGACGCGCCTCCTAATGCCTCCAACGAGCTTCCTTCCATCGCCCTAGGGCTTCTAGTATTTCTTTTCTCCTTCTCTCCATCGGTTGATTGCACGCCCCTAGGCTGTGATCCATGGTCCACAACGACGCAACTCCGCCGTCCCACCCACTGATTCAGCCATCCTTCGCCGTTTGGATGAACACGACGGAGCTAGTGCCTCGCTGCAAGCCCTCATACTTCGCATGCATGCCAAGATTAACTCCCTCTTGACCGGTCTCCTTCGCACATCCGCGACGTCCAACGCAGATTCGCCTCCCCTCACTGGAGCTTCCCCCGATCCGTACCAAACCATAGCTCCCCCGCCCGGGAGGTTCAGGGGACTCATTCCTTTGATGCCCCTTCATTCAACGACACCGATCCTCTGGGTTGTTTTGCTCGGGCCAAACGGTTCTTCGACATTCAGTAGATCACCGAGGCACACAAAACTTGATCGACATGGATGGCTCCGCTCTCCACTGGGTGTGCTGACTACGTCAATCCCAACCAGCAATGTCTTGGTCGGACCTTCAACAGATACTCATTTGCCGTCATGACACCCGCTACTCGGGCTCCGTGATGGAGCGACTCTGCGGTGTCCGTCAGACGGGCTCACTTGACGAGTACATCGATGTGTTTATCGCCCTCGCGACACATGTTCAAGGTTTTCCACCCGACCTTTACGTGACATACTTCATGCATGGCTTACAACCCCACATCCGAGCCCGCTTCCGTACCCTGCAACCTCCACCAAGCCATGAAGCTCTTCCCACTGGTGGAAGCCGACTTCCTGGCGACATCCGGGGACCCCCTTTCCCATCGTCTTCTTCCAAACCTCTATACCAACCATATTTTCCTCCCCGTCTAAACCTTCGCCACCGCCATCCGCTCTACCTCGGCCGACCATTATGGGACCACACACCAACCGCCATATTCCTACTCACCGCATGTTCAACCAAGAGTACAATGACTTGTGGAGCAAGGGTCCGTGCTACCGTTGCAGGCAACCCTACTCGCCTAATCATAATTGTCCTGTCAAGGAGTTTCAGGCCCTCATCGGGGATGACTTGGATGAGATCGGTATGGCTGTCTTCGACACCCTTATTGTTGAAACCAAAATCTCGGTCTCTTGTGGAGTTCACTCTTGAGGAAGGGGTGATCGCGCATCTACTTCTCTCCTGCAAGCAAAACAACAAGGGAAGCAAAGAAGGACTGACCCCAGGGCTCTGCGGGGAGGACCCACCACACACCCGGAAGATCTTAGAGCGCTTCCCCTCCTTAGCCAAAGGCCGAAGTAAGGTATCCTCAGAAAGCGCTTGAGAGATGGAGCAAGAGGGCACAAGAAGCATGCTTTCTGAGGTACCCATTGGGTCCTATTTATAGATTTCTGAAAACGGCCTGCAAATAGCTAACTCCCGTTGTCCTGAACGGCTATGTGCAGTCCAGGTTGGCCTGCCAACAGCGTAACTCCGCTGTTCTGAAAGGCTATGGGCAGGCCAGCGGGGGCAAAACAGTAAAAAATACCTCATAGACCTGGGCGAGCTGAGGAGCTCGGCCACCCCTGAAGATCCTGCTTGCCTGCTGTCTGCCGAGCTCCTTAGGGCGAGTGCGAGCTGGGCCACTATGCTCGCCCGTCGATCGACCTCCATTAGTCGAGCTCAGCTCGACGATACAAAGACTTGGCTCGGCAAATGCCGAGCTCGGGCTCGGATTTCTCTGCCGAGCTCGCCTGGGGCCTGGGTGATCTGAATCGGCCGGTCTGGTTCCTGGCGACCCCACTCGCCGGATACGGGGTTGTACACTTATGATCGCTGATGTACCGCCGGACGGAGCTATGGGCACCTCTGCAGCAACCCACCCACATGCACATCACTATTAGATGACGGGCAGCACCTCGACCTGGGGGTCGAGGTCGATTTTCTAGCGGGATGAATTGTTACGCATATTATTATTATTATCATTATTATAATACTTTCTATTTTAAATTGTATGGTTTAGGATTTTGACATGTGAGCCCCCCTCCCTATATAAGGAGGTGGATTGGGAGTAAGAATTATCTTTGATCATTTAGGGTTTTGAGATCTCCACTTGGAGAGGGACTTATAGGAGGAACCAACCTCCTGAAGTTAGGCACAATCATACCTCGTGATTGTATCTAGTTCATTGTTTATTGCAAGTATTGTTTTCCTCTTCATAACAAACGCCACCATAGTCATTCATGGGCAGTCAAACTTTAGCGGTCGCCAACGCACAGACCCCAAAAAATTGAATTTGCGTTAGAAAAATTGTAACGAAATTTCAAATGCAGGTAAACTATCACTGTGTTTACTACCACATTTTTAAACCTCATGCTCTCAAATGATGGATGCCCCAAACAGAGCCAAATCTTTAGCAATCATTCATTATGCACACAAATTTATCTGCATGGTTATGTGCACATAAATCAAAATGGATTCTTGGGTCTGCCCTCTCTGATGTCTTTGTCTTGGATTTGGGGGCATGATTCCACAACAAACGTGACGGTATAGGGGGCCATTATTTCAGTGGTATCTGCGAGCAGCTACTTTGTGCATTTATTGTCAAAGGTTAGGTCTTTCTCCTCTAAGAGAAGCCACTTTGTGCATAGTGCCAAAGATTAGGTCTGTTTCCAATCTTCCCCTGCCCATACCCCCAATGATTTGGGACTATATGAGTTCTGTTGTTGTTGCTGTTCTGTTCTTTTTAGCCGAGTTTGAATTTTGAACTTCTTCAGTTATGCATTCTATGATAATCTAAGATATGAATTTGGGTTGCCTTCTATATATTCAAAGCTGAATAAATTGTTACGTGAGGATTGAGGAAAACAACTAGATGGTAACAATAATTAAACTACCAGTTTATTCTTGTATTTTCTTGACACATGCTTCATGCTTTCTGTTTTTTGGTTTGAATTTTGTGAGTATATAATTTACCCGTTGTTACATTGCCATTTAGCTTTCTTGATGGCATTGAATATTTTAAATTTATTATTTTTATTAACAACTTATTTTCATCATGCACCCTTGTAACACACATGCAACAATGACACAAAGCATTTTATTTTGTATTGTCATTATGTGTTTTTATTTTTGAAGGGTAGTATAGTAATTTATAAGTTAGTCTCTCTTTCTCTCTCCCTCTCTCTCTCTATATATATAAGGAGGAAACTTATAAGTCTTGGATTATATTTTGGATCACTTGAATTAGAGATCTACCATTTGGAGAGGAACTACAAATCAGACTCTTGGAGTAGGACATGAGTATCTCTCATGATTTGTTTCATTGAACTTCCATTTTGAATGCAACTGCTTCCTTATTCATAACAGTGGTCCGACCCGCCGTGTCACTCGCTGCATTTGCCTGTCTCTGGCCTCTTCCACGATCCTTGCACTCCCACAATTTCGTTCAGCATGACTCTCATGCTCGACATGTCAAACAGAGTCCTCTCTTGCTTGCTTTCGTGTTTCACTTGGCGGGAGTTCGCAACTCCTATGGTCGACGGGGTCCTGTTGGCGTGCCACGTCCTCAATCAGCTTTGCTCATCTTCTACGACGTTACCGTCCCATCTCAATGCCATCTAGAAAGATAAATGGAAAGCTAAATGATGCAAACACGTGAATGACTGCAGTGTGGTGTCGTCATCTTGGGCGTTGCTGTCGAGCATCCCATCGCATATTTCACTAGTCGAGTTGCCATCCAGAGCCTGCGTCAAATGCACATGCTTCCAATCATCCAGCCAACGCTTTCCCCATCAATAGACCCCTCCAGCGCCCGTCTTTCCAACGACTCCAATTGCACACAATTCCGACTCACGCTTGCGCACGAATCGTGCGCACGAGAGTTCCCGCCACTCAGATAAAACTCCCCCTTGATCGCATAGGAGCCACCATCTTCCCCGCGATCCTACGGTCCTCTTTATCGACGATCCTACGATCTTGTGTCGTTCTTTATACCACGGCTTAGCGCTGCCGCTGGGTCTTCGAGTAGACGCCGACGTTCCAATTGAGACAACCATCGAATCTCAACAGTGCCTTGTCATTCTCCCCCACACGTCGTCGATCTTGAGGGCCATGATCGAATCTCAACGGTTTAGCTGTCTCCATCTTGCACCGATGTCCATCCCTGCAGTCTCCATTCTGCACCTCCGCTTTGTCCATCTGCTCCCCTGGCCCCTCTGGAGGCATTACTTCTGTCTCCCGTCCCAGCCGGTGTCGCCGATACTGATCGCCACTGCACGGTCCCCCGTCGCCCTTGACTGTTCACAACCATCGAGCATCCTCACCCCGCTTTTAGATATTATGCAAGGTCTACCGTTTGATACAACCTTCGCTACAACGACGCATTACCAGAGTTGTTCTGGTTGGAAGTCAAAGAGCCTGATTATCAGATCATCTAAGTTTCGCTTGAGTTTTTGGGCAAGCTCGATTTGAATGACAGGAGAATGTTATGGTCCCATGCCGTTAGTTATCTTGTAATTATATTATTACGAGTCTTTAGGGAATAAGTCGAGTTGTATGAGTTGAGGTGCATGAATCGTATCAAGTCTAGTTGTAGGTAAGAATTATTTACGCATCTCTTATGTTGGGGGTATTTACGCTTGTGCAATTGCGGTTCCTATATATAGGGGTTATGCATCATGAATAACACCAAACTTAGCCCATTGACTCAGTGATAGATGGGAAGGTTAAGAGAACTACTAACAATTCCTTTTTAACCGTTAAAAATATTGAAATGCTTTCTGCTGATAGAGCGCAAAGAGAATCAAATCCCACAAATTAAGGCTTCATTTGGTAGAGTGGTTGCGGTTGTAAAAGGAGCTGTTGGATATGAAAGTTTGTAAATGGAGATGTTGGAAACTGATTGTTGGAAATGAAGATCTGTTTGGAAAGTCTGCGTTTTCAGGACTGTTCAAAACAGAGAACCATTTGACAAATCAGCTGTGGCGTTTTATAAATATTTTTTTGAAAATATTATTTATTTTTATTAAATATTATATAATTTTTAATTTATATATATATATATTCATAAATCTATTTTTCTATTATATATATAAATATATATATTAAAATTACCTTTTAAACTATATAAAAGGTATTTTTTTTGTATTTAAAATTGTTTTTGCAATTTTAGCTCACCTCCGCCGTTGCCCCGCCCTTCTCCGCCGCCATATCTCCTTCGTGCTCCGCTCAGCTCAGCCGCCGGGGACTGCCTGGAGCCTACCAGCGGGGTCGCCGGACCCCGACAAACCAGCTGGGGGTATCCCGGCGGCGCTCCGGGAGGGCCACCGCCGGCGGTGGCCCTGCCGGTGGGCATCGGGTAGGCCGCCGGTGGCTCTGCCACCGGCTGTAACTTTAAAAAAATTGCGGGCAACCACCGGGAAGGCAACACAGCGGAATTGACAACGGCGGAGAGGTCGCGAGTTGCCTAGCCGCTTCGCCTTTTTTCCCTCCTCCAAACGCGATGAACTGGCGACCCTGGCATGGGTTTCGTCCCGCAGTTTTTTGAGGCATGAGAAACGCATGGCGGATGGAAAGGAAGGCGGAAAAACAAATGAATTCTTGCTACTGATTGCGTTTGACTGAAACGGGCTGGAGCCAAAACGACCAACCAAACGAACCCTAAATGGATGCTTGGATAACCTCTCATTCTTACCGCCACCATGATCATGTGCGTTTTTGATTTATTTGAGATCGCAGTGTTGGAACTTGTGTTCTGTATCTTTTTGGTTTGACAATATCAAATCCCAAGTTGTTTTCGATCATACTTGTGTTTGGTATAGTGTGCAGGTTTATAGGTATGAAGACATCAGAAATCCACTGTCTGTGACCTACCACTGGGCGCTAGCCATACCTCCTGCGATAGTTATGCCGACTTACAAGCTGGGGATGACAAATTTTCTCTGTAACCTACCGCCGGGCGCTAAGACTATCGCGCTGCGTTAGCCATGTTGACGATCGTCGAGTCAGTAGCGTCGAGAAGAGCAGGTAGCGTCGAGAAGAGCCGGTAGCGCTGAGAAGAGACGAATTGACCAGACTGTCGCGCCGCGCTATCAAAAAGCGTCAAGAGAATATTTTAGTATCTTTTTCTAATTTGGTGATGGATAGCTGACAACAACGCTTGAAAAGACCTACCGCCTCGCGGTAACACTAGCACCAACGGTAGCTTATTTTAAAACGACTATAAAAGAGCGCGTTTTTTCCCCTGAGGAGACAAGATGGAGAATTACACGTCTAGGGTTCCGCTGCCTCCTCTACTGTTTCTAACCACAGTCTCCACGCGAGGAAAAGTGAACTATCTCCTTCCCGTTCGTGATTGAAGAACTCTGAAGAGCGAAGTCTCCAACGATTATCAACAGTTGATCGTGTGCAAGAACAACATTTATAAGCATTGATCGTGCGCCGCTCTACGGAAGAATCCTTTTTTGAGGGAGCAATAATTTTTTAACTTCTTTTTCTCTATCTGTATTCTTCTCTTTCCTAATTTTTTTGGGTGTGAGGAAAATCGACCGGGGAGGTTGACAGAATCTGGGAAGGGTTCTGTGGGAAATCGTTCTGGGAGGACGTCTAGATCAGGGAGATCTAGTGGGGCTCTAAGACCCTTCTGGGGAGGAAGGTGAGGAGCCGGCTCGAAGACCTTTCCGAGGAGCAAAGGGAGAGAGAGCCAACCGGTCCTGGGTGAGGGTCAATATAGAAACAAAAAGAGAGTTGTTTTCATCGTCTCCGATCCCCGACGTCACGGAGATGTAGTTTTGGTATTGTAAACACTGTTAAGTTTTGAATAAAATCAAAGTTTTATTATTTCATCCTGAATTCGTGGTTGCATGTTGCTAGTGTATTGAATGCTGTGTGAGAAATTTGAAAACAATATTCTACAGGGAAAATTATTTTTTGTAACCTACCACCGCGCGGTTATAGCCTTACCGCTCGCGGTAGCTTCCAGAATAGGCTGCCCTGCTGAAATTCGTTTTAATTCTGAATTTAATTGAAAACCTTATTCACCCCCTCTAGGTTGGCCAACCGATCCAACACGCAGCCCCCCTCCATTCTGTGTGTTTTTTTCTCCGTAATCCGCTTATTTCCATCTTCGACCCTCCCATTCTTGCTTTTATCCGATCTGTTCGCAGAGCTTCTTCACGAATTTCTCTCCGAGCTTCTTCATCGATTACTCGTCTGCGTGCTGCTCTCCTTCCCAGCACTGTGCGCTCTCCGATCTCTGATTGTCTTCATCTTCCTGCTTGCCAAGTTTCTTCCCTCTTTCAAATATTTTTTTGCTTCCCTGCAAAAGAATAATGAGAGAAAATTATTTAATTTTGTTGCGGCCGAACTCGGCGCCCCTGTAGACCAGTCTGAATGACAACGTCTTAGCTCGGGAGCGGTCGAGCACACAAACAGTCAATGTAAGTTGAGGCGATTGACACGACAAGTTTTTTAACGTGGAAAGTCTCAGAAAGTTGTAAAAAATCACGTGGTCGGAGCTGTGCGACCAAACTTTCACTATTCTCTGGTGTTGTACAAGACTTTGTAGTGATGGCGAGGGCGACAAGGCGCTTCTCATTACAATTTGTTGAGGGAGAGAGAGGGGGCTCCAAGGGTGACAGGCCACCGCTCGCAGAGCTAAGTACCTTCTTGGCTTTTGCAGGGAGCACTGCGCTCTGAGCGCTTTGACGACTCTTGCTGGTACTCTGAAGTTGTGGCTGCGCGTTCTACACGACTTGAAGTCTGTGGCTGCGCGTTCTGCATGACTTGAACTCTGTGGCTTGTTTCTTGTTGCTTGTAGAGGAATCTGGAGCGAAAGACTTGCTACTGAATCTTGGCGCTAAGCGTGCTGCGCGCGTAGCAAAGTGCGTGTAGAGTGAAATGTGTGCACGGTGAAATGTGCGCAGGGTGGAACCTCCAAGGTGCTCCTGAAGACGATCGAAGATCTTCAATGACGTTCGAAGGAGTTCGAAGGAGTTTTCGAAGGATTTTTCGAAGGTGAAGGAGATCTGCAAGGGATTTCTAGAAGGGCTCTCACGTTCTTAGGAGACAAAGTGGGAGGAGGAGAAGACGAAAATGAAGGAGACCTTGGGGTCCTATTTATAGATTTTGAGGGTGGTTACGCGGTTATCCGCAGATCATAACCACTTTATGTTCTATTCGTAGACCACTTTCTTATAATTTATAACACATTTTTAGGAGGCTCGCTATATGCACACTGAATATTAAATTAGGTTATGCGCATCCCCCGATGATGGGTGGTTATGAGTTGGTTAATCGACGATCAGACGATGGAGATTAAGCGGCGGACACCGCGTCCGATTGGAGGAGATCGGTTGGCGGCGAAACCCGACCGATGGGAGGCCAACTGCTCGCTCTCTCGGGGGGGGGGGGCGTCCCGGGGAGGACGGGCCACCCAGTCGAGGTGCCGGTTGAAGAGGACCGCGGTGGCCGCCGATAGGCCGACCACGAGCCCTCGCGGCCGCGAGATACGGAGACAGCCAGCCAGGACGTCGGTCGCGGACCCTCGCGGGCCGCATGCGTAGTCCGTGGTAGGGAGCGCGACCCAGGCCGCTGCTGTGATAGTCCTGGAGGCCG
>CM077165.1:154791617-155117273 GCA_039583875.1 Platanthera guangdongensis
TTCTTCGGGACCGATGCCTAAGAGTCGTCGGGGTGAGAGGATGTGAAGTCACTTAGTCTTTATGACTAGCGGTTGCTACACCCACTTTTTTAGGAGAACATCCCACAAGAGGAGCAACAACAGTACCCCGTGCAGAATGATAGCTAGGCCAGGGAGACAGGGTCTGATATTATGTTACCTTCGCTACCCTCTATGACATATATAAGCGAGCATTTTTATTGTATATCTTTTTGGACATTTTTGTATTCTGATATTTACATGAGCTTTTGTGTAGCTTCCTGACTATTGATTATTTCTAGACTTTTACTTATTGTGGATCATGATTTTCATATTTTTCTTTTATTGATGGGATGACAATGTGATATTGGAAATTAGCCGGCAGAATAGACGTCTTGTAGTACATGTTAGCATGTGTGCTGACGCTACCGCAAGACGGCTGTTCTGGGCATAAGACTCCCATCGGTCGTGTCTTTTGTCCCGGGAGGGGGGGGGGGTCTTACATACGTTTCATGTTGTAGAGAGTGAATAAAATAGGACATCGATTGAAATCTTATAGTCTATGAGAATTTTTTAACGTTGAAGCAGGATCTCCTATCCCTGCGCTAATGACAAGCAGGTCCTGACGGGAAATATGCAATCCATCAAGGTCTTCATTTCCGAAGGAGATGGTGGAATTTAGGTTGAGTTCTGCTTTCTTGCGGGTTTCATCAATAGTTTCAACTGAAAATATCTGGGTAGAGAGGAATGGGGGCCCGACGATGGTTTCAATGTTGCATATCATTTGTCTGACGCCTAGAGCTCCCTGCGGCGCATTCTGCTGGTATCTTCCTTGACGTTGTACTTGTTGGCATTGCGTTTGTCCCCGTAAAAACCTTTCAAGGAGCCCCTTGCAGATAAGACATTCGATTTCATTTTTCAGCTCGGAACATTCCTATGTAGTGTGACCAGTTGTGCGATTGAACTCACAACTTTAACTGGTCAGCTCTGGGGTTTGGCAGCGGTATTCTTGGACGCTGAAATGCCGGATCACCATGAATCATGTACATCACGTTAGTGCGGGTGATATTTAGTGGAGTGTATTCTCGAGAAGGACGTTGACCCCCATTCCTTGGCTGGTCACGTCGACAGTTATCATTTTGGCCCACATCTTGGCGTATCACTTCTTGCCTTATGGGGGCTTGCTCATGTCCCCTCTTCCTCTATTGTCCGGCTTCAAACTGCTGGCGGTGTGCTTCGATGGCCACGTCAACCACTATCTGGGCTTCGACTCAATGAATGAGGTTTGGGTAACTGGGCACGGTTTCCCTCATGAGAGCAAAATAGAAACTGCTTGGGCCGAGTCCACCAAGGAAGACGCCTTTGAGAAGTTCGGGTTGACTCCCGGAATCTGACGCGCTTCTGAGGTGAAGCAGCGAAAGAAGTTTTTGAGAGATTCTCCCTTATACTAATAGATACCTGAAATATGCAAGAGATCCCGAAAAATTCTACAATTGGTAGCAAACTGCTCTGAAAACTTTCTTGCTAACTCTGCAAAAGTGAAAACGGTTCCTTCTTAGAGAGAGTGAAACCAGATGCGGGTCTAACCCTTCAAATTGGTTGGGAAAACTTGACCTAACAACAGATCCGGGGAACTGAAAATCCTCATTATGGTGAGGAAATGGTTGACATGTTCAAGCGAATCCTCTATTTTGTCGAACGTATCGATGTTAGGGAGTTTAAAGCCATGCGGATAGGATGTGCTAGAACCTATAGGGCGAGCGGGGAGCCCTAATGGAGAGGGCAACATGCGAGGATGTCACGTCGCCCAAGCTATATGTATTCCTGGGGAATCACCTCATAAATCTCTTTGCGAGTGAGCCTTTCTCCCGGTGGAGCCCGTGCTATTCCTTCCTGAAGATGCCGGCGGCCGCCCCTAGCTCCCCGATGAGCGGATTGAGTGGAACTGGCGGCATCAGAAAATTTCTCAGATTCATTCTCCCAGTGGGGGACTTGCTGAGGTAGATCGTGATCCTGAGCCGGAGGTAGGGGATTAGCCGGTGCGGGTGGCTGAGGAGGAACTGCAGGAGCTGCGATATTCTAAAGGAGGGCGAGCATTTCGACCTGACGCTCCTCCATATGTTGCATGCGCCTTTCCAAGGCAGCTACGGTCAGGAGAGCAGCCTCCCCACCAAGAGTCGCATTGACGAGTAAGTGAAAGGGAGCTGGCTCAATGCGTCCTAGGTGATCCAATGGTGGTTTGGATGCTTCTTCTGGCCATGGGAGCAAGTCGCAAGTACTGCTGTGTAAAGCGTACTGTCTTCTGTAGATGCTGGAAACTCGCTTCATACAGACTACGCTAAATTATTGCGGCCAAACTCGACGCTCCGGTCAGACCGGAATAATTTGGACCGCCTTAGCTCTCGGAGCGATCGAGCGCGCACATAGTCAATAAGAGATAAATCATACACACCGAGATTTTGACGTGAAAACCCACTTAATTAGGTATAAAATCACGCGACCTGTCTGTGCCGGTCGAAATCCACTATCTACTTGCGATTACAACTTTTTTGAAGAATCGAGGGCGATAGACCGCTCCTCGTTACACTTTGGAGGTGAGAGAAAGTTACTTAGACTCACCGCGGGCAACAGGCTGCTCCGCGCGGAACTGTTTGCTGGGGAGTTGTGGACGAACAAGGCGCTTGCTGTAGTAGGAATTTTCCTCTCGTCGCTCGTTCGTGGACTTCAGCATATTTTGGCGGTGAAACGATGGCTTGCGAGTGGCTCGAAGAGCGCTTGAAGATGGCTTGAAGAAGGCTTGATGGTGGCTTGAAGGTGGCTTGTAGGAGTAATCTGGCAGAGCTCTAGCTTAAGAAGAATAAAACAGAGGAGCGAAAATGTGAGAAATAAGTAGGGCTTGGGATCTTTTTATAGCCTTCAAGAGTTGGTTACGATATTTATGCGGCTATACACAAACTGTAACCACCAACATTATAATCTTAAGCATAGTGCAATGCGAATATTATTCACATGATATTATGTTAAACATATACATATTATTCTTAATTAATGACACCTCCACTAACCATGGTAGTTAGAGGGAGGTTACGCTTGAAGTGCACGACGATTATCGTGGTGAGATGATTGGATGGTGAGAAAGGCACACAAGACGGGCGAGAGAAGAGGCCAACCACCACCTCAGGGTAGCCGGCCCCGTCGAAGATGGCATGCCGCTGGGGCGACACCGGTTGGTGCGGCACCGGTCGGGGCGTGGCCGGCGGCCGGCGAGGGTGGCCGGCTGCACCTGGGAGGCACACCGGACATGGCCACGGCGGCGGCAGTCGGACGCAACTCCAGTGCAAACCCCGGACGCGGAGCTGGCTCGCTACCGGGCGTGGCGCGGCTATAAGGAACGACACCGGCCAGCCCAAGGCGTGGCCGGCTGGCCGGAGCTGAGCCGAGGGGGCGGCGGGATGTGTGTGTGTGTGTGTGTGTGGGGGGGGGGGGGGGGGGGGTAGTCCTCCCCTCTAAGGGGTGGGGTGCGGTCAACCACGCCCGACACCTCCTGCGGAGGCCGCGGGAGGGAAGGCCCCCTGCCGGCGCGGCGCTGCGCCTTGCGGCCGCATGGTGCGGCTCCGGGCTGCCGCAGTTGGCCGGCTCCAAGGGCGGTCGAAGCCGGCCGGAAACCGGAACCGCCGAAGCCGGTCGAAATCTGGGCCCGCCGAAGCCTGCCGGAAACCGGGCCCTTTGAAGCTGGTGGGATAGAGGGGCCGCCGCGGAGCTCCTCGAACGTAATTAGATTGTCTACCGTGTGGGAGCGTCTCCTCCAAGCTCAGCACCTCATGAAAGTTGCTTACAACCAGGGTCACCAAGAGCTTCGGCGGGATAGCGGATAGTTGCTTACAGCTGGCGGGATAGCGGATAGTTGCTTACAGCTGGCGGGATAGTGGATCGGGAGCGATCGCGTGCGCCGATCGCGCATGTGGCGCTTTCCCCATGATCTCCATTAAAATGGTGAGATCATGAGGGAATAGACTAATTGAACCCGAAATATATTATAAAAAAGATTTGGCCCCATCACCTAAGCTCCCTTGGGTGCGGTGGTTTTACTCCGGTGAGTTTGGATAAAATCGCCACGATTATATAAATGAAATTATATTTGAGCAGGTTATGACCATCACCCTACCAAAAAAAGGAACTAATTTTGAACATAAAAGCGGAAGACTGCTCATAACCATCACATTGATGTTCGCCACCATCCCGTCAAACGAGGCCTTATTCTTGTCGAAATAATTTATAATTAACATATTTATTCATTACTTTTATTAATTTCGAAAATTATGTGGTCATAGGCTCATGCCGCTCATAGCAATACTCTTTTGACCAATGGCGGTTGCAATTGCACTGAAATAAAACAAGGGTGATGATATTGGTACATCATATATGACTATTGATGCCCCATTTCTGTTTGAACAACTTTTTGGGATGCCAAACACTCTGTTGCGTATAATATAACCGTAGGATTGAAAAGCAATTGCTGGCTACCTATGACCACATATAAATGCAATTGTAGATCTCGACGAGATTTCCAACTTTTATGTTGAACACTTTTTATAAAAATGTTATATAGCAGGTCTATTTTTAAAAGATGCGGAATCCGGGCGGAACTCGCATAATTCCGTCCGGATTCCGCGTCTTTTGAAAATAGCCCTGCTATATGACATTTATAGAAAGGGTGTTCAACATAAAAGTTGTAGATCTCGCCGAGATCTACAACTTTCATGTTGAACACTTTTTCTAAAAATGTCAAATAATAAACCTATTTTCAAAAGTCGCGTGTTTCACGTTTTGGGCTGTTATTAGCGGTCATATTATGTGTGTATTTTATTATTTTGCCAAGCTGTCAATAGCCAAAGCTGGACTGACAATATAAATGCCTAATAAAAATGACACTTACAATAGAGTTTTTCCCAACGCCACCACCAATCATTCCTCGGGGCAAGCAATATTCATGCCTGCCCAGTAAACTGCGAAAGACAGCGCCCCGAACTAAAAAAATAGAGTTTTGGGGGGCCAAAACCGTCAACCAAAGATTCAAAACTCAGTTGGATCGCCATCATGACTACGTTTCCCATCAGAGTTTCACGACACACCCTACCAAACCGAGCCTAACGAATAATTGATTTTGCGCTAATCGCAGGCACATGTGAAGTAGATTTAGGTGTTGCGAGCGAACGAACAAATAAATGAATGAATGAATGTATGTATGGGGTGGGTTATTGATGATGATGGATTGGCTGTTTTTGTTTGGCTCTTGACTATGATTGTCGGTAATTCAATTGGGAGAAAAATGTGTAAAGTCTGTAAAGCTGTTTGGCTCTTGTCTTTCTTTCTCCTGGCCCCCTCATTCACCAGGACAAGCGCCTAAAGCCTGATCCATCCATTGATTAATGGACTAATAAATAAATATTAAATAACCCTTACACCAATGGATTGATGACACGTGTTACACAATTTATATATGCCGGCCCCCCCCCCTTTCTAGAAAAAATTAATTATGCTGGATATTTCTTAATGTCTATTTTTAGAAAAAATTAATTATATGCTGGATTTTTTGTTTTTTTTTTATTTTGAAATCATGATAGTGACAGGCAGATATGGGGCTACACATTTACGGGCCTTACGGTCAAGTAAATTAATAAACACTATATCATCTAAATAATGTAACTTAAAATAAGGGTGTTTATATTGTCAGCCCCTACATGAATATTGACATGTTAAAATATGGCTATTAGCAGCCCGATGGATACTGACAGCACAAAAAATAAATTTTTAAATACACATTTTTAGAAAAAAATGTTCAACATGAAAGTTGTAGATCTCGACGAGATCTACAACTTTGATGTTGAACACTTTCTAAAAATGTCATATAGTAGGCTTTTTGAAAATAGTTCTACTATATTATATTTTTAGAAAAAGTGTTTAACATGAATGTTGTAGATCTCGTCGAGATATACAACTTTCATGCTGAACACTTTTTCTGAAAATGTCATATAGTAGACCTATTTTTAAAATATATGTGTTCTGCATTTTGGGCTACTATTAGCGGTCATATTATGTATGTTTTTTTATTATTTTGTTGGGCTTCCAATATCACTACAACAAAAATGCTAATTAGTGAGGAGAGGAATTCGTTGCTAAATAATACAATTCCTTCCTAATTATAATTAGAAACGAATTCATAAACAAAAAAAATCATAGCAAATATGACCCTAGTTAAATTTAGGAAGGATGATTTTCCTTGTTGATTTGCAACAAATTTTTAGGAAGGAGAAATAGCCTTTCTAGTTTATAACATTTTTAGCAAGGAAAATTATTTGCTTGCTAATTTTTTAATTTAAATTACAATAAATAAATATTTTAAAAGCCAGCAAAAAAATTATACCTTGCGCCCCACTAGGGCTCAAATCCAGGCCAATTTATTTGGAAATTTTTAACAAATAAGAGCTACCACTACACCAAAACAATTTAATTGTTTGTTTTCGAAACGTTTTATATATGTTATAAAAGAACATATATTAAATAAATATAATTGAACAATATATATAATATATAAGTAAATATAATTTAACTTTATATATATTTTAGGAGTGCTTCTCTCCTTAATTTTCTTATGCACACACATATTATATATATAATCTCATTCATATAAGATAATAAATCATTTTAAATTAAAATTTAAGTTGAATACTTTTGCTAATAATAATATCATTTATCTTCAATTTTTGTAAAATGATAATATAATTTTATTATCAATTTAATTTTTGTTAATATATTTTGAGCTATAAATTTAAAAAATAAAGTTATCCCAAATTTTGTTTTCATATATTCCATGAATGAAATGAATAACTATATATATGTAAAATCAACATTTAATTTTATCACACATGTTAATTAGCAAGGAAAGTTAGAAAGAAAAAATAATTTCAAGATAATTAACATCAAATTTAACAATAACAACAAATTTTTTATCTAATATAAAATTAGAAAAAAAAATTTTGTTGCTAAATTAGCAACACATTTTTGCCACCAAACTATTTGTTGCTAATTTAGCAACAAAAAATCTCCTTTCAAATTTTGTAGATGAGAAAATATTGTGATCCCTTGCAAAATTTGTTGTTAGTTATCAAGAAAATTTTGAACCTTTCTAATTTTCGTAGCTAATTGGTATTTTTGTTGTAGTGATATATCCAAAGATGGGCTGCCAATATAAACACACTAAAATAAGCATACATACCATCAATTTATAATGCAGTGCCTAATGAAATACTTTCTAGAAAATATTACCGACATACCTAGTAACAATCTATCATAATAGGCATAAATTGAGTCCGCCATTGGTCTACCTAATTATTTAAAGACACTGTTATATATATATATATATTATATATATATATATATATATATATTATATATATATATATATTATATATATATATATCATATTTGGCTATATACAAATCATTATTATGTACAATCTATATTAATTTCAAACTGACTATATGTAGATAACACTGTTACATGCAGACCAATGAAAAAAAATCAAACTTTTTATAAACAATATTTGAGATACTCATCCCACCCAATATAAAGCTCATAAACATTTGTAGACAGAATAGAAGAGCAACATACTTCAATTTCGGATACCTGAATCAGAATATATCTGCCCAAATGCAGAATCATGCTCTGTTTCCAACACTTACAGTAACAACCCGGTTTTTAAATACATGTATAATAATAATAAGTTATAATAAATAACTTAATCTCTCCCCCTCTTATTTTATAAACCGAGCCAAACTCCCCCTTCTTCAACTCGTCGGGCTAGGGCAAGCCCTATATCCTGCGAAGTGAAGCCGCAAGCCGTCGCCAGTCTCCGCCTTCCGCTCCTACATCGACTCCCGATCCCGTATCTTGTGCCTCCTGCCATCGCCGCATGTGCCTCCACCTGCCGTTATTTCCTCTCCCGATTCCGCCACCTCCCGTGTGCCCCTTTCTCTGGCCAGCAACCCGGCTTCCTTTCTCACCTCCATTGAGATCGTCAACCTTCTCTCCATTTCTGGAGGCTGGCAGTGGTTGTTCTCGCCTCCTGGTGGCCGGAAGCCTCCTTCTCCCCCTACTCCAGAGTCGTTGACCGCTTCTCCGTCTTCCTTGGGCTCTGTTTATGCCTAGGGTGTGGTTCCCTCTCCTCCTTGAGCACGGACTTGACTTTCGTGGGTAAGATTTTCCCTCATATCCTCTTCTATTCAGATTTATCATAGCCATAATGACTTATTTGTGCCTCTAGTTGCGCATTTTTGTGATTTCAAGTTTGTATGTCTCTTTGTGATCGTCTAACCTTTGAATATTTGTGTTCTCCGGCACCGTTCGCCGCACCGTTTGACGTTTCGTGAAGGAGACACTCTCCGATTTAGGGTTTCACAACCAACCCAGCGTCGTCAAGTCTCTGCTTCTGCATGGTTGTATCTCTTTTTGTTGTCCCCTCACTCATGAGAGAGGTAAATTTCTAAACTTTGTTCTTGCTTGAGTATTGCGATAGATAAATTACCTGTGTTAGCACAGTTGTAATTTGCTATAGCGCTTTCGTCATTCTTGAACAGGTTCGCTTGAGGAGTATCAATTTTGCTAGCGCCGCTTAGCCGCCGCCGCCAATTGCAACTTCTTTCAGACAAGTAGAGTTCTTTCTCTCTTGCAAACATTGAACTTATTTATCCTGTCTGATCTTATATTTGTCTGAATTCGTTCTTGATTTCTTGTTTTGTCAAATAATTTAGATCTTGAATTCCTAAATAGACTTGTTAACCGTTTGAGGTTCCTGCGATAGGAATAGCTCGTGTCGTGAGTGTAAATGATGATATTTGGATAATTGAGAGACGAGTTAGTGAACGATAGTTAATTGGATATGTAAATTTATGGATTTTGTCTCTTTTGAGGAATAATTTTAAGAATAGTAGAGCGTTAATCACGAGCAACATTGTCACGATAATAACTGTAATGAATTCTGGTTAGCAAGTATATGATTGATGTTTTGATGTATCATGCTCGTAACACACTTTTTACGTGGAAAATACTTGAGTCCAAGGATGATTTAACCTAAATATATATTTGATATCTCTGATGCGATACATTTCAACTTACCTCCGCGATTTACTCGAAAAATCTTTCGGTTACTGAAACATTAACCCCTCGAACCCGCAAGAGTCAAACTCACTATTTGATTTCTTCTGCATCATTGAATCCAGTTTCTGATGTCCGTCTGGTTTCTGATGTCTGTCAGGTTTCTTAGGTCTGTTCTAAGACTTGAGCGAATGTTGCTCCGTAACTCGATTCCCCTCTTGACGTGTTTATGAACCTTAATCTTGTACAGTTTGAATCGCCAAATTTGTCTCAGGTCTTGATATGTTATGAATCTCTTAAACCTTAAATATTTAAAATCATTAATGTCATAAGTAACCGGTGAAAGGTAGTGTTAAATTGATGTGACGTCTTGAATCGAGTTTACACTTGACTGACAACGGAAACTAATAAATAGTCATAACAAGCACAACTGTTTTGATAAGTCTTGTATTTAGACTTACTTTACAATCACGTGCATCAAATAAAACACTTCCACCTTTCACTGATTACAACTAATGACGTTTCTGGATCTGACTATATGTTATACTCCAGAGTAGTCTAATAAACTAACTTGTTCTATTTAGCTCCTTTATTTGCCTATCCCGAATAGTTTTGATTTATGAGAAACTTGTACACTCTTACATTTCTACTTCTATTACTGTTTTGTATCTTTACTTTTCTTACCTATTTACTTCAATGTTCTGAAGTTTTTCCTTTCTGTTTTGGAATTGCCTTAGCGTTCGTGCAGCGTCGCTAGATAGTCGAGCCCGATCAGCATCAAGTTCCAAGTTCTATGTTTACATTCCTTTTACTATCAAATATTTCTTTTATGTAATGATTACAATCAGACATTTTCTCTGGAATCATGAACAACTGCTAGACTATTAAATATCATGTACTAAAAATTTAGTATTATATGCTTGTGCACCCTCTACTGAATCATAATTGCATGAAAACTGTAACAGTATTCTATAGAACATGAATTTTACAAAATATATATGCATTTAAAACTCTGAAAGCTTCCGCATAACAAAAATCAAATTATTTTTCTACAAATTAATTATTTTTAAAACTATTTTTAATATTCTCTACATCCGCCTTAGCAGACATGAATTTCTTTTTGCCCAAGCCCGTGACATCACGGCCCACCCAAAGCGGACTCTGACTTATGTCGAGACGGGTCGTGACACTTACTCACTGGATGAGAAAACCAAATCATCAAGGGAAGCAGACTTCAGGGGAAACACCAGCTCTGTTACAGATTTGAAGCTGTGCCTAACGACACTGCATGAAACAGACTCCTCAACACACAACTCGAAAGGATGATCTCTGGCACCCCAAGATACAACTCGAAATGGTTCAGCCTCAGTAACTCTGCAGACCGTACACCCCAACCCCTCTCCATCCATAAGCGGGTTATTGGAGGCCCAACCTCCTTTTTTTTGAGGAAAACTCAAGTTAAGCGTACAACACGGGGACCTCTCGGGAGGTCACTCATCCCATAACTACTCCAGTACGCCAAAATACACATAACTATGAAGTACTTTCACTTCTTATCACCAATTGATTCATCTGTGTACTAGGAGTTCTCGCCGTTGGATCAATCCTACTCGCTGTCCGATTAAAGCGTGTACTCGCCTTTTTTTATTTTTTTTCTCGCCTTTGTTACTAATGATTAGATTGATCATCCATCAACCATCTTTTTTCTCGCTCTCAAAGCTAGAAATGCTACACGCAAGGGCGGAATTAGGTCTGGGCATGGCAGGGCACGTGCCCGACCGGTTTTTTATCGCTAAATTAGATATTAGGTTTCATTTCATCCCGATCTCGTCGCAGGCAGGGTCCCTATCCCGTCGCAAGGCAGGCTCCCGATCCCATCGCAGGTTTCTTCTTCTTCTTCTCCTCTCGATCCCGTCGCAGGTTTCTTCTTCTTCTTCTTCTCCTCCCGATCCCGTCGCAGGTGTCTTCGTCGAGCTCGACTCCTACCGATCCCGTCGCAGGTGTCTTCGTCGAGCTCGACTCCTCCCGATCCTGCCGCAGGTGTAACGTCCCCTGGGCCGTCCGTGGGCCTCAGCCCACTAGGCCTGCGTTATACCGTTACCGGGCTGCAGCCCAAGCACCCCAACCCCTCTCCCTCCACAGGCGGGTTGTTGGTGGCCACAGCCTCCCTTTGATGAGTGAGCTCAGCAGTTAAGCTGGGCCGTACGGGGACTTCCCAGGAGGTCACCCATCCCAGTACTACTCTTGCCCCAGCACGCTTAACTATGGAGTTCTTCAACTCTCATCACCAATTGAGCTGCAGCTCAATTGGTGATGAGAGTTGAAGGAACTCCATAGTTAAGCGTGCTTGGGCGAGAGTAGTACTGGGATGGGTGACCTCCTGGGAAGTCCCCGTACGACCCAGCTTAACTGCTGAGCTCACTCATCAAAGGGAGGCTGTGACCACCAACAACCCGCCTGTGGAGGGAGAGGGGTTGGGGTGCTTGACGAAAATGTACCTATGTTCGAGCCGTCGTCTGCTCGATGAAGAATGTCGAGCTCGACCTTTTTCGTCGAGCTTGACATTCTTCGTCGAGCAGTCGAGCTCGACGAAAAATGTCGAGCTCGACTGCTTCGACGACGAAGAGAAGAAATGTCGAGCTCGACATTCTTCTTCTTCTTCTTTGTTTCACATAAATCTGAAATCTGACTGAAATCAGACCAGATTTCACAGTGAAATCTGGAGTGATTTTCAGTCCAGATTTCACAGAAATCTGTACTGATTTCAGTCCAGATTTCACAGAAATCTGGACTGAAATCAGTCAAGATTGAAATCTAAACTGATTTCAGTCCAATTTCATTTCTGTGAAATTCTGGACTGAGCGTTAATCAACAAAAATGGACTGATTTCTGTGAAATTTATTTGGAAAAAAAAACTGAACCATTAACAAAACTGACTAAAAAATGGAAAATTCTGTAGTTACGCAAGGTTAATTTGGACGCACCATTTTGCTAATCTTCAAGCATTTTAATGTAGGTACACACCATTGTGTTGTTGAAATCCATCGTGATTCGTGAAAGGTTGATTTGGAGCTCCAATCGTCTTGTGTTGCTAGAAGCCTGGAACACACCATTGATAATTACTCTTGTTTCCCGGTTTTCTGTTTTAGTTTGCTTAGTAGGGCCACCCTCCTTCAATTGGACGCGGTGTGTGTCTCCCTCAGTTCATTGCGAACCTCCGGGTCGATTGTGTCCATCCTCGACATATTTTTTGCATTAGTAATCCGACATGTGAGTTTGGATTTAGGCATGCTGTGTGAAGCCTACCTGTGGTGGTAAGCCTGGATTGGTGATGTTTGTGATGTGCATATCGATTAGTTCTAGTCGCGCTAATAGGAATGTCCCGTCAATTTTATGCAGCGTTTTAGTTAGTGCAATGAAGAAATTTTTTTTCTAAAAAAGGAGCATGTCAAAGTTTGTTAGATTCTCAGGAGTTAGTTGCAATTGGTAAAAGAAGCTGAATCGTTTTACTTGACGAGTTCAAAAAAATAAATGAAGATCTACCTTCAGACCCGGGCTTAAGACTTCCTATTAACTCCTACAATGCAAACATTCAAGAGTCTATACAAAGATATTATTTGCAAAAAGGGTACTTGTCAACCTCATCTATAAAGTTTTCCCCAAATAGAAATCGGAAACAAAGCTTGACGCTTTAATAAGAATTGGTTTGATGAGTTTAAAAGCTGGTTAGAATACAGCAAAAAAAGATGTAGCTTTTTGTCTTTACTGTTATATTTTTCCATAAAGGGGTTGTGAGCCTACTTTTACCACGAGAGGCTTCAGAAATTTGAAAGATAAATCAGTATTGGACAGACATGTCGGAAGTCGCACTACTCCACACAATGCTTCTAGAAAACTCTGCGAGTTTTTGATGAATCAAAAATAGGGTATTCAAATTACTTTTGCAAGACAAGTGTTGAAAACGTGTTTGTGTTCTAGCTCAATCTCAACTCCACAAACCGATCCCACTTAACATCAAATAACACAAGTTCAATCTACGAGACCGCCTCCACTAACCGCCTACCCGCGCGGTTAGCCTCCTGCGAGTAACCCTCTCGCACGACTTAGAGCATGAGTTTCCACTGCACTGTGGCCAGCCCGCGAATCTCACTGACTTATGCAGCGGGATGCTCACCCAAACTCCACGCGATTGAGCAGGCACGGTGATACCAACCCGGCGAGACCAACTGGTGAGACCGCCCCCTTGCTTGCGGCTAGACCACCACACGCTAGCACGCAACCCGCGACCTCCACCTCTCGCGGCGAAATCTCCAACCCGCGAGCTGGCACAGACGAGATCAACACCGAAACCGCGAGCACACTAGCCGCGAGCCCCTCTCTCACGGCGAGATCACCAAGTCGCCCGACTAGATTAGCAAGTCGCCCGACAAGTCCACATAGCTGCAACTACACAAACTTAGCGCTGCGGCGCTCCTCCCCCCCCCCCTCTCTCTAAAATGGAAATGTGGAAGGAAAAAAACTTCTATTTAGCAGCATTCAAAAGAGACTATATAAGCCTTTATATAGGAAAACACAACCACTAGAAATACGACACTTGACATGCACATTTAATGTCATCACAATCACACACTCTCTCCTCCATAAATCACCTTACCTATTTAAACACACAAAACAAACCTTGTTGACCCAAAGTCAACAAACACTTTCAGCAACAAGATAAACAACAAAGTTTGGATTATCGCGCTCGTTTATATTCTTCGATCGATTGTGTTAGATTTCTTTTACGATAAGGATTGTCCTTTCGTGGTCATGATGAGACTAAAGAGTCTAGCAACAGAGGAAATTTTCTTGAGCTTTTGGAGTTTCTTGCATCACATAATAATGACATCAACTCAATTGTGTTACAAAATGCTGCTCAAAACTGTTAACTTATATCGCCTAAGTTGAATTGTAAGTTTTTCAGATTTAAACCTTTCTTTTGTAATTTTGTGTGTAATTTTTTATTGTAATATTGTGTTTAATATTTTCCTTACAGGAATATGTTTGAAAAAAAAATTTCAGGGACACTGCCCCTGAACCCCCACTCAGGGTGCGCTGCCCTACGAACCCCCGAATTGACAGTACTTAGATGGTGCCCGTGCGACTTCAAAATCCTAATTCTGTCATTGGCTACCCGGACCCAAAAATTACTCGTGCGTGGAAATTGATGTAAGAGGGAGGGAGCTATGTGGGCACCGGCCTAAATCCAATGGGGAGAAGACTCTCGATCGACACAGTGACAGTGGTGGCACTGTTTCTCCGGCCATGCATGAACACGAAAACACAGAGAGAGAGAGACATATATTTATATATAGAGAGAGAGAGAGGCATATATTTCTATATATATATATAGATAGAGAGAGAGAGCCAGGAAGCCATGTCTTCTGACCGGTTTTAAATAATAATAATAATATAACACTGATTCCAGAGCACTGAATAGGCGCAATAAAGTCCACGTGATATACTTTTTACATGATTTTCAGTGCGATCCATGTTGCAAAAGACAACAAGGGCTTCTCTCTCTCTCTCTAGCTAACTCGTCGGCGTTCAGGCGTCGGCTCAGGGCCAAAGCATAGAAGTCTGAAACGCTATCAGAGAGTTTCAGCATGTGTTTGACGAACGGCAGAGCGTCGTAGCGAACAAAAGCCACGGCAAACGGAAGGAGCCATTAATAAAACCCCTTCTGCGACGTTGCCAATGTTATATATATATAATTCAAAAGGGCTGCTAGCTAGCCTGCCTCCGGCATTTATCCATTGGCTCTTTTATTGTCTCTCTCTCTCTCTCACAGGTCTCTTTCTCCTCTTCCGTGCTTCCTTTTTAAAGCTCTTTCTCTCTCTCTCTCTCTCCTTCCTTCTCTCTTTCTCTCTCCCTCATTATATTATATTTACTTCACAGCGCTGAATACGCTGTCCCCCCACTCCCCCTAAATCAGGATTCTCTTTGTTGATCTAGCTAGATTTGTTGCAGAATTTTCTTTCAGTATCTCATCTTAAAAAAAGATCCTTAGATGTAATGCCCTAAAATGATGTGATTGGTTCAATTATCTCATATTTTTATATTTTTCTTTTAATTAAGAAAATTCAAAATCCTTAGATGTATTACAGAATGATCTTTTCGAGTGGTTGATGCGGAAATTTTTTTCTGTGTGAACGAGCTTAAAAATTGCTTGATTCGTAGTATTAAACAATGTCAAAAACTATTTTTTTTGAACAATAGGATATTAGCCACTGTTTATAGTTTAAGCCGTGACTAATTAATATAGGTAATTTTTTTAAAAAATAGGTTATTGGTCACGGTTTAAATCGTGGCTAATACTGTTATTTTTTTAAAAATAGAATATTTGTCATGATTTAAACCGTGACAAATAGTATTAAATTTGTTTTTTTTAAGAAATGAGTGTGGGCAGCCACCCACCCTCACCCCAAGGTGGGTCCGCCCATGAATTCTTGTCCCTTAGATCTCCAAATGGATACTATCCATTTCATTAGAAATGGAGAGGATCCCGAACTCTCTCTCCTTAAGATTCGTATGTTTGAGGGACTGGAAATTTGCAGCATGGTGTGGGTGAAATTCTCGAAAATACGATCGCATTAATTGGCTAATATAGGTAATTTTTAAAAATAAGGTATTAGTCATAGTTTATAGTTTAAGCCGTTACTAATATAGGTAATTTTTTAAAAAAATAGGATATTGGCCACGGTTTAAATCGTGGCTAATACTGTTAATTTTTTAAAAATAGAGTATTTGTCACGGTTTAAACCGTGACAAATACTATTAAATTTGTTTTTTTAAAGAAATGAGTGTGGGCGGCCGCCCACCCTCGCCCCAAGGTGGGTCCGCCCATGAATTTTTGTCCCTTAGATCTCCAAATGGATACTATCCATTTCGTTAGAAATGGAGAGGATCCCGATCTCTCTCTCCCTAAGGTTCGTATGTTTGAGGGACTGGAAATTTGCGGCATGGTGCGTGTGAAATTCTCGAAAATATGATCGCATTTGAAATTCTAAAAAGTCATCACAGTATTCTGAATAAAATATAGTTTAAAAATCAAGTTTGAGTAAGGTGTGTGATCATAGTCCTAAAGAAGTTGCACAATTTTTTGGCAAAGTTTTCAACCGATGTTCACTCCAAGGTATAACACTCGTTTAAATCACGAACTCTGATGTGCATGAACACCAAAAAAATACAGAGTTCTCGAATTGAACTTCGATCACTTGATAAAACGAATGTAAAATAAAGTGAGAGCAAAATCACAAGAAGGAAATAGAGAAAACTGTGAGTGAATATAAGCATGTACAAAACAACTAAGAAAAAAGAAAGTAATTAGTACATGTAATTAATTTGCAATGGTTACATTAATTAGTACATTTTATCGTATATGAAAAAACATATAATTCCAACATAAAATTTGATGAACAAAATGGCGTTCAAAAAAATCACGAACACGTTTTGATTATATAGGAGAAATCGACGTTCATCGATTTCATATCGACATACAAGAGAGAAGAAATCGAAGTATGACGATTTATATGCATGATTAAACTGGCACGCAGAAATCAACACACGTACGTTGGATGAAGTAATCAACACAAGTCGATATGTATTTGACGTACATTGAAATGCTACGATGGTAAAATGATTTTCAAATCGATAAAACAATTCTGTAAAAAAAGCACAATTCAATAAAATTATTCCTCAAATATCGAATCTGTTCTAGTTCGGTCGTGTGCACGCGCTTGTGTGATCCATAGATTTTTCTGATATTTCTTTCAACATAATAAAAATGAAAGAATTTGTTTACATATACACTTAAAGTGGTGGATGGTGAAAAGGTGAGACTAGAAGTTTCATCCCTTCCCATAAAAGAGTTTTCTTCCAAATATTTGAGTTTCTTTCATTTCGGATTTGAGCTTTTCTCATCAACTGATGTAAAGTCCAAACATCAAACACCATGAATGTTGTATAACCAATATTTCATTGATAGCCTGCAGAATTCAACTCGACAGAATTTAGTTCGTCAACATTCTGCTCGATAGTCTGCACAAATCAACTCGGTAGCCCATATAAATTACCTCGACAACCGGCAGAAATCAGCTCGGTAGTTTGTAGAAATCACCTCAACAACCTGCAAAAATCAACTCGGCAGCCTCCAGAGATCAACTAGGCAACCTCTAGAAATCAACTCGTCATGCATCCTACAGAAATAAACTCGGCAGCCTGTAGAAATCAACTTGGCGGCTTGCAAAAATCAGCTTGACAACGTACCTCTCATAGACCTTATCAGAGACGGCTATTCACAGATCAATGCCCTAATTGATTTCTTTATAAATAGGACCTCATTGGTACAAGAAAAGACACGTTGAATCGCGAGAATCTTGGCCTACTATTAGTAATAATAATGAGGTTGGAGGCATAAGTTATTATAGAAATAATGTCTTTTTGACTCTGTTTGGGGAGACTTATTTTCACCGGTTAAGTGGTCACGACCGCATGAATCAGACCTTAATTTAATTCTGGTTCGTGCGATTATGATCGCTTGAACGGTGAAAATAAGTCAACCCAAACGGAATCTGTCTCATAAATTATTGGGTGCTTTTGGCAGGTTGTCTCTTCTATTATTATCTATAAAGTTTGGTGGGCATGATTTTATGTTCCTTTAATTGGTCATTTAAATGGACACGTGTTCCCTGGCAGAACTCAGATCCTTCAGCAAAACAAAACACCGTGGGGATCGGTGACACCTCATGTAGATTTTGAAATGGACGATCAGATCTCATTTCCCACCTTTGTATTATACGATTCACCTTTTATTCTTTTCAACTATAGCCTAATTTTGCATATAAATATATAGTTTGTATAGTTTATATGCCCTATATATTTGCATTAAATCTGTGTCGACATTTGGTCAAACCTGAGCTATGTCTACTATTACCTCTTTTGGGTGGAGAAATTGGGTTTGAGCTGTCAAAAAAATGAATTTTTTTTCGTACAGGTAGGGTTTTTAGCTTTGGGGGTGAGTAAAAAGATGGTCATTGGATGACCGATCTAACCATCAACAATAAATGCGAGACAAACATTAAAAAAAAGACGAGTAAGCGCTTTGATCGGACGGCGAACATAATTGATCCAACGGCGAGCAGACTACTCTGGGTTCCTTCCTCTGGGAAAACTAACCTGAGTCAAAATTTTTTTCAAAAAAAACACAGAAAAAGCAGGAAAAACAACAAAAAGGAGGAGGGAGAACACGAAATATTATTTTAGAGGTCTTTGATTTCTCAGTGATGGGTAAAATGCTTGTAACAAAAAATGTTTTCACAACTTTTCGGAAAGCAGTATTAAACCATGTGACTTCTAGAAAAGCTAAAAAGGGCTTCTCCTTGGGTCTGTTTGGGACAGCTCTGGCGGATTGAAAAGCTGCTGTCCGGATAGAACTGTTTTAAAATAGATCTCTGAGGAGCAGTTTTGAAAAGCTGCAGAGTGTTTGAGTGTTCTGTGCAGAAGTGCGCTTTGAAGAAATAGAGCGAGAGCGGGAGGAGGAGGGAGTGTCGGCTCCGGCGAGATGTGTCAGCTCCGGCGAGATCCGTCGGCTCCCGCGAGTTGCAGGAAGAATTGGAAAAGTCGGGGCCGGTAGATTCCAAAACCTGCGAGAGAGAAAACTATTTTGCGGGAGCAGAAGTTGGGGGGGAGGGATTTCCGAAAAGCTGCAAAACAGCTTCAGATTTACAAAAAGCTTTTCATAAGGAGCTGTCCCAAACACCGAAAAAACAGCTCTGGCGGCTGGAAAAGAGATTCTCCAGCCGCCAGAGCTGCGCCAAACAGATCCCTTGTTTCCATGCTTCTCTTCACATGGATTAACATGCGCGTTCTCATACTTTACAGCTCTAAGCCAAACACGTACTTCTCACCGTTGCTTTTCCCACAACCACAGTTGTGCTAAACAGAGTCATAGTCACAATAGCGCAACTACGCATAAATTTTAGGTTACGTTGGGCATGGGGGTGCGAGCGGTTTGGTTTGGACCCAAACCGAAACCGAACCGACATGCCTCGGTTTTTGGTTTGTCCAAACCGACCTGAACCGAACCCAGTCAGTTCGGTTCAAAGTCGGTTCGGTTTTTAGTCGGTTTTCTGCGAACAAACATAATCAAGTGCTATTTATTGTATCAGTCATCATTCATTTACTAATTTCATAATCTTTATCAACTGAATGTTTATATTAAATAAATAGCATACAATTTTTTTGAGTACAAGTCAGAGAAAAGATTTATTAAATCCACATCATACACACAAACAACTATTATATTCATGTATTTTTAGACATGCATAGTTTGAGTATATTGAGGCAAACCTTTCTTATGACACCCCACAATTCTCTATAATAATTTGGACAAATTTAATACTAACAGATTCAACAATAAACAATCAGAGCAATTGAAGTATCATGATAGATCATCATTGTCGTTATTAAATCAATTTAATATACAGAACATCTCAAATAATTAAACTGTTAATAAAAACTTTTTCCCAATAAAATTACTTAGGATCTGAAGAACTTTCTAAACCTAAGGAGGAGGGTCAAAAAATTCTCACCAAACACGGAGATGGGGAAAGTGAACTTGGTTGTACACCCAAAGATAATATGAAAGTTGCTCGATCAAATACACCCCAAAACAGTGGCGAAGTGCTCGGCTCGGTTAGTTTTAGTCGGTTTTCACGACTTGAAAATCGACCCGAACCGATAAGCTTTTGGTTTTCAAAAGCTCCAAACCGAACCGACACCGGACCGAGCGGCTCGGTTTCAAAGTCGTTGCAGTTCGGTCGATTCGGTTGGTTTAGTCGGTTTTCGGTTTTCGTTCCTCACCCCTAGTTGAGCACGGTGGCGGCGGTCATAAATGTATGGGTTAAACCGTTATTTATTATGAATCACCTAACAAACATCATCTGTATGAAGTTCTTTAGGCGGGCGTTAAGGGATGAGAATGTAACCCCATGTTCATGACCGTGTCGAACGAAGCCTTAGTTAAATTTAGACAATAGGTCAATTAGAGTTATATATGTATATGTGTGTATAAATATATATATGCTAGACGAGAGTATTAAACTTATTTACCCATAATTGATATAAATGAAAACGTTTTTTAGGACAAATGTTTCTCTATATTTTGCACAATTCTTTGATTTCTTTTTAGCATAATTGAAGGTATTTGGGTATTTTCGTGCTTCTTTAGAAGCAGGGTGTTTGTTTGGGTGGTGAGAGTGGAAACGGTGGGAATGGAGTGGCGGAAGGTGAA
Source organism: Platanthera guangdongensis (assembly GCA_039583875.1). Taxonomy (NCBI): domain Eukaryota; kingdom Viridiplantae; phylum Streptophyta; class Magnoliopsida; order Asparagales; family Orchidaceae; genus Platanthera; species Platanthera guangdongensis. The sequence continues at coordinate 154,812,100 of CM077165.1, forward strand.
GGCGGATCCAGTGAATGGCCAAAATGGTGATTTTGAGCGGTGGCGGTGAGAATGAGAGTTTACCAAACAATTTTAAAGGAGTGGTGGCGTTTTTTTCCCAATGGAGATGAAGCATGTTGCGGGTTACCTGATTTCTCCCCGGTTCGGAGAATCGGATCGTCTTAGTTCAGAATTGGACCGAGCGCGCAAACAGTCAAAGAAAAATAGCAGCAGGAGAAAAGGTTTTTTTTGACGTGAAAAACCCGTAAATGGTGAAAAATCACGTGCCCGGATCTGTGCCGAGCCAAAATCCACTATATTATTGAAGTTTACGCGAATTTGAGATGACCTCTCGGAGGGTGACAGATCACCTCTCCGTTACAAACGTAAAATACAAAATTGAAGAAAACAACTGAATCCTTGAAGCCTCTACGGAGGTGCTCCCGCCTAGAAATTTGGCTAAGTCTCCGTAACCTCAATGGAAGCGTTCCGGTTTGGGAATTTGGTTAAGTCCACGGAACCTTGATAAGTGCGTTCCGGCTGGAAAAAATCTCTAAGTCCACGGGATCTTGAAAAAAGCGCTCTTGTGGGGAAGAGCGGCGTGCTTTGATGCCTGCTGGAGCCTTTGAGCTAGACGAGGAGCGGAGTGAGTTCCTGAGCGGAGGATCGGACTAAGTCCACGATCTCGCCGGAAAACCTCGGAGCTCTTTCTAGATTCCGAAGTTGCTTGTCTTCTAATGAAGGCCCGAGGGTCTATTTATAGTTTTGTGGAGTGATATGTCGGTAATTGCGTCGGGACGGAATTTGTGTTGCTGAATGACGTCGCTCTATTTTGGTCACCTGGATCATCAAGTTTAGCGAAATTGCGAAAGTGCGGCTCGGGCGGCCCACGAGAGGTGCTCGGGCAGCCAGAGGTGGTGGGGGCTGCCGGCGGCGCGCGCGCCGGATGCCGCGGGCGTGGGGCGCGGGCGCGGGCGGAGCGCGCGCGTGCGGGGTGCGCGCGGTTCGGTTGCGCCCACGGGTGGGGTGTGGCCGCGCGTGCGGGGCACGACCGCGTGGGTTGGCGGCATGCTGCCGCGCTAGCAGACTGCGCGTGGGCTGCACGCGTGCAAGCCGAGCGTGCCCCCGTGGGCTGGCCGTGCCCGCGCGGTGCGCCGTCCGGGCGTGCACGCGGGTTTTCCTTTCTGCTTGTAGCTTCCGGTCTTTGGGGGAGTGTAGCGCGTCGTGCGCGAATTGTTCGGTTGGGTTGACTCTTCTCACACGTTCTCAGTCCGAGATCTTCCTGCTTGGCCCAAAACATTCATGGGAAACCCCATTCAAGCAAATATGCACAAACAAATAGACCCTTAGCCTAAAACCCATGAATCAAGGTTGTGTTGGCGTACTAGCACATTATTTTCTCTTCTATTTATGATGAGCATTATTAAAAATAATGTTTTTTTTGTTAGAAGATGATCTCACAATATGTTTTTTAACATTATAAAAAGGCAACTAATTTAGCTATGCATATTTATTGCTTCAATATCAAAGTTTTTACTTGTAATTTTTTTCTTCACTAGAGGGCGATCACAAGAAGCATTTTGATGGAGGGCTTCAGATGCTCCCATCATCTGAAACTCAGCAATAAAATCGAGGATAATTGAGCTCGAAAATGAAGATTTACCGCAGATTCCTTCCGTGCCCAACCTCTCGCAGACGAATACTATGGACCAGAGCAAAAACGCCGCATCAAATGAATCCTCAAGTGAAAAACTAGCTCGCTCCTTTGAAATACATGCAGAGTGACCCAGAGTGTGGTGGCATTGGCTGGACAAATACTATGGAATGATAATTCCAATGAAAATGAATCTCTAATTCTAATTTCAAGGCACACCTCGCTCGCACCGAATAAGCCGCACTAGGGTTTATGTGGTTAGAATTTTTCAAATTCATGGTACCTACATTGGGATTTTTTTCCTACTAATCTTTCTATTTGAAACCTAAATATAGTAAGAGAGTATATTCTTTATGTATAAGTGTATAACCATGTGCCTCCCCGAGCCCAACATTAAGGCTCCGTTTGGTGGGACTTATTTTCACCGGTCAAGCGGTTACGACCGCATGAACCAGAACTTAATTAAGGTCGGTTCATGCGGTCGTAACCGCTTGACCGGTGAAAATAAGTCCTCCCAAACGGAGCCTAAGTTAATAATACACGACACTTCCTCAAATGTTCAATCAGTCGTATCAAAAAAGTTTGCGTACGTTCAAAATCACAACGGAGAAAAAAATGCTCAAACAAGCGTTATTTTCTTGGAAGCGAAGCTTCTCAGAAGAGCTTCCGAAGATTTCTGGCAAATTTGGGAGGGCGGCGGCAGTTGAGAATGGAGCGGTTGAAGATGAAGATGTAACGGCGTTAATTCCTAAACGCGGGCCTTAGCGTGTCTTAGCTTCTTGGAGCCTCCACCTCTAAGTGAAGCTTCCCAAAAACTTGCTTCTCCAAACATCCGCCCATTAGCACATTTTCAAAAGACTGTAGCTTCAAACTTAGGTTCCTTTTGGTGAAGTATTTATGCTCGGGTGAGTTTAGGCAAAAACGCCGCTTATGTTTGGCATGACAATGGTTATCACCGACGTCAAATAAAGAAAAATGGTTATGAACATAAAAGCGAATGAAGTTCCTTTGTTGAGGCCGGGTCTTCACGAATGACGATTCATAACCACCGCGATCACGACCTCTACCGACATGCTAAACGAAGTCCTTGTTTCTGTCAGTCCTTATCTTTTCAACTCAGTGTCTCATAGACTCGTGAACGCAAAGACATCAAGATATTCAAACTCCTCTTACAAACAGAATATTACTTAGCCTCCTACCGAGAGATCGCAAAATGTACAAGCTGAAATCAGGACATAAGCTAAGAGGCTCCTCCCGTTTGATCATCGTAGTCGGACCAACTCGTCGTGAAATATTCCTCAATTGGGTCGGGCCTCATTGTTTTCACCGTCCAATGTTTTCAACAGAGGAATATTGATGACAGCTTAGACTTCTGAAGAACGATGAAGTGTGATTGTCCCTAAACACTCGAGAGACACTCAAAGCTAGTGTAGGCATTCATGCTCAAAAAACACAACTTTTGCTTGGAAAAACCAATGGCTTTCTATATTTATGAGAAAAATTCAGTCCATTCCCATGTTCTGATAAATAGGGAAAAAATTAGTTCATTCCCATGTTCTGATAAATAGGAAAAATCAGTCCATTCCCATGTTCTGATAAATTATTATAAGAGCAATGGCTTTCTATGTGCATTTAGCCAAGAGGAAGAATGATTACATCAAAGTATCCATGTAAAGAGTAGTGAGTGATAGATTATAATAAATACACTTCAAAAAAGTTTACACAATTGAAATGATAACCAAAGGGATACAACACATACAAAAACTTTCAATCTCGAAGGCGGCATATGTAAATCAATCCCCCGTTCATTTGCATACACAAATCAATAATGGCATAGTCAATACTACAAAAAACTCCTACATTAGTAACAAACATCTACTTATTTGGGTGAATGACAGCATTGTGAATTCCGTTATAAACAATGAAGTAACATTTGGATAGGTGTGATCACGAACCCAAACAGCCGTGTATGTGTGATCAAGCAGTAGCGATCATGAACACCCTGTTTACTACTACCACAGTCTCACACTGCGACAACTATCTCAAATGGAGCCGCCATTTGAGCGGTAGAGATGTATCAATAAGAACACACCTAAGTTTGGAACTTCTAAGACAACATTTTGCCTCCAAAACTCTTTCTTTGGGCTTGATTGTCTATAAACACCAGGATACACAGTCAAAATCTCAGTCACCCTCCCTAGCATGGAGTAAGAGGTCAACATAGAACTCAATTAGTGCATCAGAAAGAAAGGAAGGAGCTTTCAACTTGCAAAATAGATGAGCTCCTAACAAATGAATTACAAAGAGTGACAATCTGTATCATTTGGTTTAACAAATTAAAACTACATCCTTTTTTAATCAGCCAGAAAATTTCCTTCTCAGAAATGCTACACCCCTGTCCGATGACCTCAAGAAAAAGTTTATAGGCTACAAAAGCCGAATGAATCAGTTCACCTAATAGTCCTAAACTTGTTGGTTCCATGCTTAGCCCAAAATGGTTTCAAGTTGATTGGGCTACTTAAATCCTGGCCTTCTCCGGCGAGCTTCTCCAGCACCTTCTTGAATGCTCCCTTGCTCATCTTGCGCCCAGAAATTCGCGCTCCCCTCCTTTTCGTGCTCATCGGCAATGGATAGATGGAGATGGTGGTGGTGCAGCAGGCCGACTGCCAGCCGCCGGCGCCCCACCTATAGCATTGCTGCGGCTGCCCGGTGCAAGTGCAGAGGGGCGCCGGAATCCCGGACAAGTCCAACTCAATCCCATTAATCACCATGTCCAGGCTTTTCTTTGCGGGTCTTCGTTTCGTTGAAGATTTAACAGATTCCTCCCTCCTCCTCCTCGGCTTAGAACTCTTCTTCGAGGCTGCGATCTCAGGCCCCATTGAGGGATCAACAAGTTGCAGCGTCTGGAGAGCGCGGGCGGTGTTTCCGTCGACGGCGGCGGCTTCAGGCAGAAGTGCTTCATACCTGTTCAACTGTTGCTGATGGCCGCCGGAGAAAACCTGAAGCATCTTGGCGCCGTCTCCGTTTTGATGATACGAAATCATCTCCCTCTCAAAGCCGGCCGGGAAGGATGACAAATCGAGGATGTTTTTTGGTGGGAAAATGCATCTTCTAAGAGGGAAAAAATCGGGGATGCTGCATTCCTGGTGAGCATAGCTGCATCCATGGCCGTCGGCGAGGAAGGGCATGGTTATGCGTTCTCCAACGTTCAACTGCGGCTGCCGGAAAAACCTTCCCCGCCTCTGCATCTCTACGGCTTCGTCCTCCTCCATCGACGCCTGGTTAGAGATTAGTCAGAAGAGGCCAAGTTTAGACGAAATGGTGGAGAAAAAAAAGTGGGGAGGGGGGAATCAGCTGTTTGATTGGAAGAAAATCCGACAACATGACTCCTCTGGTCTCGAGCTTCCGCCATTGATGGGCCGACGCCATTGTGAGACTGTGGCGGTGGGTTTAGATTGAAGGCATCGAAGGAGAGGAGCTGGAACACTTACCTCTGTGCAGAGCTGGTTCTAGGGTTTTGCAACGCGGCAGACCGTCGTGGGAAGAAAAAGCTCCCCGAGACGAAATATTTATCTGCTGGTTTCCGCAAATCCTCTTTATAAATTTTTGTATTATCGACTTAACGACAGCCATTAGGGCTTAATTACCCTCCAAACCTTGTGCTGTTGTGCCTAACCTGTGAAATAAATTGGAACCCTGAAAGCCTAATTACCCAAAATGCCCCTGTCATGATACTTCCCAAGGGCGGTGCTAGGGGTGAATCGATCTTTATAAGTTCGATTCTGACGTTTTGAAACTGGAACCTGTTAAGAAATTAATTATATGTTCTCGCGTGTCGAGACTGACTCGGAACAATCTATTGGATTTCGTGTTACACTATGACATGACTATAAATGTCATTGCGGTCTATCTTGAGCAGAGTCTCAACAGAAATCACTCATGTACACAAAGTATAGAAATCCGAACAAAAAGCTCAGTTTGATTCTACCTACAATATAAACAATGTTAACCATCTCCCCCTAGACATTTAAAATATATTACCATCATTTGAGCCAAATGACATTGTAATCCTCGCGCTCTCACCACTGTTTTTTTTTAAAAAAAGCATGGAAAATAAATAAATAGTATAGTTCTGAACATTATATAAAGATTGCAAAGTATCACAGACAACACCAACCTTTGGAGCTTTTGTTCTCCCATTTCCAGTTCCATACATCAGTGACAAAGGAAAGAAAGAAAACATTATTAATGTTGATTATTTTTATTAGTGTTGTTTCTGCAGTATGAGGAAGAAGAGAGAACCATTTAAGGAAGGAGATGGAGAGTTGCATCTTGTTGTATGAGCTGCTCTCCTCTTCCAAATCCACAGAAACCATTTAATAAATTTTAAATATTCAGTTCGGATTGATCAAAGATAGGTCAATTAGCTCCTGGAATCTAGTCATTTTTGCAGTATTATCTGTTTCAGGGTCTTCAGATGGAATAGGAGGAGAGTATGACCTTTTTGGACTGTTAGCTTTTTGATCTTCAGATGTTTGTTGCTTTTGTTGCTGATGTTGTTGATGTTTTCCTGAGAATTGTTGACTTTGTTGGCTGCTTCCAGAGGATCTCCCTACTGTCTCTAATAAGTTTGCATGGGGGCAGATCTCTGAGAGCTACAGCCAGTGGCACGAGCTACTGGAGGAGGAGGTGGATCCTCACGGGTACCCGATCATAGAAATCGAAAAGGCAAAACAAACCCTAGATTCTATTATTTCTAGATTCCAAGAGAACATTTTTCCTCAAAAAATAGGATCATAAGATGATACTTTCTCTATTTGGAAGGGAAATGACCATTTAGTCCTATTTACTTTAAAGATATAACAAATTTAAACTCAAGACCACACAATTTATCATACTTTATACCTTACTCATGGGTAAATAAAATGAGTATATTAAATTGGGATGGATTTGAGTGGTGCATTTGTTTTCTTGTGAAAATGAAGAACCCTATAGGATAGCCAGTGATGACATTATGTTATATATGTAATGAAATAAAATTCACCAATAATTCCAAGGGGTTTAATCTTAATTTTCATAAGTTTGCTCTAATATAGATTGTAGCGGCGACTTAATAGCATGAATGAAAATGAACCAAACAAAATCATCAATTGTTGCACAAAGATTACATAACAAGCATAATATGTACATAAACATTAAAACTTCAAAAAAAATCACAATGTTGCACTCAGTTACCACCCTTCATACAAGCTACAAAGAACTTAATGCTACCAGAAATGTTTACAACTAACATTCTACATTCACTCACTCATGCAGTCAATCTTCACAATGAAATACATTCCTATTTGTTAAACAGCTGACCACAATGTTAAAGCCTTTCTTCTGTCAAGTTCTTCCCCTCCTGCATCATTTCAGTCTCAATCAGAAAGCGGGTTAAGATTCATAATAACTAGGTCAGAGATCTGTTTAACCCCGCGTCGGAGACCCGGGTTCCGAGCCACAGACAGATGTGAAGGAAGTTATGGTGTCATCTTTAGAGATTGCGACAAAGTTAAGAGGGGCGGTGGATAATCGCCTTGTTTCCTTGAAGTAGCCGTTCTGGCGACCGGAGTAGGAGCGAGGTGTAAGGAGCTCCGGGGTCGCGCAGCCCACAGAAACCCGTCGAGGTCCCGGGGTCATGTATCCGTTAGTGTTACCAAAAGCATGGCATCCGTTCGGTTTTCGGAAACTACTGCTCCTCTTCGGGCTGGATTTTGATCCGTAAAGTGCTTCTTTCTCTGTAAGAAGTACCTGTTGCAGCTTCTTCTGATCCTGGAGATGAGAATTTTTAGGCATTAAGTCATTTTACTTGCGTGCTGATTATTAATGATTACTATGAGAGGCATGGTTACTCGAAAGCGTTTTTTTTCTTCTTCCTTCTGCTGCCTGGCAAGCTTGTATTTTTCCAAAAGAGTGATCAAGCTAACCTGCGAAATATGGAGCATAACATTTAGATATATTGCTCCAAAAATAAATATTTAACTACTTAATAGTGCTGTGAAATGGCTCAAAAACAAAAAATTGCTTGAAAATAGCCAACTAACAAGTGAAACCTAGTTCTAATTTCTACTTGAAATTGATTGATTTGTTGTGGGTCTCCCAGTGCTCACACGAACAGGTCGAGTCGGGTCATCTTAGCTTGAGAGCGAACACGCACACAGTCAAAGAGAACTGATAGCAAGAATTTTACATGAAAAACCCGAAAGGGAAAAACCACATGGTCGGGCCCAGTTCAGATAAATCCACGTGCGAGCACTTTGACCGCCAAGTGGTGGGCCGATCTCCTCCAATCCCGAACATGTGGTCGAAGCCGTGCAAACGTCTGGGGCGTCGTTTTACACTGTGTATTTTATTTTATTTTTTGGGCTTGAATTTAGCGTTTTAGGACACTGGGTGTAAAGACGATCATAGCTATCCACGCCGGGTGCCCAACCGTCCCCTCTTGTTATAAATTGGGGTGGGCGTTGCAGTTTACTTTCATTCCTGAGTTTGTGAGAGAATCCATATCCAACAATCACTCGTGGTGCGACGCAGCGAGCCCGGGGTGCGACTCCTTGACATTCTATTCAATTTTGCGTTTTTTTTCCAGTAATTTTATTTCAATTTTACTGTTCCCGTGATTATCCCCCACGCTCTTCATCCCGAAGGAGAAAACCACCGCTGTCTTCATCTCTCTTCCCTCCCCATAAACCGCAGCCGACCACCACTCAATCACAAACCCCTTCCGTCGACATCCTCCTGCAAAACGTAAGCAAAATACATCTTCCGGTCCTGTTCCCCACTCCTCTTCGATCCCGTCAGCCACCAGCAGTCGCAAAATGTGAATGTTCTGTTCCGCTCCGTCGATTTGAACCAACGATCCCCTTACACATCTCCTTTCCGGCCCTATCACCCAACAAGGCTTCCTTCTACAAGTCTTAATCTGTGATCCCATCTTCCAGCCTTCAATCCTGCAGTCCTACCCTTCCTCTCTCCCATCGACCACCCCACTACAACAAATCGACGACTCCTCCCTTCTCCCTTCCGCCCGTCTCAGTGATTGGAAGCTTTCCAGTTCCGTCCCACTCATTCCCATCGCAAGTCTCTCGACACCCCCAAAACCCAGCCTCAGGCCCCCTTGATTATTCATGTCCCAATTTAACGCCCATCCTCTTCCAGCAATTTCCTCAAGTGTTGTCTCTGATTTGGAGTTGTATTTCGCCCCTCAGCAGCACTTCATTCATGCCCCCAACAATCAGGTCACAGTTTTGGGCAACATTTCAATCAACCTTCCTCATTGTGATCCACAATATCCGCAGTCGAGTTCACCCCCACAACAGCCATCCAACATTACTTGTCCGCCGCCGGATCTTTATTGCTATGCGAGTATCAATTTAAGTTGTTCTATTTTTCTATATTACATATTGGAGGATATTCTATGTTTGTTTGGGAATTGAAAATTGTGTGTTTTGTTTGGTTTCTTGCAAGTCCTATAAAAATTATTGGTGCAATTTGTAGTTTAAGACACCACTTGTGAAAGAACGTGATTATTTTCTTGCGCCCGCAAAAATTATTGGGAACACTGTGTTGCTTTGCTGCTTATAATTTTCGTTGCAATAATTTTGATTCTGGAAAATTAATTTAAAACTTGCAAATCTCATTTAGGTCCTGCTTGATAAAATTCATTCCACACATTCGTGTAGGGTAACATTAGTGTGACAGCACCGCCACATACAACCATTAATTCACATAGGGTCGTCCAACGTCAGTTTGGTCCTGCGTCAATTTGGTATCGGGCTTAGTTTAAAATACGCGGGACTAAAAATCTATATGTTAAACAATGTCATATCATAGCAACAATTGTTACTCTAATCATTTATTTGAAGAACACGAGTCCAACCATTTTATTAATCCTTGATTGAAGGAGCGACCATCCGTCTACACTTGACCCCGGAGAGCCCTTTCAGGGAGATCTTCACGATATTACGATGATTATGCTCGATCGTGACACACCACTTCCAGAGATCGTGTCGATCCACTGATACGATCTCATTATGCTAGAGACGATCAGTATGATGATTGTCATCGTTCTTATCCCCGCACTCGAGTGGATCCTATTGATCTTTCGACATGACTTTATGATGATGGAGTTCAGTACAGCTCAAGTCATCGACGCTACACATCTCTATTTGAGAAACCCGAGTCAGGTCGTCGTCAATACACATCTCCTCTATGTGAGGAACCTGAGTCTGTATATGCACGACCACACCGCATGTTCGTAGGATTCACGTCCACCCACGAGCACAACATGATTATGCTATGGACGACCGTCTCGATGACCCGCAAAAATACTATATTGGTCACTCTCATCAAGATTACATCACACACAGTGATCTTTCTAGTGTTCCAAAAAACTGACATGACGGAGGCCGAATTTCAGCAAAGGGTTCTTAAGATGTTTGATCAATTGGATGCACAATTTGATGAAATTCGCACCCGCATTGCCGCCATTAAGGGTCGGCCAGGGTACTCCACTTCCCAAATTAGAGGAACCCCACCAGAACGGGCTGCCCTCCCAACACATGATGTGCGTGTTAGGATTCAACCACCACGAGAGATCGCTCCACTAAGAGAGTGTGCCCTCAACACCATATCTATTAGCTCACTATTAAACGTGGGCTTTTTGCACACTTCACCTGATGGCACGTCGAGCCACATCACGTTCGGGAGCCGAGAGTCTAGTAGAGATCTCATGCTAGTCACCGCACCCCTTTCGGGGAACCCGACCTCTTATGATGGTTTGCTTCTGGAGGACCATCACTCTATTGATGGGTTTTTGACGACCCCCCTGTTGAGGCTCCAGATGAGCCACCTCGTCCTTGTGAGGATGAGATTTTGGTGAGTGACACATTTATGAATATTGACACGTTGACATATCTCCCATTATCGCTCATGATATCGATAGTGCTCCAGAGAGAGAATTTTGAGTGTAGCATCCATATAGTGGGGCTTGATTATAGTCATCTACTCACTCACACTCTAGATGAGTTTTAGGACGTACGACATGTTGACATACCTGATGAGTTCTTTCTTATGGGGGAACTTCGCCAAACTCTAGAGTCGCGTCCTATTGCCGATACCTACGATTTTCGCTTAGGCGGTCGTCGTGTTCGTAATAACTTTTCATATGTCCCTCTTGGCAAGCCTCCTGATGTGTCATATTCCCTTAACATATATTACACGCTTGTTATGCTTCACCTGCATCATTGTTTATATGAGGGCGCTCAAAATATTTTGGGGGCCTACGTCAGTATTCGCTGCATTTGCGATGAATTTTATTATACTCCTCCCGGTGTACCCCCTGATGAGCCACATAGTGGATTACTGCTCATTTGAGATGTTTTTATCATCCGTAGTACAGTCGAGTTTGAGGGTGCGTTCACTGGCTCGTTGATTTTATATCTTACCACTCACACTTGCAGAGACAGTTCACACACTATATTGACACATCTTATTACCAATGTCTCAGATGTTCATTGGAGTGTTCATTGCGTCCGCGATAAATTCTTCTATGACCCACCTTTTGAATCTCATGATCACGTACCTATTTTAGGAGTTTCTTATAGTACATAAAATCCTTGGTTTACTGAGCTAGTCATGTTAGTAGTTCATCTTTTGCATTTGTTGTCTGTTCGTTTATATCTAGTATATGGTTCATCTGTGTTGCATGATTCATATATTTTATGTGATTTGCAACATTTGCATGAAATACATAAATTAATCCGGAAGAAAACCGCTAGTAATATTGAATTATATAAGGCATGGGTAGATATGCATTGACGTGAACAACAATTTTGGACGTGCGAGCATGTCATGGTCGGACTTTACAAGGAGGGGCTCCCAAAAGGAACAGTTACTAAACTACAATTTAAGTGAATGAGTTCTTATATGATAATAAAGAAAGTTAGGACAAATGCCTACGAGATGAATTTCCCTGCAGTTATGAGTATTCATCCGGTATTTAATACGAAAGATTTGGATCATTAGTTTGAGCCTGTCGAGCACAGGAACCCATACATTGAGCTTCTTTTGACACCCTCCCAGGGACTCATACCTTGAGCTTCTTTTGACACCCTCTCAGGGACCCATACCTTGAGCTTCTTTTGACACCCTCCTGGTTACAGCTTGACACGGTCTTGTTCACCTTGGACGAGCCCCACAGATGTGCCTGTAACTCCTATGATTCTACCGGGTTTTCTGGATCCACCAGCACGAGAGGTGAGAGCTGAATGCATAAGTGACATTGTGATGGACGAGTGTACCACCATTACAGACGGTTCTTGTCGTTACTAGGTGCATTGGAGTGGACACTATGCCTTTGATGATGGTTGATGGATTTACCCCTGATCTTCGACTACAGCTTATTCATCCTCATTCCTCGGAGATGAATATTTTTCAGTCGAGGGGAATTGTAGGGGCTCGACCGCATGTTCGTGATCAGAGGAGATCGGGCAACCACTTAGCGGGACCCGTTTTTGCAGATCACTACTCAGTGCTCTTAACTATGGTAAGAGCAAATCCATAAATATTAGATTAATAATTTACAAGGCAGCCACCCCCTATTCCCCAAAGAGTTGTGCAATTAGATGAACCTTTCCCACTTTTGAAATTATCAAACCACACCTCCAAATTTGCCACATTTATAAGACTTTCTCCCGTTAACATCTATTACACAAACACGGGAGTCGGTGCAATTAATCCTAATTTATATTAGGTGAAAAAAATCAACGGGAATTTGCTAACATTTTTGCTCGAATCAAACTTACCTTAGTTGCACATGAATAAAAACAAGATTGTACGGAACCAATTTATAACACGACTCGGCTATCTCGAGATTGAATAAAATCCATAAATTTGATCCATGATGGGAGTGTGGCTTCAAAAAATTGTAGAATGAGGGATGACAACATGGTGGTCGGCGAACAATGTGGATGTTAGACGTAGGGGATGGCTCGTTGTGCACAGAGGTGGGTTTGTAGATTAAATGGAAGGAGTAGCTAACAGAAAGGGCTCAACGGAACCAGACATGATAGTTACGGTGGTTGTTGTGGCATTGAGTGGGATTGGAGAGGGAAGTTGTGGGTGTTTGAGGTGGAACATGAAACCATTTGCTTTCGGTGAGGCGGGCATCAATTAGATCAAGAGTGGCGTGCAAGGAGGTCATGGTGATGTGCATCTCAATGAAATGAGTGGAAGGGGATGGATCCCAACACCGGAGTGCCCAGACTTTAGCAACATCTATGATGCTCTGATGAGACTCTCCTGAGCCTCACTAGGGTTGTGTGATCTCTGATGATTATTTATTCTTAGGGTCGCACCTTGCGGACGACAGATGTCCCTTAGAGATTTATTTATCTGGGAGTTACACGTGGTCGGAGACTGATTGCAAATATATATTTACAACTTATCAGAGACGCAAGACATTTTGTTCGAGACAAGACAATTGTATTAGTTGAGTATCACTTCTTCTGGGCTAGCTCGAAGGATGTTTCGTAGATCGTAAAATATTGTCGAACTTGTCATACTACAAGTTGATGGAGATCGAGGTTTAGATTCCAATTCTGGAACAGTCGGTCTTCCCTCCCAGTGTGACTCTGAGAGATTCCTTGGTGCGACTCCAAGACTTTTCTTCGTCAGTATTACGTTTCTCGTCGTTGTTGAATTCCACTTATCGCATAATTCCGTAAGTCCATGCCCATATTCCCCAGTAACCCCACTCACAATATCATTTTGATTACCCTTCCGACATTCGCTCTGATTCCCCCTTCCACCATTGATCCCGAACCCCACTCACATTATTGTTCCATATTCCCCTTTTGACATCAGCCCCCATTCTGTCTCCCGCCATTGATCTTGGTCCCCACTCATAGTGTCGTTCCCGATTCCCCTTCCGAAATCAGCCCCGATCCCACCTCCTGCCAATGGCGGCTGGAACGACACTATAAGTGGGGACCAAGATCAATGGCGGGAGACAGAATCGGGGCTGATGTCAAAAAGGGATATATGGAACAATAATGTGAGTGGGGTTCGGGATCAATGGTGGGAGGGGGAATCAGAGCGGATGTCGGAAGGGTAATCAGAAATGATATTGTGAGTGGGGTTACTGGGGAATATGGGCATGGACTTGCAGAATTATGCGATAAGTGGAATTCAACAACGACGAGAAACGTAATACTGACGAAGAAAAGTCTTGGAGTCGCACCGACATCCGACATCCGCTCTGATTCCCCCTCCCACCATTGATCCCGAACCCCACTCACATTATTGTTCCATATTCCCCTTTTGACATCAGCCCCGATTCTGTCTCCCGCCATTGATCTTGGTCCCCACTCATAGTGTCGTTCCCGATTCCCCTTCCGAAATCAGCCCCGATCCCACCTCCTGCCAATGGCTGGAACGACACTATAAGTGGGGACCAAGATCAATGGCGGGAGACAGAATCGGGGCTGATGTCAAAAGGGGAATATGGAACAATAATGTGAGTGGGGTTCGGGATCAATGGTGGGAGGGGGAATCAGAGCGGATGTCGGAAGGGTAATCAGAAATGATATTGTGAGTGGGGTTACTGGGGAATATGGGCATGGACTTGCGGAATTATGCGATAAGTGGAATTCAACAACGACGAGAAACGTAATACTGACGAAGAAAAGTCTTGGAGTCGCACTGAGGAATCTCTCAGAGTCACATATCATCCCTCGATTATAATCCCATCTTTCCTCTCAACCTTCATTCCTACCACAACCCGCAAATCTTATTGATGGGGATCGGCCTCGTGTTCGCGTTCGACGGAGAATTTCGGGAAACAACTCGGCGGGACTCGTTTTTTGCATTTTGGTGGAGATGCATTGATCGAATTGACGATCCGATACCGTGAGCGCGTCTAGAGCATCGCATTTCATTTTAAATGTAATTTTTATATTTTTTTGGAGCTGTATTTATATTTTTAAGACACCAGGCGTAACAAACGACATACGTCCGTAGCCGTTCACGTCGGGTGCTCAACCGCCCCTCTCGTTATAAATAGGGGCAGATGTTCAGATTTTCAGGCATTGTGTATTTTGTGAGAAAATCTTGAATTCACGATCATTTGTGGTGGGACGCTGCGAACCCGGGGTGCGACGCCTCGATTATTTTTCAATTTTCCTTTCAATTTTCAATTTTCTTCTATTTTTTATCGTTCCCGTAAAGCCCTTTCCTTTGTATTCCCATACCCCAATTAGTTTTCCCACGTTGAGTACATCTCAACCGCTCATTATTATAACTCCCCACGCCTCACAAATCTCAGCCTCCCGTTCACAAAAAAAACGCTGCTCCATCTTCTTCCTCCTGACGGGATCGAAAGCCAGTGGCAACCTGCGACCCATCGTTGTTACTCCTCTGCGACGCATTCCCCTGCCTCGTATTCCTCCGACTTTACTCGCGGAAGGTCGCCTGCTTCCATTCGATCCCTTTCCTCCACCGCTGACACTCTTCACGTGGATCCACCGCAAGCTTCTCCTCCCTGTTCACACACTTCTTCGACGGGAGGCCCTCCCAGCCTGCAACTACCATTAACAGTGAACCAAGCTTCCACTCAATAGCCTACCTCTATTTAATCGTATTCATCATCTACCTCTACATTTCTTGTGCTTCAACTCTTTATTCCACTTAACCTTGTTTTCCCCTCCCGTCCAAGAGAAGCCGCAAATCAGCCACCAACATTTCATTACCCTAATTTCCAACCCCCGGACACTTCATCCACTCGCAACAAAACTTCTCCTGCCGCCTCCAGGAGTTCATGCTATTTGTAGAAATGGAGAAAGCCAACCTTGTATATATGTCCACTTGGTACAAATACAAAGAATGAGTACATATATATAGATGAGAGAAAGAGGGAGAAAAGTCCTATACACAATGTGAGACTAAAGAGAGGAGAGAAACACAATAAATGCTATACAAATGGGCCTATTTTAAGTGGGCTTTTCCAACACTCCCCCGCAAGCTGGAGCGTATAGGTCATATGCACCCAGCTTGGACAAACACTGGTAGAACAGGGTGCTTGATAAGGCCTTTGTGAGGATGTCGGCAACTTGATCAGTTCCTGCAACATGCTTTAATTCAAGTTTCTTCAATTGAACCTTCTCACGAACAAAGTGACAGTCAACCTCGATATGTTTTGTGCGCTCATGAAACACCGGATTCTTTGCGATGTGTATGGCGGCTTGACTATCACAAAATAGAACAGCAGAGGAGGGGAGTTTTACTCCCAGGTCAGTAAGGAGACTTTCAAGCCATGTGAGTTCTGAGACAACCGAGGTCATCGATCGGTATTCAGCTTCTGCAGAGGAACGGGCTACCACAGCCTGTTTCTTACTCTTCCATGTAATAAGATGACCACCAAAATAAGTACAGAACCCACTAGTTGACCTCCGATCGTCCAGGGAACCTGCATAGTCGACATCAGAATAGGCAACCAATGCGGGAGCAGAGTCAGAGGTTTTGTACACCAGCCCTTGACCCGGAGCTCCCTTAAGGTATCGAAGAATCCGTTCAACCGCTTGAAGATGAGAAGCCCGGGGGGGCATGCATGAACCGACTGACAACCCCAACTGCAAACGATATATCCGGCCTCGTGACTGTTAGATAGATCAACTTGCCCACAAGGCGTCGATAGTATTCCGGGTTCGGAAGCAGCAAATCGTCATCCGAGGCATGAGCGCATAGTTTGTGATTTGCCTCCATCGGGGTACAAGCTGGCTTGCAACCAGACTGACCCGCATCTTTGAGAAGATCGAGACAGTACTTTCGTTGGGAGAGCACCAACCCGTCCGGCCGCCGGGCAATCTCGAGACCCAGGAAGTAGCGAAGGTTCCCCAGGTCTTTAGTTTGAAAAACAGTGCTCAGATGTTGTTTGACGTCTTGAATCCCCTTTGAGTCATCCCCGGTGAGAAGGATGTCATCAACATAAACCAACAGAAGGACGGTGCCAGTGGGACGGTGCCAGTGGCACGGTGTCGGGTAAAGAGGGAGAAATCTGCAGAACTCCGAGTGAACCCCATGTCCCGAACCACCTAGCTAAACTTGTCAAACCACGCCCGAGGAGACTGTTTGAGACCATAAATTGACTTTTTGAGAAGACATACCCGAGACTCCCCCGTGGTCTCAAACCCGGGCAGTTGGCGCATGTAGACAGTTTCCTGAATGTCACCATTTAAAAAGGCGTTCTTGATGTCGAGCTGATGAAGGGGCCAGTGGCGGTGCACCGCGACGGAGAGAAGAACGCGGACAGTGTTGAGCTTGGCCACCAGAGAGAAGGTTTCCTCATAATCGAGGCCCTCCTGTTGTGTGAAGCCACGGGCCACAAGACGAGCCTTCAGTCGGGCAATAGTGCCATCCGGAGCATGCTTGATGACGAACACCCATTTACACCCAACAGGGTGTTGACTGGGAGGTAAGGGAACCAAGACCCAGGTCTGGTTGGCCAGAGGGCCGTCATTTCCTCGGTCATGGCAGCCCGCCAGCCAGGATGGTGAAGCGCCTCCTGCAAAGAGTTAGGGATCGAAACAGAGGATAATGAGGTGGCAAAGTGAAGAAGAGAGGGAGAGAGGCGATGGAGAGAGACGTAATTCGCCATTGGATGAGCGGTAGAGACGGGAGCCGGAGCAGCAGGGAGCAGAGCACCAGAGGGCGAAGCCGACTGCAGAGGGGCTACGGGATGAGGAGAGCGACGAGAGTAGACCCGGATAATCGGGGGTGGTGGACGGAGAGGAGGTAGGGAAGGCAGAGAGGATGAGGAGTGAGGAGCAGGAATGACAGGACGAACGACGGGAGCTGGACTCAGAGCGACATCGAGAGCAGGGAAGAAGGGAATATCTTCACGAAAAGTCACGTCAGCCGAGACAGTAACCTTGCGGGTAGCAGGCGAATAACATACATAACCCTTCTGAGTGCGCGAGTACCCCACAAAGATATGCTTGGTGGCACGAGGGTCCAATTTGTCTGTGGAGGGACCGAGATGGTGAACGTAGCAGGTACACCCAAACACCCGGGGAGGAACGGGAAAAGACGGAGTTGTGGGAAAGAGGAGGCTGAAGGGAGTAGCATACTGGAGGACGGAAGACGGGAGACGATTGATGAGGAAGCAAGCCGTGGAGAGCGCGTAGTGCCAGTATGGTTTGGGAACCTGCATTTGAAGCATCAGGGAGCGAGCGACATCAAGAAGGTGACGATTTTTGCGCTCGGCGACACCATTCTGTTGTGGGGTGTACGGACACGGGTTTGGTGAAGAATGCCGAACTCAGAGCAGAGAGTGGCAAAGGTATGGTTGGTGTACTCCCGCGCATTGTCAGTACGAATAGTGCGAATAGGCGCAGAGAACTGAGTGCGAGTTTCAAGTATGAAAGCCCGGAATACGCGGGGAAGTTCAGAGCGATCCCGAAGGAGATATAACCACGTCATGCGAGAGTAATCATCAATAAAAGTAAGAAAATACCGATAGCCAGAAATACTAGTAAATTTGTACGGACCCCATATATCGGAGTGTACTAAAATAAAAGGAGCGGAGCTCCGAGTACAATGAGGAGGAAAAGATGAACGGGGCTGTTTGCCCAAAATACATGTGTCGCAGCGAAAAGCAGGGAGAGTAACATCAGGAAGAGCATTCCGGAGGACTGGAAGAGGAGCATGTCCCAGACGGCGATGCCAATCCGAAGAGGAGATAGAGGCGAGGACAGTGGGAGAGTCGTCAAGAAGATAGAGCTCATTCTGCAGCCGTCCTCTACCAATGATAGTCCGCGTCTGCTGATCCTGTATGAGAAAAGAAGAAGAAGTAAATGTCACGGAGTAATTAGAATCAGTAGTAAGGCGACCAACAGAGAGTAAATTGAAAGGAGAGCCCGGAACATGTAGAGCCGAGCGCAGGAGGAGAGAAGAGGTGAGAGAAATATCAGCACATCCAGAGACTGGAACCGATGCCCCATTAGCGACAGTAATGTACTTCGGGTGAGGTGAAGACAAGTACTGAGGTGGCCTAACAGAGGTGATATGATGAGTGACACCAGAATCAAGGATCCAGCGCGTGCCAGAGGATAGGCAGGCGATACCTTCATTGGAGATAGAGGCAGCAGAGGCAACCGAGGCAGGCGGACGGCTGAGCAGGCCATGAAGATGCTGGAGCTGAATACGAACCTCGTCGAGATCAGCACGAGAGGAGGCAGAGTCGGTAGTAGCAGCAGAGGCATGCGGACGAGGAGGTCGGCCATGTTTGCGATAGCAGGTGGCCTCAAGATGGCCATCTTTACCGCAGAACGAGCACTTAAGCCTAGACCGACCACCGCGACCCCGGCCTCGAGAGTTAGAGCGGCCACCACGGGCAGAAGGGGGAAGAGGCAATAAGGGAGCTGGTTCCTGTTGAACAAGGGCCGGAGAAGGAAGTCCTGGAACATCCGGAGGCGGGGAGACTTTGAGAAGCATTGAGCGCACATCGGAAAAAGATGGTGTAACGGTAGAGGAGAGGATGTGAGCCCGGACACTGTGAAGATGAGGTGGTACCCGAGCCATCATCATGGCGATACCCACAGCTTCCTTTTGGGTACGTTGAGCAGCGAGATCTAAAGTGGGAGGCTGATGGTGGATCCAAGCCTCAACCAGAGACCGGGCCTGAGCAACAAAGGACGTCAGGTCGGTTGCGCCACTGCTATCAAGGGCCTGGAGAGCAGTGATGATATCATATAGATGGTGGAGACTATCCTTGCCAGAGTAGAGGGTGTGGAGCTCGTCCCACATGCCTTTGGCCGTCTCATGATACATGGCCAGGCGATAAGATTCGCCATCAAGAGAGTTGAGAAGCCAAGTCTGCACACGCCCATCATTGCGTAACCATTCCTCAGTAGGGACACCGATAACGGTCTGAGTCAAGTGATGAAGGAACCCTTTGACTGAAGGACACGGCGAACCGAGTGTGCCCATTCCACAAAGTTCTTCTTGCCAGTGAGCGAAATTGTAGTGATTCGAAGCTCGTCGCGGACTTCCTGGAGAGAGGCCGGGCGTTCAGGAGGAGGAACTGCTGTGCCGACTGAGTCCGCAGATGTAGACATGGGGGCGACCTGGATGAGGTCGCGGCGAGCTGGAGGAGGCCGCGGCGAGCTGGAGGAGACCGCGGCGGACTGGAGGCGGCAGCTAGAGGAAGCGGAAAGACAGCGGACTGGATGAGGTCGCTGCGAGCTGGAGGAGGTCGCGGCGAGCTGGAGAAGACCGCGGAGGACTTGAGGAGGCAGCGGCGGACTGGAGGAAGCCGCGTTGTGCACAAAGACGCTCAACAAGGAGCGGACTGGAGGAGGCAGCGGCGGACTGGAGGAGGCCGCAGTCAGCACAGACGCTCAGCAAGGAGCGGGCCAAGAGAGGCCGAGGAGGACTGGATCAGATCGCGGCGGGCTGGATCAGACCGCGGCGGACTGGAGCGAGCTGAGAAGAGAGGACAAGCCGGGGAAGCAAGAGAGCGACCGCAGCGGGCTGGACCAGTCCGCAAGACTGAAAGAACGCAGAGAGGCGAGCCCGCGGCGGACAGGGAAAAGACCTTGGCCGCCTGAAGAGGAAGAAGAGCAGCCGCAAGCAGGGGAGAAACTGAAGGAGGCCGCTGCGCTTACGGCGGACGAAGGAGACCAAGAAGAGGAGGCAAAACTGAGTTCGCAGCGGACAGAAGGAGACCGAGGGATTGATGTCGCCGAGGTCGCGCCGGACAAGAAGTGGCCGCAGCGGACAAGGGGAAGCAGTGGACCCCACAGGATGGCTATAAAGAGGGGCCAGAGGAGGAAGGAAGAGGAGGGAAGAGAAGTGGTTCCACGGAGGAGAGGAAGCGGACTGGACAAGGGAGGCCGCAGGTGTGATGCGACTAGAAGTTGCGGACACACACACGCAGGCCGCAGAGATCGCAGGCCGCAGGGCGGACAGGAAAGGGAGTCCGCAGGAGTCCGGAACCTGACTCTGATACCATGTAGAAATGGAGAAAGCCAACCTTGTATATATGTCCACTTGGTACAAATACAAAGAATGAGTACATATATATAGATGAGAGAAAGAGGGAGAAAAGTCCTATACACAATGTGGGACTAAAGAGAGGAGAGAAACACAATAAATGCTATACAAATGGGCCTAGTTTAAGTGGGCTTTTCCAACACTATTTAATTTCCTGCACCCTAGTCAGTCACTACAGCTACAGCCCGCTGCCCCATTGCTTTGTGAGTAATTTTGATTTAATGTGTTTTATTTTGTATTGAATATTGGATGAATATGCTCTATGTATTTGGATTGCTGGTGCTATTGTTTTATCTCTTTTAGTTCTATAAAACTTATTTGTGTAAGTTGTAGTGAAAAGCAACACTTGGTTAGGGCTTACTTTAAAATACACGGGACTACATGTTTTATCACCCAATGTCTTGTCACAGTGGTCGTCACAACACTAATCCTCTATCTGAGGATCTCAAATCCACTTACACCGGCTCCCAGAGAGACCCATCAAGGAGACCTTCACGATATTACGATGATTATTCACGATCGCGACACACTACTTCCAAAAATCGTGTTGATCCACTAATACGATCTCATTATGCTAGAGACGATCCATATGATGATTGTCGTCGTTCTTATCCCCGCACTCGAGTGAATCCTATTAGTCCCTCAACGCGACTTTATGAGAATAGAGTTGAGTGTCGTTCAGGTTATCGTCGCTACACGTCTCCTTTATTTGAAGAACCTGAGTCGGTATATGCACGACAACCACCGCATGTCCGCAGGGCCCACATCCACCTACGAGTACGACATGATTATGCTATGGACGACCGTCTCGATGACCCTCAAGAATCCTATAGAGGTCACTCTCATCAAAATTACATTACACCTAGTGATCTTCCTAGTGTTCCGAAAACGAACATGACGGTGGCCAAATTTCAACAATGGGTCTTTAGGATGTTTCATCAATTAGATGCACAATTTGATGACCTTCGCACTCGTGTTGCCGCCATTGAGTCGGTCAAGGCACTCCATGTCCCAAAGCAGGGAAATTTCACCCTATCCATCTGATATTCTATTTGAGGCAAAGTGGACTGCCCTCTCTACAACCCCCACGAGAGTCTGCTCCACTTAGAGAGCTTGTCCTCAATTCTATATCTATTAGCTCTCTATTGAGAGTGGACTTTTCGCACACTACACCCGATGACGCACCGAGTCACATCACGATCAGGAGCCAAAAGCCCAGTCGTGATCCCGAGGTAGCCACCTCCCTCTTTTCGGGAAACATGACCCCTTCTAATGGTTTGCTTCTGGAGGACCATCACTCTAATGATGGGTTATTTGATGACGCCCCAAATTGAGCCTCCAGATGAGCCGCATCGTCCTTGTGTGAATGAGATTCATGTAAGTGGCACACAAGAGTCGCATCATAGTGTCGATGCCTACGATTTTTTATTTTGGTGATCAACATTTATATAAGAGCATTCTAGATATTTTTGGGGCATACGTTAGTACTCGTCGCATTTGTGACGAATTTTATTATGCCCCTCCCGGAAAACCCTTAGATGAGCCACAGGTCGATCATCCACTCATTTGGAAGATCCATTTTTAGTAGGATATTCGAGTTTGAGAGAGCATTCACTGACTAGTGAATTTTATATTTTACTACTCGCACTTGCAGAGACAGTTCGCACAATGTATTGACACATTTTACTACTGATATCTCGGTTGTTCATTTGAGTTTTCATCTGCCCCGCGACGAATTCTTCTATGACCCACCATCTGAATCTCCTAATCACGTACCTATTTTAGGAGTTTCATTTAATACTTAAAACCCCAGTTTACTGAATTGGTCATCTTTTGCATTTGTTGTTTGTTCATTCACATTTAGTGCATGGTTCATCTGTGTGCATGATTCATATATGTTGTGTTATGCATCATTTGCATAAAAAACAAAAAATTAATCTGGAAGAAAGCTGCTAGCAATGTTGAATTATATAAGGCATTAGTAGATATGCACAAACGCGAGCAACATTTTCGGTGTACGAGCATGTCATGGTCGGTTTTGCAAGGAGGGGCTCCCAAAAGGAGCCGCTACTAAACTACAACTTAAGCGAACGAGTCTTTATAGGGTTATAAAGAAAACTGAGACAAATGCCTACGAGATCAATTTCCCTGCAGATAAGTATTCATCCCGTATTGAATACGAAAGATTTGACACATTACTTTGAGCCTCTCGAGCATAGGGACCCATAACTTGAGTTTCTATTGACACCCTCTCAATTACAACTTGACACGACCTCATATTCTCCTTGTGTCTGATTCCTGCCACATTTTCTCTGTTCACCTTAGACGAACACCCTTGGATTTGCCCGCACCTCTAATGATTCTACAGGGTTTTTGGATCCACCGGCACGAGAGGAGTAGACACTCCACCTTTGTTGATACATGAATAAAGGTGACAGAGCTTGATGGATTTACCCCCAATCTTCGACTACAGCTTATTCATCTTCATTACTCGGAGATGAATGCTTTTTAGTCGGGGGAATTGATGGGGATCAGCCTCATGTTCTCATTTTTGCCTTTTGACGGAGATGCGTTGATCAGATCGGCGATCTGAGACCATGATCGCATCCAGAGCATCGCATTTCATTCTATATGTTTGTTTTTTAATTTTTTTGGAGTTGTATTGATATTTTTAGGACACCAGGCGTAACGGAGGATCATCGACGTTCACGTTGGGTGCCCAATCGCCCCTCTTGTTATAAATATGGGCGGATGTTTAGATTTTCAGGCGTTATGCATTTTGTGAGAAAATCCAGAATTCACGATCATTCATGGTGTGACGTCGTGAACCCGAGGTGCGATGTCTCGGTTATTTTTCAGTTTTCCTTTCAATTTCTGATTTTCTTCTATTTTTTACTGTTCCCGTGAAGCCCTTTCCTTCGTATTCTCCTAACCCCAACTAGTTTTCCCACAGTGACTCCATCTCAACTGCTCATTATTATAACTCCCCACACCTCACATATCTCAGCCTCCCGTTTACCAAAAAAAATGCTGCTCCGTCTTCTTCCTCCCAACGGGATCAAAAGCCAGCGGAAACCTGCGACCCGTCGTCGTTACATTGCGATGCATCCCCCTGCCTCGTCTTCCTTTGATTTTACTCGCAGAAGGTCGCCTCCTTCCATTTGATCCCTTTACTCCATCGTCGACACTCTTCACGTGGATCCACCACAAGCTTCTCCTCTCTGTTTACCTACTTCTTTGACGGGAAGCCCTCCCAACCTGAAGTCAACCGCCATTAATAATGAACCAAGCTTCCACTCAATAGTCTACCTCTATTTAACGATATTCATCATATACCTCCACATTTCCCGTGATTCACCTCTTTCTTCCCCTAACCCTGTTTTCCCCACCCGTCCAAGAGAAGCCGCAAATCAGCCACCTACATTTCATTACCCTAATTTTAAACCCCCGGACGCTTCATCCAGTCGCAGCAAAACTTCTGCTGCCTCCTCCGGGAGTTCATGCTATTTATTTTCCTGCACCCTAGTCGTCTCTACACCTACAGCCCACTGCCCCATTGCTTTGTGAGTAATTTTGATTTAACGTGATTTATTTTGTATTGAATATTAGATGAATATGCTCTATGTATTTGGATTTTGAGATCGCTAGTGCTATTTGTTTTATTTCTTTTAGTTCTATAAAACTTATTTGTGCAAGTTGTAGTGGAAAGTACCACTTGTTTGAGAACAAACGTGAATTGCTTATTTACTCGGAAATTATTGTGCACGTTGTGTTTTTTGCTTGACTTATATAATTGTACTTGCTAAAATTTATTTTCTTGAATAATTAACACATGCATGCATCACTTAGGATTAGTGAATCACACTTATTTTGCACGTTCGCATAGGTTTGTATTAATGTGTTGGCATAGTCATTTGACATTTGCATGTTGCATGGCATTAGCGTGTCGGCATGGTACATACATTTTCACATCGGGTCATCCTGCGTCACCTAGTCGTGTTCATAAAGCCCCCCGGGCCCAGGCCTAAACCGGGCCTCCCGGTCCCAAGTTTTCTCGAACCGAACCCGGGCCCTGATTAGAGCCGGGCCGGGCCGGGCATCTGGCTCCGGGAGGGGGCCTGCTAAGGCCCCCAGGGCCGGGGCCGGGCTTAGCCCGGGCCCGGTTTTTTAAAAAAAAATTATTTTTTTTATAAAAAAATTAAATATAATTTATAAATACCATAAATAAATAAACGAAGAAGATGATGAAGAGGCCGGCTGAGCTCGGAAATCCTACGACACCCTTGTCGGCAGCTGCACAGCCGCTCCACCTCCATGTCGGAAGCGTTCACGATGATGAGTTCTGAGCTGCCGGCTATCTCATCGTGCACGAACGCCAGCACATATCCTTCGTCCTCCTCACCTCCTTCCTCTGCCTCCGGGACGAAGTAAGTCTTGCCGCCGTACTTTCCATCACCGTACACGAACTTTTGCAGCTCGCTGGTGGCGAGATCGACCTTCGCGAAGCCCGGGCTTTCCCGTAACCGGGCTTTGCCGGCCCGGGCCCGGGCTTAGCACAGGCCTAGGAAACCGGGCTTTGCCTGGCCCGGCCCGGCCCGGGCACCGGGCCGGGCAAATGCCTATATATGGGGCCTTGTTAGGCCCCATGGCCCGGCCTGGGCCCGGGGCGGGCTTAGCCCGGTCCCGGGCATAGCCGGGCTTTTACCGGGCCGGGCCCGGGCCGGCCCCCAGGGCCCGGTTTTTATGGGCACCCCTAGCGTCACCTATGTTCCCTTCCTGCCACACTATGATGCTTCACCTACAGTTATAATCCCCACCCGGTCCCCTTGACCCACTACCCAGTACCACTCATCTTCCGTTGGATCCATCGGTCATTGGATCTTTGTCATTGTCGGATTTTGCTGCGGCATGCACGCGTAAGTCATAGCTTGAAGTTTATGTTTTTATTTTGTATGTTTGGACTATATTTATTAGATGTGATATCATGTTTTTTCTTCCGTGAGATTGTTCGACTTGCAAGACCTATTCGTCGAACTTAAATTATCTGAACCTCAATTGCTTGTGAATTAGTGCATGCCTCTTAATTCAATTTTTGTAATAAAATGTGATATTGAATAGATTTTATTTCAATTATTTGTTATAGTTTTAATGGAGCTACCTCAAGTGCATTTACATTTACATTAGGACATTTAGTACCTACATTACATTCCACTTAGGACCGCATCTTAGAGCCACCGCATTCATAACCTACCCTGCATCACAAGGTCAGCCACTCACTACTTGAGGGAAGACTCCTTGAGTTCCACTTTAAATGGCAGACCGCGCAAAACTTTCAAAAATGCCCAACACATTTTTAAGCCACCTACCCTTGTATAGATGGAGATAGCATGAAAATTAAACAAATCACTTCATATGACAGCTCAATTTATACAATTAATATTAATTCATTAACACAAGAAGTGAGTAACCCCTTATTATTACAGTGATCCCCATTGTGCCAGAGGTGGAACCACGTTCTTGCCAAAGGCGTATACACAACACTGATGTCCTGCTAGAATGCTAGAATCAATTCGGCTCGAGATCAGAAAATTAAGAACACTAATTGCAAGCAAGCATGAGGGGAAGGCCTAAGTTGGAGAAAGATTACATGGAATAGTATATAGAAGAAGAGAAAAGTAAGCTAAACTGACCCCATCATATAAGAAAAGCATGTTTCTTTCCTCTTCCCAGGCCAATGTTTTACTTATCAAATTCTCAACAATACCTGAAACAAGGAAAAATTCAGTAATTACAATTCCATCAAAAAAGTAGGGGACAAGTAAGAGGGGTGAATAAATACCTGGAATTTTGGTTGCCGTCACCCGAGCTTTCTCTGCATGTTTCAGGTTCAGGTGGGCACCTCTTCCCGCAGTGTACCTGTTCTCATCCTGTGTCCTAGAAGGTATCAGCTTATTCTCCAAAGCTCCTTGAGTTGACTATGAAAATTTTGAATTGTTCTTTATATTTACTTATATTCTATTTCAAAATTTATCAAATAACTAATGTGATATCAACTGTACTTCAATTTTTTCACACATACTGAGTCATGATTATTCTTTAAAAGTAATTGATCATAATTTTCCTACATATAATTATTATGTCTGTTTTCATTAACCAGAATCTTTCCAACAACAACCATGCTGAAAGAATATAGACAATGTAATGAACAAATATAACTATTAGTAGCAAATGCTAGCAGAAAATAACAAAATTGAATGAGAAAAAGGAGAAAATGGGAAGATTGAAAAGAAAGATCTTATCAAAAACGGAAACTGTAAAATTTAGAATGACTGCAATAGAAAATATATGAATGTCAACTCAAAAGGACAGTAGATAAATCTTCAACATTCTTAAACAAGGATGAACTTGTGCGAAGTTAAAAAAACATAAAGCGCCTGCTGGGTTTGGTCTACGAATTAAAACATGGAATAGAGATGATCATTATTTGGATCTAAGAACAAGGAGAATGTACCACGTGCTCAGTTGATGATCTAGGGAGGAATGAATCTTTGATAACCATATGGTGAGATTGGTTCTAAACAAGCAAAACTTCACTCATAAAAAGCATATGACAAACAAAATCATGATTCGCATACACTATCTTACAACTAGAATCTGTACAAACAGTTAATAGGCCATGAAGTTATCCTTTTAGAAGGTATGTCCCTGTTGTTTCAGAATTGCACTTACATTCTTAAACTTTTGCTTTCACGCATGCTTCAAATTTTGTTGGTGTTGTTGACTTTAATTGGCTTGACCAAGCAACTCTTCTTAGATGTTCAAGTTGAAGAAAAACACGCTTGATTTTATTAGGGCAACATGATGACTATTTATAGCCTACATAATGACTATTATAACACTCCTCAAGATTGGCGAAAAATATTCACTAAACTCATTTTGTTACAACCCCTGATCATATCCTCTGAATTAAATCTCTTGGTCAAGCAATCTGCTACCTGACTCGTCGAGACGTGACTCAACTCCAGTAGCCCATTATCAAATTTTTCCTTTATGAAAAACCTATCAATCTCTATATGCTTGGATCGATCATGTTGAACTAGATTATTTGCAATACTGATGGCTGACTGACACCGCAACTTCATCTTGTCTCATTGATCCAACTTCAGCGTCACAAGTATTCCTTTCAGCCATAGAAGTTCTACAACCCCTAATGACATGGCTCTATACTTTGCCTCTGTCGTCGATCGAGCCACTACTGACTGTTTCTTGCTCCTCCAGGAGACCGAGTTGCCCCCCAAAAATATACAATAGCCTGAAGTGAACCTCTTGTTATCCGCACAACTTGCTCAGTCAGAGTCGCAGTAGCCTTCAATCTTCACGTGCACGTTCCTTCTGAACATCAGCCCCTTGCCAAGAGCATTCTTCAAGTATCGCAAAACCTGGTACATTACATCCATATGGCCCTTCAGTGTGTCATGCATGTAGCGGCTCACAATGCTCACAACAAAGGAGATATCTGGGCGAGTGTGGTTCAAGTAAATCAACCTCCCGACTAGCCTTTGATACATCTCACGATCCACTGGTTCCTCGGCCTCAACATCCAGCTTACACTTCTGATCGATTGGGGTTGCAGCAGGTTTGCACCCCAACATCTTTGTTTCTGTGAGGAGGTCCAAAGCATATTTTCTTTAGGAAAGGACTATCCCCTCTGCCTCGTAAACAATCTCAATTCCAGGAAAATACCTAAAAAGACCCAGATCCTTCACCTCAAACTTCTTGCCCAGAGCCCCCTTGAGGCGATCAATCTCCTGCTCATCATCCCCTATGATGATCATGTCATCAACAAACACAGCGAGCATGGTGATGTGACCTTCATTATGCCTGAAAAACAGTGTGATCTGCGTTTATCTGTTGATAACTCATTCCAATCATTCCTGAACCTGTCGAACCACGTGCAAGATGACTTCTTCAGCCCATAGAGGGATTTCTTCAACCTACAGACTTTGCCTTCCATCTTGGTCGTGCCAAGCCCTGGTGGTATCTCTATGTACACCTCCTTTGTTAGATCTTCATGAAAAAATGCATTCTTCACATCTACTTGGTGTAGTCTCCATGCATCATTTATTGCCAAGCTGATCAGGGTCCTGACAGTGCTCATCTTCGCAGTAGGTGCAAATGTCTCGTCATAATCGATGTCATAGATCTGACTGTACCCCATGGCAACCAATAAACATTCACCGCTCGACCTGTCCCTCTAGGTTCTGCTTCAAAATGAACACCCATTTGCACCCAACAACTTCATTATCCGTTGGCAGTTGTGTCAACTCTCAAGTCTTGTTCTTCTCAAGAGCCTTCATCTCCTACATCACGGCCTTCCACTTCAGATCGTCTACGACAATCTGCCAATTGTTAGGTACAATAATACTATCCAACGATGCAATGAATGCACCGTGAGATGAGATATGATCATAAGAGACAAAAGAAGGAAGGTCCCAATCGTATCTACCAGGAAGATTTCTCGCATTATTGCGAGTAGTCCTCCGAAATGTGACAGCTGGGGGAGAAGTAGAGGGTAGGATATTACCTAAATCTTTTGGTGTTCCAAGAGTAGGGACAGACGTAGCCAATGGACTAGGAACTGGACTGGATATTACCTAAATCTTTTGGCTTCCCCTGGGACGTAGGTCGAACATCTCGCCTCTCCTTCTCAATCTCCTCTAACTGCTCCTCATCTACTGATCCTCCTTGTCATACTCCTAGATCTGTCACCAACTTCTCCCTCTCTCGCCTCATATCTTCAGTATTTGACAAATCTGGTGTGGATAGAGCTCCCTCATGTCGGTAGTATTGCTCCAACTAACTAAAGCGAACATCCATGCTCACAAAACTTCTTTTCTCCACTGAACTCCAACACACATACCCCCTTCTGAGCACAAGAGTAGCCCACAAAGATATACTTGATTGCCCTCGCATCGAGCTTACTAACACCTGACCTGTTATCCTTCACAAAGTATGCACACCCAAATACCTTCAAAGGAAGGATCCCCCCATTATGTCCTTATAACAGCTGACACAGAGACTTCCACCCCAGAACCTGTGATGGCATCCTGTTGATCAGTTGTGTCATTGTCAACACTGTATATCCCTACAGACTCTGAGGGACCTTCATGTTGATCATCATACTCTTTGCCACCTCCATAAGGTGTTTGTTCTTTCTTTCTGTCACTCCATTTTGTACTAGTGTGTATGCACAGGTAGTCTGGTGCAATATCCCATGGGCTGATAAATACTCCTCCATTGCCCTATTAGTGTATTTTGTTTCATTATCCGACCTTAGTACCTTAATCACTGCAATATATTGGGTCTGAACATGCTTATGAAAAATGCAGAAGCAGGTAAATACCTCACTCTTATTTTTCATCAAATATAATCACGTAACACGAGATACACAATCAATAAAAGTAACAAAGTACTTAAAACCATTCAAAAAACTTACAGTACAAGGTCCTTATACATCAGAATGAACTACATCAAAAACAGAAGAGCTTCTCCGGCCCGTACTAACATACGAACTCCTATTAAACTTGCCTATGTCGCAAGCGTCACATACCAATTTATCTTTATTTGCCTTTTGAAAAAGAGTAGGAAATAACATAGCTACAATGTCAAACGAAGGGTGCTCCAGCCGCCTGTGATGGAATACCAGTGTATCCTCTGCACTTGCTCTCAGTCCTCCAACTGCTGTCTTCTCTACCACAGAAATAAAAGCTGTGTCCAATCCTACCCGATCCAGATACCACGGCCCGTCATGCCAAGTCTAAGTCTCAAGTATCCGCCTCGTCTCTTTCCCTTGGAAATTCACCTTGAGAATATCAAAAGAAATAATACATCTCAGTTGAATAATTATGAAACTAATGGATAATAGACTAACAGGAAAAGAAGAAGCATGCAAAACATTGGGTGGTTTTATTGAACCTGAACAATGAATAGTACACTTGTCGACCACTGGCTGGAATGTACTATCCGCCGTCTGGATGTTATCTGCAATAGCTAGGCGAGTATAAGAGGAAAACTCGTCTGCATTTCTTGTCACATGACGTGAAGCTCCTGAGTCAATGATCCAATCTGAAGCCCTGGAGAAAGATGCGGATGCAAGAGCAAGAGATCCATAAGTTGGGCGGGCATATATAGCGACCCCCCATCCATGTTCTCCTCGCTCATTTGTTATCTCTCGATGCCCTCCATGATGCTCAGAAGAGTCTGCTCTGCCTCAATATAAAAAATGTTGTCATCTTCTGTACTGTCAGTCATGCCCAAATTGGCATGATGGCCTCCTCGACCACCACAAGCCCGACCACGTCCTCGTCCACTACCCAAATCTCTCTCCTTGGGCGGCTTGGGGCAGGCAAGCCTCAGATGGCCTACCTCCCCACAGTTGTAGCAGTGTAGGGTTTCTTCCCACTGTCAAGTAACACCAGGGCCAGCAACTACCAGTGCTGACATTCACGGTAGTGGACTCATGCGTCCCTACCTAAAGTTTGAGACGCGTCTCCTCCTGGATCATGACAGAGATAGCCTCGGTAAGCGTAGGAATCTTCGTACCAGATAGAAGTAGGGTTCTCCGCTGATCAAACTTGTCATCTAATCACTTTAGGAACTTCAGCGTCCTCTCTTCCACGATAATCTTGGAAGCCCAACATTGCGAGTCGTTGCAACACATTCCGCCCGAGGCATGATCATAATCCACTCATAGGCATTCCAGCTTGAAGGCATACTCTTGCATTGTCTTCTTTCTTTGAACAGTGTCATCAATTCCTCCCTTCACCTGGAAGACCCGCAGAGTGTTCCCCACGCCATTGTATGTATTCTTCAGCTTGTCCCAAAACTCATGACTGTCTCCAGGCCCAACTGTAGCGACAATCAATGGGACAACCGATTTGAGAAGCCACATGAACACCATCATATGGGTCGACTCCCACTCATCCCCTTATCTCTGGTTTCTTCAACGCTCTCGTCAGGAAACCCCCAGCCTGTTTCGCTGTAAGGGTTTTCTTCACACGGCGTAACCAACTCAGGTCTTCAAATCAATTCCTGGAAGTTCCAGCTTCGCCGGTCGGTGTGATGAGCTCAGCACCCTCAACAATGTAGCCAACTCATCCGGACCCAACTTCTTGAAGACCTCCCCAATCGATGGGACAACCGATTTGAGAAGCCACATGAACACCATAATATGGGTCGACTCCCACTCATCCCCCCATATCTCTGGTTTATTCAACGCCCTTGTCAGGAAACCCCCAGCCTGTTTCGCTGCAAGGGTTTTCTTCACACGGCGTAACCAACTCAGGTAGGAGTTCGGTCCATCAAGCTTCAGATCAATTCCTGGAAGTTCCAGCTTCGTCGATCGGTGTGATGAGCTCAGCACCCTCAACAATGTAGCCAACTCATCTGAACCCAACTTCATGAAGACCTCCCCAATCGTATCGTCCTTCGGCGCCACGGATTAGTTTCCTCACAGATCACCGTATCAATCAACCAATGCCTCCTCCTGCCCTAGATTCGATCATCGCAATGTTCCCTGAAAATCTGTCTTTGAAAAGCTTACCCTGTACAGATTGCGGAAACAAGTGAAGGAGAGCAATCCCACAGAGATTGGTGGCACCAACTGGCTGCTAGAAAGGCCGTGCGGCGTGGAGGACCCGTTGCGGCCGATCTGGCCGCAGCCAAAAACATTGCAGCCGCTAGAAGCGGGTGCGAGGGGAGATGTCGACCATCGCAGCGACCGAAAGGACGACGCGCCGGAGATGCGCGGCTAGAAGGGGAGAGGCGCAACTGGACACCTGATGGAGGGAAGACGCCAGAGGGCACGGGCAGTGGTGGGATGAGTCGCGGAGGGGCGACGCATTGGAGATCGCGCGGGATGAGTCGCGGAAATCGATGTCGGCTAACACTCTGATACCAAGTTGAAGAAAAACACGCTTGATTTTATTAGGGTAACATAATGGCTATTTATAGCCGACATAATGATTGTTACAACAGCTCATTTGGTTGGCCGTTTTCACGTTGGTGGCGGGAGCAAACGCGTCGCAGGCGAAAAAATAAAGCCCGACGACAATGTTTGCTCCCGCAAACCCAGCGCAAAGCCCCCAAAACACTTCGTTGACACAGAGACTAAAAAGGCGTGCGGCGTGGAGACCCGTGGGCCAATCTGGCCGCACAAAACATTGCAGCCGCTAGAAGCGGGGCGAGGGGAGAGTCGACCATCGCAGCGGCCGAAAGGACGACGCGCCGGAGATGCGCGGCTAGAAGGGGAGAGGCGCAACTGACACCTGATGGAGGGAAGACGCCAGAGGGCACGGGCAGTGGTGGGATGAGTCGCCGGAGGGGCGACGCGTTGGAGATCGCGCGGGATGAGTCGCGGAAATCGATGTCGGCTAACACTCTGATACCAAGTTGAAGAAAAACACGCTTGATTTTATTAGGGTAACATAATGGCTATTTATAGCCGACCATAATGATTGTTACAAAGCTCATTTGGTGGGCGTTTTCACGTTGATGGCGGAGCAAACGGCGTCGCAAGGCGAAAAAATAAAGCCCGACGACAATGTTGCTCCCGCAACCAGCGCAAAGCCCCAAAACACTCCGTCTGACACAGAGACTTCAAAGGAAGGATCCCATTATGTCTTATAACAGCTGACACAGAGACTTCCCCCCAGAACCTGTGATGACATCCTGTTGATCAGTTGTGTCATTATCAACACTGTATATCCCTACAGACTCTGAGGGACCTTCATGTTGATCATCATACTCTTTGCCACCTCCATAAGGTGTTGTTCTTTCTTTCTGTCACTCCATTTTGTACTAGTGTGTATGCACAGGTAGTCTGGTGCAATATCCCATGGGCTGATAAATACTCCTCATTACCCTATTAGTGTATTTTTGTTTCATTATCCGACCTTAGTACCTTAATCATGCAATATATTGGGTCTGAACATGCTTATGAAAAATGCAGAAGCGGTAAATACCTCACTCTTATTTTTCATCAAATATAATCACGTAACCAAATAATTTTGTCTGCACCCCCCCCCCCCCCCCCCCGCTCCAATGACGTTTGCCGCCCATCCTGCGCACTAGAGCTGCTCACAAACCAATATTTTGTGACTATTTTTTTGAGTCCGCATCCGAATTTGGATTCAATTCGCATTCAAATTCGAATCTGAATATTAGCGTCTCTATTCACAGGATGCGAATAGTTAACAAAGTATTAATGCATGTTTAAATAATTTTTTTGTTATCAGTAAGTATCTTAGTACACTTTTTGTTAAAATATTCAAAACTTCAAATCGTGCTAAACTGACTCCGAATGTGATTTTAGATACTATATTTTAACATTAATCCGAATTCAAATATCAATACAAATATTTGATATTAGGTTGAAGTGATATCCAAATTGATTAGATTCGTGAATACCCATACACAATACAAAGAGAACACAGATAAAAAGTCAAGGACTTCGAATTAATTTCTAAAGCTGAAAGAAACGTAAGTAGCTTCTGATATCTAAACAGTGAAAACAATGCATCAAATATCAATTCAGAATCATAAGGGATGATCACAATTACTTGGCTGTACTCTTCAAGCCACCTTTCTTCCGCGCAAGCAGCTTCCCATTTACTCACTCTGTCCATGATATCCTTCCTGGTACAGGATTCCTCTTTTGCTTTTGTAATCTGACCTTCAATATTAGCCAAGAGCTCAGAAGGGTCCACAAGACCTGACCGCAGAAGATGATCGAAGTGGTCAGATACTGCTAAGGAATCAGCGGTATGCAGAAAAATGGAAATAAGGGCATGTTTGGCGAGCCGGCAGCTCATTGGTGCGCATCAACAGAGGCGGAACAGGGGAGCACCCAAACGCTTACCTTGTTCCGCACGGAAGGCCGAACATAAATTTCGGCATTCCACGCTCCATCTAGAACAAGAAGGGGCTCCAACGGCGTTCCACGCTCCGCTGTTGGTGTGAGCCGCCCTGCCAAACAGGCCTTAAGATGCATACCAGAATCTATCAATGCATACAATTTATTCGTTGCGGTACTCATATCAGGTTCCATATGTGCAACGTGGCATACTTCTTCCAGTTCTAATCTCTTCTTCAAGACAAGTTCCTTCATTCTACCAGCTTTCAATTTCATTAGCCTCTGAACTTCTGCTTCTATCTGTCGAAGATGAGAAATAATGTTTCTTTTTTACTTGATGATTATAAATGAAATTTGTTTACAAATGAATACAAGTTGTGGTCGAACCTCATTGATGATTTCTTGTGATAGAGAGCCAGAGAACGTGGCATCCTTCTCTATTGACTTCAAAATGCATGTGACCTTCTCAAAATGCTTGCGCTCCTCTTCAGGTGAATCCAAGAGGTTCCATAGTTCAATTAGAGACTCAAGGGCGTCGCGCAACTAGAATTAAGGACTGGTTAGGATTACAACTGCATGTAGCATGAGAGAGAGAAGAGATGGACAGTTTACCATTTGACTTCGTGTTTTCTTCTCGGTTTTTAGTTTTTTAATCACTTGACACAGTCCTTCCAACGTGCTATCACTTATATTCGTGGATTTCTCTAAGCCAGGCTCATGCAAGCTTGGATGAACCTCATCAACTGTCTTGCCAAAATCACAGCCAAGCACACTACACAGTGTGTGCACTTCATTTACATACTCAAGAACCTTGTGAAGACGCTCAGACTGGAACAAGAAGAGTGGAGTTAGAATGCAGTATTAGTTTAGAAATGAAAGGGTACAGTCTCATCCAGAGTAAATCAGGCAGGCCAAGGAATTATAGAAAGTTGGTATCTTTTAAACTACTATCTGAAAAATTACATCACCAATCTTTGGGGAGGTTAGCAATTTCTCCTGCATACAATGAGAACATAAATGCAAGGGGATACATAAAATACCGCTATGCTAGCAAATTTCGGTTGACAATTAAGGGAGGCCCTCTTAAATCTACCATCATAAGCCTACCGACGGCCCTATAAATCATTATTTTACATTTACTTCTGTCGAGTGTTGCAATTAGGCATTAAAACTATTCTCTGAAAATATTTTGAAATGTCATACAAATGATCTTTGCTGTGGTTTTTTTTCCGTTCCTAATCCTTGTACATTAATTGTATTTCCAGTGTAATGGGCACATTCTTATCATGGTAATGTTAGGTGATCCCAGGATATATGTTGGGGGTTGAGTTCCTGGTCTAATTATACTTTATTTTGTTTTTAAGTACTTTGGTTATTTTGAATAATTTTCTTTTGAAATATTTGTAACAGTCTGAGTTGAATCAAAAGCATAATATTATTAGGACAAAACTCGGTTATTTATAGCCTACATCGCTCTTTTAATATTACAACATTTCTCCTCAAGATTGACAAAAGATATTCACTAAGTTCATCTTGTTACAACCCTAATCAAATCCTCTGAACAGAGTCCCTTGGTTAAGCAATCTGTTTGGTGCGATCGTGTTGGACTGAATTATTTGCAATACTGATGGTTTACTGACTATCACACCATAGCTTCATCTTTTCTCATTGGTCCAGCTTCAACTCCCCAAGCATTCCTTTCAGCCACAGGAGCTCTGCAACCCCTACTATCATGGCTCTGTACTCCACCTCTGTTGTCAATCGAGCCACTACTGACTGTTTCTTGCTCCTCCATGAGACCAAGTTGTCTCCCACAAATATGCAATAGCCTGAAGTAGACCTATCATCCGCACAACTAGCCCAGCCAGAATCACAATAGCCTTCAATCTTCACGTGTCCATTCCTTCTGAAGGTCAGCCCCTTTCCAGGGGCACTCTTCAAGTATCGCACAATCTGGTACACTGCATCCATATGGCCCTTCCTCGGGTCATGCATGTAGCGGCTCACCACGCTTACAGAGAATGAGATGTCCGGGAGAGTGTGGCTCAAATAGATCAACTTCCCGACAAGCCTTTAGTAAATTTCCCGATCTACTGGTTCTCTAGCCTTTGCACCAAGTTTACACCTTTGATCGATTAGCGTCGCAGCAGGTTAAAAACCCAACATCCCGGTTTCAGTGAGGAGATCCAACGTGTATTTTCTTTGGGAAAGGACTATCCCCTTGGCCTCATACGCAATCTCGATCCTAAGAAAATATCGAAGAAGGCACAGGTCCTCCACCTCAAACTCCTTGCCTAGGTCCCTCTTGAGGTGGCCAATCTCCTGCTCATCATCCCCTATAATGATCATGCCGTCCACATACACTGCAAGCATGATGGTGTGACCTTCGTTCTTCTTGAAAAACACAGTGTGATCTGCATTGATCTGGCGGTACCCCATCCCAATCATTGCTCTCCTGAATCTCTCGAACCATGCGCAAGGTGACTGCTTCAACCCATAGAGGGATTTCTTCAGCCTGCAGACTCTGCCTTCTGTCTTGGTCGTACCAAATCCCGGTGGTATCTCCATGTATACCTCCTCTGCTAGATCTCCATGAAGGAATGCATTCTTCACATCTAGTTGGTGTAGCAGCCATCCACCATTCACTGTCAGGCTGATGAGCGTCCTAACGATGCTCATCTTTGCAACAGGTGCAAACGTCTCGTCGTAGTCGATGTCATAAGTCTGCTTGTACCCCTTGGCAACCAATCGAGTTTTGTAGAGCTCAACCTGTCCATCTGGATTATGCTTTACAGTGAACACTCACTCGCACCCAACGAACTTCTTGTCTTTTGGCAGCCGCGCAAGCTCACAGGTCATGTTCTTTTCAAGAAACCTCATCTCTTCCTTCATTGCTGCCTTCCTTTTCGGATCGTCTTTGGCGACCTGTCAATAGTTAGGTACAATAACACTATCTAAAGATGCAATGAATGCTCCGTGTGTAGGGAAGATGTGATAGTAAGAGACAAAGGATGCAAGGTCCCAACCGTATCTGTCAGGAGGATTTCCCACATTACTGCGAGTAGTCTTCCGTAACATAAGAGAAGAAGTAGGGAGAGGAGAAAGGATATCACCTGAGGCTTGAGGAGGTTTAGGTGTTCCAGGAGAGGGGTGCGACGCAAGCAAGGGACTAGGAACTAGACTGGGTACCGACACTGGATCTGGAACTGTTGGCAGCTTCCTCCTCCTACTGTATGTCAGTAGTTCCCCCTGAGCCATCTTGCCTCTGCACCTCAATCTCCTCCTCCAACTCATCATCACTCTCCTGCTCCTCCGCAGATCCTCCCTGTCATACTCCCAAATCTGTCACCAACCTTTCTCTTTCTAGCCCCATATTTTTGATATCTGACGAGTCTAATGTAGGTAGACCTCCTTCCTGCCGGTAGTACTGTTCCAGCTCTCTAAAGTGAACATTCATGCTCACGAAGCACCTTTTTCTCAACTGGGCTCCAACACATGTACCATTTCTGAGTACGAGAGTAGCCCACAAACATACACTTGACTGCCCTTGCATCAAGCATACTGACACCCGGTCTATTGTCCTTTATGAAGCACACACACCCGAATACCATGAATGGAAGTATCCCTCCATTATGTACCTGCAACCGCTGGCACGGAGACTTCCACCCTAGAACCTGTGATGACATCCTGTTGATCAGCTATGCCGCTGTTAACACTGTATATCCCCACAGACTCTGAGGCACCTTCATGTTTAGCATCATACTCCTTGCCACCTCCAAAATGTGTCTGTTCTTCCTTTACACCACTCCGTTCTGTGTCGGTGTGTAGGCACAGGTGGTTTGGTGCAATATCTCATGACCTGATAAGTATTTCCCCATTGCCTTGTTGGTGTATTCTGTCTTATTGTCTGACCTTAATACCTTAATCACCGCAATATATTTTGTTTGTACAAGCTTATGGAAATCTCGGAAGCAGGTGAGTATCTCACTTTTAGTTTTCATAAAATATAGTCATGTAACACGAGATGCACAATCAATAAAAGTAACAAAATACTTATAACCGTTCAAAAAACTTACTGTATAAAGTCCCCAGACATCATAATGAATAATATCAAAAACAGAAGAGCTTCTTCGGCCCATACTAACATACGAACTCCTAGTAAGCTTGCCTAAATCACACACATCACACAACAATTTTGTTTTATTTGTTGTTTCAAAAATAGTAGGAAACAATCTAGCTACAGTCTTGAAGGAGGGGTGCCCCAACCGCCTGTGATGGAGTATCAACATATCATCTGCACTCATCTTCTATCCTCCAACTCTTGTTATCTATACCACAGAGACCAGAGCCGCATACAATCCTTCCCGATCCAGATACTACAGCCCATCATGTCAAGTCTCAGTCCCAAGTATCTACCTCGTCCCTTTCTCCCGGAAAGTCACCTTAGGGATCTCAAAAAAAACAAAACATCGTAGTTGAATAATTATGGAACTAATGGATAAAAGGCTAACGGGAAAAGAAGAAGCATGCAAAACATTGGATAGTGTTACCGAACCTGAACAATTAACAGTACTCTTACCGACCACTGGCTGTAACATACCGTCCGCCGTCTGAATGTTATCTGCAGTAGCTAGACGAGTATAGGAGAACTCGCCTGCATTTCCTGTCATATGGCGGGATGCGCCTGACTTGATGATTTAATCTGATGCCCTGGAAGAACATATAGATGACAGAGCGACCCCCCCCCCCCCCAGCTCCATCTCTGCTCCGCTCGCCCATCTGTTTCCTATTGATGCCCTCCATCATGCTAAGTAGGGTTTGCTCCTCTGTATAGATAACACCAAGTTCCTCTGCACTTTCAGTCATAACCAATCGATAGCCTCCTCTGCCACCACAACCACAGCCACAGCCACGTCCTTATCCACAACCCAAATCTTTCTCCTTGGGCGGCTTGGACCATAGTTGTAACACTGTCGGGTTTCTTCCCTCGGTCCTGTAACACCAGGGGCAGCAACCGCTAGTGCTGACTTCACAGCCATGGACCCTCCCGTCCCTGCCTACGGTTTGAGACGCTTCTCCTCCTGAATCGTAGCAGAGATGACCTCCGTGAGTGTAGGAATTGTCGTACCTGATAGAAGTAGAGTTCTCCGCTGATCGAACTTGTCATCTAACCCCTTCAAGAACTTCATTGTCCATTTCTCCGCGATGAATTTGGAAACCCGACACCGTGGATCACTGTAGCACATCCCGCCAGAGGCGTGATCGTAATCCACTCATTGTCGTTCCAACTCAGAGGCGTACTCCTGCACCATTTTCTCCCCCTGAACAGTGTCATCGATTTCTCCCTTCACCTGGAAGACCCGCAGAGTGTTCCCCACACCATCATATGTGCACTTCAGCTTATCCCAGACCTCCATAACTGTCTCGAGGTCATCTACCGTGGCGGCGATCGATGGGACAACCAAGCCAAGAAGTCACATAAACACAGTCATATGAGCTGACTCTTATTCATCTCCAGTCGAGTTCTCTGGTTTCTTCAACGCCCCTGTCAGAAAACCCTCAACTTTCTTCGCAGGAAGGATCTTCTTCACACGGCGTGACCAACTCAGGTAGGTCGTCGGTCCGTCAAGCTTTAGATCAATCGGTGGAAGTTCCAACTTCGCCGGCCATTGCGATAAACCCAACACCCTCAATAATGTGGACAATTCATCCTGGCCCAACATCTTGAAGATGTCTGCCATCGTTCCCTCCTTCAGCTCCATGGATCAACTTCCCCACCGATCACTGCGTCTCGTTCGGTATTACCAAATGCATCTGCCTGCCCTGGATCCGATCACCGCATCCTGAGGGATGCTTGGAGGCACTGAGGAACGATGAAGACCCGCTAGATAAGGCGGCACAGCAGCTGAAAGTGGCGGCCAGTATCAAGGTCGGCGGTGGGAACCCACCTAGGGGTTGCAGCGGTGCTCCCCCCCTAGAGTCCCTGGATGCAACGACAGCGGCCTCCGAAGACTGCGGGAGCATTGTTCCCGCAGCCCTAGAGGCGGGTTCCCCCCGTCGGGAGATGATCAGTGAGCGGAGGGCCTCCTTCCGGCGGCAGAATTCAGCTGCGACAACGATCAGGCGTCGCAAATGACGATGCAACGTCATTCGGCGTTCGGAAGACAAGCGTCGTTCGGCGTTAGCGGCGGAAGCACTATGCGGAGCCGCACTTTTCCTTCCTCGACTCTGATACCAAGTTGAAACAAAAGCATAATATTATTGGGGGAAAACCCAACTATTTATAGCATACACCACTCTTCTAATATTACAACAGTCCGAGTATGAGGACTTAGTTGCAAATGTCATTTTAAGATTCTTAGGGCGAGATGAAAAGAAAAAAAAAATCTATTCTCTCATCTCATATTTTGCGAGCTGCCCGCTTCTAGTGTCCACCCCAAGACTCATTTGTATTGTTATGATTTGTGGATAATAACAATTCATACCGGAGCCCATTCGATCCCCAATAATGCAACCAGCACTCGTTTGCTAGTCCAAGCTTAATGTTCACTAATTCTAAGCTACCAGATTTCCTTCCAGGGCATCCCACAACCAAGCTCAAAAGAGTGAGATAGATCTTCCGCAAGAAAATCCATCAATTGCAGCAATCGATCTCACAACCAAATAGCGCAAGCATGGCTGTTCAAAGTGTTGACGACAACATAAATGTAACTAGAATTAAAAACCAGCGATGACGTTGCATGTGAAACTCAAAAACAAGCATGTTTCCTATCATGTTTGCTCAAGACACCCTAGAAAAAACAAATTTGGTCAACACCCACTGCAGCAGATCGCTCCGAACGCTTCTCCTTCCGCAGAAGCTTCTCTTCTTGTAGATCCCTCTTCAGCCAACCGTCTACAATCACAGAACCTTACTAGGAGACTTCTAGCATCCTTGGCCTACCTCCACCGAGCAGCTCTAGTTCAATAATTGTTGTTCGCCGCATAATGGTGAGATCAAGGAGATGCTCTAAAAAACCATGGCCGACATAGAGGTGGTGAAATCCCGCAATCAGAAGACTTTCCAGAAAATCCATGCTTGAATTGATGGGTTAGCAGAATCCATTTAGAAGACCATCGTTCA
The DNA here is from genome assembly GCA_039583875.1 of Platanthera guangdongensis. NCBI lineage: Eukaryota > Viridiplantae > Streptophyta > Magnoliopsida > Asparagales > Orchidaceae > Platanthera > Platanthera guangdongensis. The sequence goes on from CM077165.1 coordinate 154,853,857, forward strand.
TTCCTTCCGAGTAATAAGGTGCAGACCTCAGGGTTGAAAACCACTAGGCTCGCTGCCACAGTATTTTCCAGATTATGTTCCATCTATGAGAGTTCCCAACACATCTATGGGTGTGGAGTACCGTAGCATGACACCGTGTTATGTTTTGGCCAACATTGTAGAAATCCGACCAGTTTCATTAGACTGATTACTATAATCAATGTGCCATATAGCTAACAAGGTCCGGGAAGAGGTTGTTGGCGGGCTAGCCTGAGCCTTGATAAGCACGCCAACACTACAAGGATGGACTACACAAGTAGACGTGAAGGAAGCAGCGTTCCCCACTGTCAAATTTGATTTTCCTTTGTTTGCAGGTAAAAAATGACCCTTTGGGCTAGATCACCTGCTGCAAGTACCTTTTCATAAATCATCGAACACCTTGGCCCAAATGGACTGGGCTCACATCATTTCCCCTTATGGATGCGTCACAACTCTGATTTGTGCAACTGAACGAGAGCAACACAATATGAATTGGGAGGATTACAAAATCTTATGCAACATGTATTCTATCCCTCCTCTACAAAGTAACTTAATGGGAGAGATAATCTCCTCAAAGCAACAGGATTTGACGTCGCATACAAACAAAACTTCCAGAATCTATTAGCTCGTGTTATCTCTCTTCCCACTAGGATCTACAGATGCATATTTTTACAACTCTCCAGAAGCAATTGCACGCATTAATGACAAGTTCCAAAATCCAATAGAATTGATCATGACAATGAACTTAGCACGGATATCTAGCAAGTTACTACAAATGGATCGAAACATTGCATGAATTGTATAATTGTTCAATGTTAATAGAAGAAGATACTAGCATGTTAACTGTTGCGGGCTAGCTCGATGCCCCGGTCGGACCGGATTCAATTGAACCGTCTTACCTTGCTGAGCAGTTGAGCGCGCACACAGTCAGAGAGAAAAAAGGTTGACTCAGGATATGATGACGTGGAAAAACTCATCAATTGGGTAAAAAACCATGCGACCGGATTTGTGCCGGTCAAAATCCACTAGATGCTCGTGATTAGAATGTGTTCTGAGAATCGGGGCGACATGCAGCTCCCGTTACAACTTGGGGTGAGAGAGAAGGTCTACGGCTTCCAGCGGGCAACAGACTATATCCCGGTCGCCGGGTTAGTTGTTTTATGGTTATTTAAATGTTAGGGTTTGGGTCTCCTCCATCTTTGGAGAAGGGCTTCTTGGAGGAACTAGCCTCCAAAAGTTGAGCACGAGATTACCTTGTGATTGTAACTTTATTTTCAATTAGTGCAAACATTTTCTCCTTCCCGTAACTATGGTTCAACCTGTCGTTCCCACCTGCATCGTGCTGATGGGTTTTGTTTGTGCCCAATTTTCCTGCGTTGGCATCAGCGTTCGATACAGCCGCCTGTCCGTTGCTGTATCCGTGTCAACCTCGCACCAGCCGATGTCGTCGTCCAGATCCCTCACTTGTTGTGCCCTAGCACATTCCGTCGTCCGCCGAGGCCAACGCCAGCAATGATCCCAGATCGCATAATCCGCTACGTCTGTCGCCAGCACCGAGCGCATCTATCTGTGTTTCCGTCAACAGCAGCGCATTTTCTCCTTTTGGTCGTTTGACAGGCCTAGCCCTGCCAACTCCCGACTCCCTGCTCTCAGCCACCCACGGTGCTAGCTCCATTCCACAGCCAGCCCAACTCCATTCCTCCGCCGGCCAGATCCTTCCTTCGGCAGCAATCGTCCAACCACTACCACACATACCCCGGCTCCGGCACTCTCCTGCCAACCTCCAACTCTGTGCAATCGTCTTCATATGCCAAAGAGCCGGATGGAATCCCGCGTGGAAGCTCTCGAACACGCATTCTCCACCATCAACTCTCGTCTTGAGGCTCACGCCGAGCATTTCACGGTGATTATGGTCATGCTCCACAACTTGCAAATCAGCCAAAACTTCGGTCCTCTTGTTGCCTCTGCCCTGGGATCCCCCAGCACAATGACCCCCGCAGATCCCACATTGACGGATTTTCCTCCACAGTTCCCACGCCTCAACATCCCCACATTCAACGAGACTGACCCCCTTGGGTGAATTGCCCGCGCCAAACAGTTTTTTCACATTCACCAGACTCCTCAGACGCAGCAGGTCTCCACGGGAATTGTCGGCATGGAAGGGTCCGCCCACCACTGGGCCCACTGGCACCACCAGTCCTCCGCCGGCCTCACATGTACAGCTCTCACGGAGGCCCTCATTCAGCGCTATGATCACAGCTACTTCGGCTCCATGATCGAGCGCCTTTGCGGAGTCCGTCAGACCGGCTCCATTGATTCGTACGTGGATTCCTTTATCGAGCTGGTCACCCATGTTCCAGGTCTTCCACCCGACCATTGCTAGGCCTACTTCATGCACGGCCTACAACCCCATATCTGAGCCCGCCTCCGCACCCTTCAACCATTAACTGTTAACCAAACTATGGACCTCTCCCCACTCGTGGAGGCCGAATTCCTCGCGCAATACGGGGCCCCTTCGTCCTCATTGCCGCCAAACCTCCCTACCAACCGTATTTTTCTTCCCTTCCTAAATAACCACAGCCGCCACCTCTACCTCATCCACCCATTATGGGCCCATGCAACAACCGTCACGTCCCGACTCACCGCATGTCCAACGAAGAGTACAATGACTTACAAAGCAGGGTTTGTGCTTCCATTGCAAACAACCCTACTCGCCTACTCATGATTGTTCGGTGAAGGAGATCTGCCTTCTCATCGGAGAAGAGGTGAACGAACTCGACACGGCTGACTTTGATGCTCTTCTGATCGTGGATGTACTGTCGTACGGCGCTCCGGGCACCTCTACGACTGCCCACCCGTGGGCATTTTCACTACTAGTTGGAGGGAGGCACTCCGATCTTGAGGGAAAGGTCGATTTTTTGGCGGGGTGTATTGTTACGGATGTGGCATAACTTATTATTATGTCTTGTATTGTTTTTGTTGCTTTATGGTTATTGATATGTGAGCCCCCCTTATATAAGGAGGTGATATAAGAGAGTTATTTTCATCTTTTGATCATTAGGGTTTGGGTCTCCATCTTTGGAGATGAGCTTCTTGGAGGAACCAGCCTCTAGAAGTTGGGCACGAGTGTACCTCGTAAATGTATCTTTATTTTCAATTAGTGCAAGCATTTTCTCCTTCCCGTAACATTCTCTCTTTAGCTATGGTAAGAATTTGGTAGCTTTCCTTTGATCACCCCATCACTGACGTCCATAGCAAGGTGCCTGTGTATCATCTAAGGATCATAAAAATTCTCTACCCTTTACTCTAGATGTTCAAACCACACAACTTTATTTTGAACTATCTTAACTTCAAAAACATCGTGATCCAACACTGTTCTACTATGATAATTAAATAATTATCCTTAGTAGTTCATATCATTCTCATTTTTGGCACACTCAACTTAGCTATCACCTATATTGAATCAAAATCTAAAAAGAAAGTGAAATTTGTTTTGTAGTGGCATTCTCAAGAATCTCTCATAAATATCGTGGTCAACTAGCTAATTCGACCTTGAAAAGCTATCAAGAAAAATAGGCTCCCAATGCCCCTACTAAAGCTCTCTTCCTCAACCCTTTTCCTCATGTATAAAACAAAGGCTCAACCTTGTATATACTTCTTGATATATGAAATACAAGAAAGAATACAAATATATAGGAGAAGAGAGGGAGAAATAAACCTATACAGTAGATGTGGGACTAAAATAGAAAGTAGAAAAATGGGCCTATAAATGGGCCTTTACATTATTTTCTTCTACATTATCTAACACTCCTCCACAAGCTGGAGCGTATAAGTCATATGCGCCAAACTTGGACAAGAATTGGTAGTACAACTTGCAAGGCAGCGCCTTGGTAAGAATATCAGTGACTTGTCCAGAGGCATGAACATGTTCAAGCTTTAGCTCCTTTGCTTGAACCTTTTCTCGAACAAAATGACAATCTACCTCAATATGTTTAGTCCTCTCATGGAACACAGGATTCTTTGCAATGTGTATCGCAGCTTGCCTGTCACAGAACAATGTTGAAGATGAGGACAATTTAACCCCCAAGTCCATTAAAAAACTTTCAAGCCAGGTTATTTCAGATGTAACAGCTGTCATCGCACGATATTCGGCCTCAGCAGACAAGCGGGCGACCACCGTCTGCTTCTTACTCCGTCATGTGATAAGATTTCCTCCAAAGTATGTACAGAACCCAGTATTTGAGCGTCTATCATACAATGAGCCCGCATAATCCGCATCCGAGTATGCAATAAGAGAAAGGAAGGAAGACGGCTTGTACAAAAGTCCTTGCCCAGGGAAAATTTTCAGATACTTAAGGATGCGTTGCACTGCCTGGAGGTGAGAGACCAGTGGGGTATGCATAAACCGACTGACCACAACAACAACAAATGATATGTCGGGTCTTGTAACTGTTAGATATATCAGTTTTCTCACAAGACGGCGATAGTATTCCGAGTTTGGAAGAAGAGAATCATTCTCAGAACCCCGAGCACACAACATGCGGTTGACTTCCATCAGAGTTTCCGCAGGTTTACAACCCGAGAGGCCGGCATCTTACAGAAGGTCAATACAATACTTACGCTGGGATAAGACAAGGTCATCCAATCGTCGTGCTACTTCTAGTCAAAGAAAATAGCGAAGATTACCCAAATCTTTGATTTGAAAGGTAGAGTTCAAATGTTGCTTCACATGGTGTATCTCAGCTGAGTCATCACCAGTGATAAGAATATCGTCCGCATAAACCAGAAGTATGACTGTTCTAGTTGATTGGTGACGAGTAAAGAGAGAGGAATCTGCCGAGCTTTGTTTGAAGCCATCCTCATGAACGAGCTTGCTGAACTTCTCAAACCACGCCCGTGGAGATTGTTTGAGACCATAAATAGACTTGCGAAGTAGACAGACCCGAGACAAGGGGTGCAAACGAGTCGAGCTCGAGTCGAGCTTGGCAAAATTTCCAAGCTCGAGCTCGAGCTTTTCATTTCGAGCTCGAGCTCGAGCTCGACGAGCTCATTTTTCCAGCTCGAGCTCGAATCAATGCCAACTTCGAGCTCGAGCTCGAGCTCGAGTATCGAGCTCGAGCTCGAGCTCGAGTTTCGAGCTCGCGAGCTCGAGCTGCTCGCGAGCTTTTTAGCTCATGAGCTTTATTTTCTTATTTTTTTATATTTTTTTTCATATTTTTAATATATATATTTTAAAAAAAATTGGTATAAAAAGCTCGCGAGCTCATGAACATTAACATTCGAGCTCGAGCTCGACTCGTAATCGAGCTCGAGCTCGTCGAGCTCGAGTTCGAGCTCCACAGATTCGAGCTCGAGTCGAGCTTTTTTCGAGCCGGCTCATCGAGCTTTCGAGCCGGGTCAACTCAACTTGCACCCCTACCCGAGACTCCCCCGTGGTCTCAAACCCGGGCGGTTGATGCATGTACACTGTCTCAAGAAGATCGACATTCAAGAAAGCATTCTTGACATCTAGCTGATGGAGGGGCCACTGGCAATGAACAGCTAAGGATAGGAGAACCCGAACCGAATTCAATTTTGCGACCGGAGAGAAGGTTTCCTCATAATCAAGGTCATACTGTTGGGTAAAGCCCCGGGCCACAAGCCGAGCCTTTAAGTGATCAACAGTCCAATCTGTGGCATGTTTGATAGTGAAGATCCACTTGCAGCTGACACAACTGTGACCCAGAGGAAGGGGCACAAGATCCCAAGTGTGATTACCCTACAGAGCCGTCATCTCGTCATCCATGGCAGCGCGCCACCGCGAATGCTGGAGAGCTTCCTGCACAGAGTTAGGTACAGAAATAGAGGGGAGAGAGAGAGAGCAAAGGCCCGAAGGGGCAGAGAGAGCCGGTGTAGAGAGACATAATTGGTCATGGGATGTGTCGTCGAAGAGGATGCTGAATCAACAGGCCGCGAGAGCACACTGATAGAGGGAAGCTGCTGCAGGGCATCTGAACGTGCAGGACGACGAGTGTACACCTGAATAACAGGGGGTTTGGAGGGGACTGTTGGTGGTGGGATGCTCGGAGTGATAGGAGATTTGGACTGGTGGGGTTGGGAGGTAGGTAGAAGTGGTGGTGATGGAGATGTGACGGGTACGGAGGGTCGAGGTAGAGGAGGAGGAAGAAGGGGATCAGAAGGACTGGTGTGATATGGTTGGTCTTCATGGAAGGAGACATCTGCAGACACAACCATCTTACCAGTTTGTAGGATCAAAACAGACATATCCCTTCTGAGTGCGGGAGTAGCCAACAAACATCTCATTGGTAGCCCGAGGGGCAAGCTTGTCATTTGAGAGACCGAGGTGATGGACATAACAGGTACAGCCAAACACACGAGGTGTGAGAGAGAAGATTTATGGATGGATAAAGGAGAGTGATGTGTGCCACAAAGTTGAGGACGGAGGACGACATGAGATTAATGAGGTGACAGGCTGTAGAAACGACAAAGTTCCAATAAAGAGAAGAAACCTGCATTTGGATCATAAGAGAGCGAGCTACATCAAGGAGGTGACGATTCTTCCGTTTCGCTATGCCATTCTGTTGGGGGGTATAAGCACATGAAGTCTGATGGAGAATACCGAACTCGGCACAGAGATTGGAGAGGATGCGACTGGTGTACTCGCGAGCATTGTCCGTACGAATTATTTTGACACAAGTAGAAAATTGAGTGCACGTTTTGGTAAGAAACGTACGAAACGTAGTTGTGAGTTCGGTTCGATCACGAAGTAAATATAACCAGGTAACTCGTGATTAATCATCGATAAATGTAACAAAATATCTGTAACCAAAAACATTAGGGACCTTATAGGGCGCCCAGATATCAGAATGTATTAACGATAAAGGAGCATCGCTTCGATTACATGAGGAGGGGAAAGATACACAGTGTTGCTTGCCGAAAATACAAGATTCACAAAAAAACTCTTGAAGAGAAATAGTAGGAAGAGCTTTCTTGAGAATCGGAAGGGGGGCGTGGCCCAGACGACGATGTCAATCAGTGGTGGAGACAATGGTGAGAGCAGTGGGAGAAACATCGAGGAGATACAACCTGTTGGACATCCGCCCTCTACCAAGTATAGTCCGTGTTTGTCGATCCTGCACAACAAATGAAGAGCGTGAGAAAGTAACACAACAATCAATATTTTGTGTAAGACGGCTAACAGAAAGGAGATTAAATTGAGAGCCCGGAACATGAAGAACCGAGGATAAGGAGAGGGAAGGAGTAAGAGGGAGATTGACAGTGACAGAAACCGGGATCGTGTCATCATTAGTCACAGTGATGTTCTTGGGGTAAGGAGTATCTAAATATTGAGGCGGCCGCTGTATAGAAAGATAATGTGTAGCTCCCGAGTCCACAATCCAGTGAGGGCTGTGAGAGAGGAAAGATATACCTTCATTGGAGATCGAGGCGACGGAGCCAGAGGAGCGACTAACCGCACCTTGAAGCTGTTGTAGTTGAGACCGTAACGCAGCAATATCATCACTAGTCGTGGAGGGAGGTGAGGGAGCTACTGTAGCAGTAAGATGAGGAGGCAGGCCATGTTTGCAATAACAGGTGGTCTCCAGATGGTCATCCCTGCCGCAGTAAGAGCACTTGAAGAGGGTTCGGCCACCACGATCGCGTCCTCGAGGCTGGAGGCCACCACGAGCCGGTGGACCACGAGTAGATGGAGTGAGATTGGCCACGAGTTGCTGAAGCATAGCGGGAGACGAAGTCGGGACATCCGGAGGTGGAGTAACCTTGAGGAGCATTGAGCACACATCCGAGAGGGATGGAGTAACAGCGGAAGATAGAACATGAGCGCGGACACTATTAAGATGTGGGGGGACACGCGCCATCATCATAGCAATCCCCACGGCCACCTTCTGCTGTCGTTGAATCACCAAGTACGTAGTGGGAGGCTGTTGCTGGATCCAAGCCTCAACAAGAGTTTTAGCTCTCACAACAAAGGAGGTAATATCTCAAGTAACTCCAGCGTCAAGGGACTGGAGATCAGTGAAAATGTCAAACAAGTGTTGTAAACTGTCCTTTCCAGAATAGAGGGAATGAAGATCAGTCCACATAGCATGAGCGGTCTCATGGTACATAGTCATACGATAAGGCTCGGTGTCCAGAGAGTTGAGGATCCAAGATTGAACGCGTCCGTCATCTTGGATCCACTCATCAGTAGGTGCAGTGGGTGGGTTTTTGGTAAGATGATGAAGGAGACCTTTAGTTTGAAGTACACGTCGTACGGAGTGTACCCATTCCACAAAGTTTTGCTTTCCACGAAGAGAAATAATGGCAATGCGCAACTCATCTCGAAGCTCAAAAGGAGCAGTATGAGGATAGTTAGTTAGAGGGAGGAGTTAAATCTGCAGCAGTGGTGAAATCAGAAGCCATGTTCCTGGGCGGCTAGGCACACTAACCGGGCGGATAGAAGCACGCGGTTAGCCGGTTAACACAAGAGGCTAGAGACAAGACAGCAGCTAGGGGACGCCGTAGGAGAAGCGAAGCCGCAACGAGCAGAAGGGAGCGCTGCTAGGTCGCCGCGAGTAAGGAGAGACCGCAAGGAAGGATAGGCCGCAGCGAGCAGAAGAAGTCGCTGCGGGTATAGAGGTTGTTGCGAGTAGAAGAAATCGCTGCGGGTAAAAGAGGTCGCTGCGGGTAAACTGAGGTCGCCGTGAGAAGAAGTCGATGCGGGTAGAGAGATCGCTGCGAGTAGAAGAAATCGCTGCGGGTAAAAGTGGTCGTTGCGAGTAAAATGAGGTCGCCGCGAGAAGAGGTAGTTGTTGCAGATAGAGAAGCCCGCGACGAGAAGAGAAGGCCGCCACGAGAAAAATCAGATGTCGCGGGAAAGAAGCTAGCGGACAGAGCGGTTGAGAAAAAAGGCCGCACCCGAGCGGTTAGGAGCAGATCGCAGGGGTAAGGAGAAGGGAGAGACCGCAGCGGATAGAAAAACTAATGGAACTGAGGTGGGGTCCACGAGCCAGAGAGAGGAAGGCTATATAAAGAGGGAAGAGCAGTGGATCCACGGGAGATGAGGAGGGAGCGCGTAGAAAAGAGAGAGGCCTCCAACGGAAGAAAGGAAAATCAAGCCACGCGGCAAGGAAGGAAACTGGGCGGACACAGAAGTCGGGCGGTCAGAGGCAGGCCGGACCGAGTTCCTCTGATATCATGTAGAAAACAAAGGCTCAACCTTGTATATACTTCTTCATATATGAAATACAAGAAATAATACAAATATATAGGAGAAGAGAGGGAGAAATAATTCTATACAGGAGATGTGGGACTAAAAGAGAAAGTAGAAAAATGGGTCTATAAATGGGACTTTACATTATTTTCTTTTACATTATCTAACACCTCAGGAAGGCCCCAGAGATGACCCCCCTTGAAGCTTCTTTAACATAGACTGTGCACACTATGAGCAGAAGATCAAGCTCTTAGCCCGATGCTTGACTCCCAATTGTGAGCATCGGGCTAAGAGCACAAGCTCACACTATGAGTACAAGCTTCATTTGACTTTGTTACATATAATAATAGCCTACAACCCAATTGTATGCCGGCAAGGTAAGTGAAACTGCGATAATAGCAATCGAGGTTCCCATAATGTACTCGCTACTCAGAAACTTGAATTCATGAAAAAAGTGTTCAATTAAGAGATAGAAACAACTCAACCATTCATCAGTTACATGAAGGTATTTAGATAAAGTAATGGAATAAATTCCTGTCATCTAACTTCTTCTTTTTTAAAAGGCTACAAAAAGTGGGCAATCAATCTACCAACTATAAAGCAGCACATATATTCATCAAACTACAAAAGTAGAATTAATAGCAATGGAACTGTTAAATAGACATCAAAAATAGCTAAAATATCAATTGACACGGAAACATAAATTATGTCAAACGGATACCTTTTCCTTTTGAAGGGATCGAAGCTGTGATTGATACCCATTCAACTTCCTTACTGACAAATCATCCTCCTCTCTTTCAGAAAGACTCGTTTGTAAATTATTTCTATCAATCTCTGCACTTATCTTTTCAATCTCCGACCTTATTTCAGTAAACTTTTTAACTCTTTCATCCTTCTTTGTCCTCAGATCCTCTACCGTAGGTGTGATGAAAGCAAGTTGACCTTTTAGTGATGTTAACCTCTTGTCTGCCTGCAAATGGAGTAAAGACAAAAAAGTCAACTGCGGTGAGATTGTAATTAACTTACATACTTTGGTATTCTGTTCTCCCATTTAATAAATTGCCAATCTGAACTAACAATACGAACATGCATGTAATATTGAGTTAATATCATGCATGACAGTAACACCAAATGCCACATTTCAAAGAATAAATTGTGTGCCTATTTGGTATAGAACATTTGACATAGATTCTTCTTGCACGAGTCAAAATTAAAAAAAAATATTCAAATTTTGCCATTGGATAGGATAACTGCCAATGGAAGAGATTTTCTTAAGAAAGCGACTCATAGGATTATGCAAGACATTTTTATATAAATTAAAACGGAGTTAGAAATAAAAACAATAGTTAAAAAAAATACTTGGGGTGATGTGGAATTGTGGCGCGAACCCACGGTAGAGCACGAGTTTTGGGCCCGTTCGGGGCCGATTGGCCATCTTCCATATTTTGCATCTTTGGATCAACGATCTGACTCCACGGAAGCGACCAAATTTTTGTTTATATGTTTTTTCATATGTAACTTTTATATTTTCAATCATTATTCAGTGAAATTGGGTACTCGAATGATGCAGGACGGGAGTCCCACCAGCCTGCCACCCTGGCGCGAGGAGTCACACCAGCCCAGGGGTCCCACCGGGAGTGCACCCGATAAGCCTTATCAGGTCCGCGGACCGTACAACCCAACTCATCCCCGGCCCCACAACAGGGCCGATAGGTTGTTGAGGACGGGGCTCGATCCCCCGACCTCCTTGATAAAATGCAACAAGTAGGTCGGGGGATCGAGCCCCGGCCTCAACAACCTATCGGCCCTGTTGTGGGGCCGGGGATGGGTTTGGGTGTACGGTATGCGGACCTGATAAGGCCTATCGGGTGAACTCCCGGTGGGACCCCTGGGCTGGGGTGACTCCTCACGCCAGGGTGGCAGTCTGGGTCTGGGGGGGGGGGGGGGGCTCCAGTCTTGCATCATAAAAGTGCATTTTTTTATGCCGAAAAGGAGTCCACCTGCCAGCCACCCTGGAGACCCCACCAGGGGGCCAACCTGGAGTCAGCATCAGGATCGCGGGTTGTACACCCCAACCCTGTGACACCACCACTTAATTAATAATAAGTGAGTGGTGTGCTAATAGAGGCTGAAACCGGCTAAAATAAAGTGAACCGGCACCTCCCGGTGGTTAGAAATGCGTGGCGTGCAGGTATTAAGCGGCGCCCGATAGGAATAAAGCAAAGGAAAGTCGCTGTTCCTCCTATTCTTCTCTCCTGATCCCGCACAGTAGCGCAGAAGGCGGACATTAGCCGCACGCCGACGGACACTCCCGAGCGCTCGATCTTCCTCCGTTCTTCGTGATTTTTCCTCCGATTGAAAGGTAATCACTTCCTCTCTACTCCTCTTGCTTCTTTCATGAAGTTTTTACATGGATTATCTATGATAGAAACTTTAGATTTTAGGGTTTTTTGAAAAACTTTGTTTAGTTTCATTTGAAAAATTTTTGTAACGATTTTACTACCTAAATCCATGAATTTGGGGAAACCCTAGTAAAGGCTAACTTGATTTTGATTTAGGGTTGAAATAGGTGAAACCCTAAGGGAGGATAGGGAGTGTTGCCCTTCACTCCAAATAATTATTTGGAGGATAGGGAGTGTTGCCCTTCACTACAAATGAATAAACCTTGTTGTAATAATTAGGGCAACAATCTCTTAAGGGATTTTGAAGCTAGGGAACAAAATTGGCTAGGGCGTAATGTTCCCTCGCCAATTGGACCAAAAGCCCCTTGATTTCTAGATAGGATAACCAGCAATTAACCCCATAAATAACTCTTTGACCTAATTAGGTCAAGTGGAGCCCGTCAAGAACATCTTGAAGTGGTTGACCAACTATTTGAAATAAAACTGAAACTCGTCGTGGGGGCAGTCGGGGTCGCGGCAAGACGCCTTGTGAGCATCCATGACTTCGAAGACGGCTGCGATGACATCGACCCAGATCTTGTACATCTTTTCTCTGCATGAAGAAGGCCTGCTAGAGCTAGCAGGGGAAGCATCCGCCTTTACCTGTTTAGTTACATTTTCTATTAATCAAAGACTAAATGAATTCTCATTATTCCCTTTTTACTATGATGTCTTGTATACATTTTTCGGATTTCATACTTTATTATCTTGATTACGTTCTCTCTCGTTATATCACATTAATCATTTTCATCATCTTCTTACTATTAATCTTTTTTTCTTCTCTGGTTTATCATTTACTCATCCTTTTTCTTTATATATCATTTTACATATATATCGTTTCATATGAGTTGGACTTTCTTAGCCTCTTTTAGACTTTTCATGTTGTTATTGGGCAGTGTTAAGAGAATATTAACCTTTCGTATCATTTATATAGCGCGTTTGCGTGTCTTTTCATATTCGCACGTTATTTTCATTTCATCATCATTGGGAGGATATTCACCCCACCTCCACTGTTGGGTTGACCCCTAACTTAGTCCATTTCATTTCTTTATTCTTCTACTTTTTCTTTACTTCCTTTACTTTAGTTTCATTCATTGTATATTTAATTTTCATTGTTCTTTTCATATAGCATACACATAAAAATATAAGCATAAAGAATAAACATGAAAATATCCTCGGCTCCACCACAGGGTCAATAGGTTGTTGAGGTCGGGGCTCGATCCCCTGACCTCCTTGATAAAGAGCTCTCAGGCGAGCTCTCATCACCAACTGAACCGCGGAACAGTTGGTGATGAGAACTCGCCTGAGAGCTCTTTATCAAGGAGGTCGGGAGATTGAGCCCCGGCCTAAACAACCTATCAGCCATGTGGTGGAGCCGAGGATGGGTTGGGGTGTACGGCCCGCGGGCCTGATAAAGCCACCCGGTGCTGACTCCAGGTGGGCCCCCTGGTGGGACTCCAGGGTGGCGGGCAAGTGGACTCATGTCCCGCATCATCGACACTCTCGGCCAATCATAGTTGTTAATGTCAAGGTGCCCTAATATCATTTTATTATAAATAGGAGTAGGGGGGCAGTCATCTCCTCATTGCTACTTTTGGAGAAAAGAATTCCCGAAATCTGGCGATCTTTCGTGATGCAAAGACGTGAAGCCCGAAGGTGGATTCTTTATGTTTGTACGTTGTTTTCCCTCTTGCATCCCCTCCCTAAATCGCAGCACCTCCACGAAAACCCTACAACGCCTTATTTTTGCCAACCTACTAATTCCATCCATCAAAACCTCATGTTTTTTCTCTCAGTAAGGAAAAAAATTCGCGCGTTTCTCGCATCACGTGCGGAAAGAAATCTGGTCATTCATCTCACCTTTTCTGATTTTTAATGCAATGCATTTTATTTAAAATAGAGGCTCGATATTCGAGAACAGATGTGGACCATGGGATTGGGCTTTGGACGGCTAAATTTCTTAAGCACGATAAGAGTCGTGCGAGAGACGCACCTAAATATTTTTCCTCGGTAAGGCTAAAATCAAGCTTCCAGCAAGCCATTTTCCCCTTACAGGAATTCACTCCACCACCCATTGAGACCCTCCCTGCCCTCCAAAGAAGCCCACGACCCTATTACTACCAAAGGCCTCCAAAACCTTTCAGTTTCCTGCAGCCAACAAACACCACTGTACCTCCAAAATCCTTCAATTTCCTGCAGCCCGCCAAACCCCATATTTGTTCCATCGAGAGCCCAAAATCTCCCCTCCTAACAGCCCGCCTAACTGCCCCAATACCCCTCCACAGAAGCCCACCGAGAGTCTCCTCTTTCGCCTCACAGACCGCCTATTTCCAGCACCAAAAGCACCGATTCCAGCAACCGTACAGCAGTGGCCACCTCCCGGACAGCCATGAAGCACTCGTGAATCACCGGATTTTCACGCTATGGCCTCCCTTATTTTGTGAGTATAGTTTTATCGTTGTATGAAACAAATTCTTCAATTTTAATATATGATGATGTGATTTCATGCTTGCTTGGATCAAAAAAAAGATGGTCGTTTGCTCTTGGGATATTTTGTGATTTGCAGGAATTATACGTCACACGCTCTTGTTTTGGCACTCCATGCGGAGGAAAGTCAAATTTAAATTTGTTTAAAGAAATAATTGTCTTAGTTTAGATTATATGCATGTGATTTAATCATTTTTTATAATGTCTTGAATTCGCCATCGGATCTTGCATTTTACATATAGTAGTTAAGGTGAGTACAGTTATCTTCCCGCACATCAAATTTGGATTGCAGTCTACCCTACATCATGAGGTATGTTGATATACCAACTAAGATATGACCATTTAAGGGAAATAATAGAGTATCGTGAATAACAAGGCTTTTTAACAATAATGTTATGACTAGAATTTCAAATTATTGAAAAGAATCGTTTAAGTTGTCCAATTAACATTGAAAGATATGGACAGGAAGAAAGAGATCAACTAGTATCAGGGAATCAATATATTATGACAGGAAGATGTAATATAATGGAAGTTTCAGCAGAGAAAGCCAATGACAAAATATAAAATATGAAAGAATTGATTTGTTGGGCATTATAAAGAAAATTAGCGGTAACATGTAGATATGTATGACAGAGCATAGGGTATTATTATTAGTAATAAACTGATTAAAAAAACTCAAACTACTTTTGTAATATGGCATATTCGTAAGAAAGATGTTCAAAATAAATATGCATTATTTCCATGTGACAATTCCTATAGAGAAAAATTCCAAGGAAAAATATAAAAATGATATATAATTTCTTCGCATGTGACATAATTCTGGTGATTATTTAATAAATAAAATTTTTTTTTTTTGAAAAAAAAACTTAAAATATCATCATCAGTAACCTTAATCCAACTATTTAGGGTTGGCTTTAAGAATCCTCATTTTCATTCATTCTTGTTGATGGCTACTTGAGGTGTTAAACCTAGACTGCACAAAACATTTAACTACCTTCATCTATGTTTCCTTGAGCTCTTCCCTCACTTAATCCTTCAACATTAATTATCCACTCATCTAATTGGTACATTTTCTAACCTTCATTGCACATCTCAAATCAGTAAAGTCCATTTTCAATCATCTCAACTTTGATATGCATCACTAATATAATGATTTTTCTAACATTTTTTCTAGTAATTCAACAAATTCATCTTCGCATTCTAATTTTGACCATGCCCAACTTTGATTTCAACAACTTTTTTACTATCAAATATTCAGATCCATAAAACATCAATGACTTACGTTTTATTAAATTTGTATTTAAGTTCACAAGGATCCTCTTATCACATATGATCACTCGTAATTACACTAATGGGATGAATGCTGTGCGATGATATTTAAATGCAATAAAAACAATGTGACACCAGATTATGAAATCAATTTTTAAGCACATTCCACACAATTAGAAATTTAGTTCAAATTTAATGGTGCATAGTAAGCAAACCTGCATAAAACAATAGAAACTAGACAAATAAAATGGAAGTAAGAAACAAATCATTTTGCAGTAGATAAATACACCAGATAAAAATTCCCCTCATGATGGGATTATGTTAACTACCCTGAGCTTGGGGTGCAAGTAAAATACTGAAAACCAAAATTTTAAACTAAGCGACTGAATCAAAAGACTTTCGGATCTAATCGGTCGTTTCGGTCAGGTTTCAGCTTAAGGGGGGCTGAAAATCGACCTATTTTGGTTCGGTTCAGTTTATGCCCAAACGAAATCGAAAAAACGAACCGGATATACACGGAACTCCAAGCCTGAACCTAATCAGCAGTGGTCAGTGGTATGAGCTATCAATATCAAAATTTTGATAAGTCCATCAACATTGATATTTATATTTAAGTTTTTTTTAAGATAGTCATCAAATTTGCTAATATCATTATTTTGAAAATGTAAGGAAAGTCAATACGATGGAGATCACGACACACATCAACTTACACGATGATCGGAGCCGTCCATTTTATGTGGATCAACGATCTGAGAATTATAGTTGTTTATTTTTTATATGTGTGAATTCTATTTTCATGTATTTTAAGGGTCTTCATGATTGGAGAACCATGACCGCCCATGATGTCCCCTAGTATTTATATACTGAGAGTGAAGGCTCCCATTTAGAGGCATTGAAGAATGGGGTATGGAAAACCCATCCTTTGATCAATTTAGCACTGAATCCGACCCATGGGTGTGAAGCCCGGGATTCCACTTCTCCCTAACTGTGCGTCACTTCCCTCCCCCCTCCCTCTGCCGGCCACAATCCCCGGCCATCTTCTCCCCCACAAACAGCGGGACACCATTAGAACCCCCCTCCCTAGCCCACTCTACTCCTTCACCAGCAGCCCAACAAACCCCCCCCCCCCCTTCTACTCACTATCAGCCACCCCCATGCCAGCTCCTCTCCAAGCAGCTGACCACCCCAATCAGCATCCCCATCCCTACACCGACCACCCAATTCCATCATCCCCGTCATGGATCCACTTCCCTACAGCCACTCCTTCCAAATCCCCATAACCACCCTACCATTCCCATCAAACCCATCTTATTTGCCTTCGGTGATAGCCAAAATCATTTTCCAATCAACAACAGTGATTTCCCGTCATCCTCATTCCATTTCCACCAATATACGTCTTTCGGCGATTGCCAGAAAACTCCTTTGAACGCCACCACCAACAACTCTGGCAACCCTCGCCGGAAACCACCTCTAGCAACCACCACTCTCTCACTACCCCACAACCACCTCATAACTACTTCCTAACTCCCTCCACTACCCCCACTTCCCCTAAATTTTAGGATCTCCTCCTAAACTATAGCCTCCACTCCCTCCCCACCACTACCACTACAGTTGCCCCCCTCTTTCTCTCTACAACCACTCGTGGAGCCACAATTGCTTTCCTAACTGAACCCCACCTCACGTACACCCCCAACCAGCCCAGTTCCCCCCTCTTTGACAATTCCTGGAAGGCAATTTCAGCCTTCCAGGCCTTCATCCCTCTGCCCACACCTCCATCAGCCCACTTCTCTCGGCCCTGTCCTGTGAGGCAGTTACAGCCCTCCAAGCTTTTACCCTTCAGCCCCACATCTCCTGGATTCCCAGCCGACAGTTGGGGACAGCTCCTCCAGCCGCCCAAGTCACTACTTGATTCCCCAGTCCCCTCTAGCATGTGGCCAACTTATCAGCAAATAGGCCAGCACTTCGGAATATACCGTCTTCCGGCCACTAGGAATTGTCCAGCAACTTTGTGCGGTCTCCATCCCTCCCCTTTCAATATTTTGCAAAGTTCAAGGTGTGTTAGTTATTTCTTTACTGTCGGGTCTTGGGATTGATATCTACTTGAAGAGATTAGTTTGTACTCTTTGATTTCAATTATTTGAGTTCATGTATTCTCATTTAAAGTAGCTATTTGATTTTGCACACTTTCGCACTTGTATCATCTCTCTTGTTTCTTTCCTTGTATGCTTTAATTATTGAGGTTTATCATCCTTAATTGGTTTATAAAGAAAAGTAATTGAAAGTTTTAAAGTTCATCGGATATGTATGGTTGCATGCAAGAGTTCATTCACTATTTCCCCCATCACATAGGACTGTCATGCGTCAAAATAACTATCAAAATAAGATTGCAACTCACACCATGAGGTCTCTAATAATTTATATGATGGACGTATAAGAGGTTTGAGACCACCAAAGTTTCCTTTTTTACTTCGAGTAAAACAAAATCATCAAAACAGTTATTATTTTTTGTAATTTATATATATATATATATATATATATATATATATATATATATATATATATATATATCTGTGTGTGTGTGCACGCGTGCGCGCATACATGGGTAATTATTTGCATAATTTACAATTCCATCAACCGAACCAAATCTGCTTACAACCTACCTTCAGTGCAACACGTGCTGACTTTTACTTGTCTCAAGATAAACTCCTTCAGAAGAATTTTTTGGGTTAAATATAATTTTTTTTACAAGCAATCTGTTAGAAAAGCCCATTTAAGGGCCCATGTTGTTTCTTGTTTTTCTTCTTGGATTAGTCCCACATCATGTATTAGGATTTCTCCCTTCCTTCTTCTCCTATATAAGTGTGTGTATACTTGCAACTATTACCAAGTGGACATATATACATGGTTGGTTTTCTCCTTTTCTACATGGTATCAGAGCCAGGTTCCGTCTAGCTACGGACTGCCCTTTTTTTCTGTCCGCCCGGTCTCCTGCGGACTGCCTTCCTGCATCCGCCTCTCTGCGGACTGCCTTCCTGTCCGCTCCGGTCTCGTGCGGACTGCCTGCCTTCCTGCACTCTGTTTGTGTCCGCTCGAGCCTCTTTGCTCGCGGACTGCTCCCTCTAGCTCGCTCTATTTCTGTCCGCTCGAGCCTCTGTGCTCGCGGACTCTCTCTCCGCCATCTCTTGCGCACTGCTTCCCCTTGTCCGCTGCGGCCTCTTCTTGTCCGGCGCGACCTCGGCGACCTGCATCTCTTGGTCTCCGTCGTCCGCCGTAAGCGCAGCGTCCTGTCCGCAGCTCTCTTTCCCTGTCCGCTGCGGCCTCTGCTTGCGGCTGCTCTCCTTCCTCTTCAGGCGGCCGAGTTCTTTTTCCTGTTCGCCGCGGGCTCGCCCCTCTGCATTCTTTCAGTCTTGCGGACTGGTCCAGCCCGCTGCGGTCGCTCTCTTGCTTCCCGGCTTGTCCTCTCTTCTCAGCTCGACGCGATCTGGTCCAGTCCGCCTCGACCTCTTCCATCCGCTGCGGCCTCTCTTGGCCCGCTCCTTGCTGAGCGTCTGTGCTCATCGCGGCCTCCTCCAGTCCGCCGCTACCTCCAGTCCGCCGCGGTCTCCTGCAGTTCGCCGCGACCCCCTCCAGCTCGCCGCGACTTGCCCCGTTCCCGCGACTTGCCAAGCTCCCCCAGCTTGCCCTCTCTTCTCGGACCGCTGTTGTGCTCTGCTTGCCACGGCCGGAACCAGTCCGCCGCGGCCTCCCATAGCCCGCTCCTTGCTGCGTGTGCCTGTACTCGCCGCGGCCTACTCCCGCTCGCCGCGACCTCATCCAGTCCGCTGTCTCTGCTCGCTGCGGCCTGTCTCTGTCCGCGCGGACTCTCTTCCCGCTGCGGCCTCTTTCTGTTTCCGTGGCCTCTCTCTGCAGCTGTGGTCTGCCCTACTCGCCTCGACCGGCTCCAGTCCGCCGCGGGCTGTTTCTGCTCTCCGCATGGCACCTGTTGCTTCCGCTGTCACCTCTGTTGTGTCCTCTACGGAGGGTATCACCTGCCTCTCTCATCGTGCTTGTTGGATCGTTGATTCCGGTGCTACTCACCATATCCCCTCCCAGAAGCCCCCAGCATATCTCCACACGCCTCATCCTGCTCGCATCACTGTGGCCAACGGTGAAACCCTCCCCGTCTTTGGCTCCGCTGATCTTCAGCTTACGCCAACCCTTTCTCTTTCCTCGGTTCTTCACGTTCCGGGGTCTCCCTTCAATTTATTATCAGTTAGTCGTCTCACAAACGACCTTGACTGTTGTATTACCTTTTCACCCCATTCTTTTCTTATGCAGGATCGCCGTACCCGGAGTACCATTGGTCAGAGGCAGCTGGTGAATGGGTTGTACATTTTGGATATCCCACCAACTCTTCTCTCCACCATCTCTACTGTTGATTGGCATTGCCGCCTTGGACATGCTCCCCTTTCGATTCTCAAGCGGGCTCTTCCTGATCTCTCTTTACAAGAGTTCTCCTGTGAATCTTGTGTCTACGGCAAACAACACCGTTCCTCTTTCCCCCTGCCTGTACCAGGAGTACTACTCCCTTGTCGTTAGTTCATTCTGATATTTGGGGTCTTTATCGGCTCCCTAGTATTTTTGGCTTTCGGTACTTTGTCACGTTCATTGACGATTACTCCCGTACCACATGGCTCTACTTCCTACGAGATCGCACTGAACTTCCCTCTGTCTTTCGCGCCTTTTTACTTGAGATGCGTACGCAGTTCGCCACTCCTCTCAAAGTCATTCGCACTGATAATGCTCGGGAGTATACGGGTCGTGCCTTCTCCACTCTCTGCACTGACTTTGGTGTCATCCATCAAACTTCATGTGCGTATACCCCTCAGCAAAACGGGGTGGCCGAACGCAAAAATCGTCATCTTCTCGATGTTGCCCGCTCCCTTATGTTCCAAATGCACGTTCCCACCGAATATTGGAACTTTGCTGTTTCCACCGCCTGTCATCTCATCAACCGCCTTCCCTCCTCTGTCCTTGCTTTTGCCTCACCTCTCCAACTCCTCTATCCCTCTATCCCCTCACCTCTCTCACACCACGGATCTTCGGGTGTGTTTGTTACGTCCACCTTCTTGGCCCTCCTTCCGACAAACTTGCTCCTCGGGCCGCCAAGTATATGTTTGTTGGCTACTCCCGCACTCAAAAGGGGTACGTCTGCTACTCTCCTACTACCGGCAAAATGGTCGTTTCTGCAGATATCACCTTCTGCGAAGACCAGCCCTTCCACTTACCCGGCACCACCTCGTCTTCTGCTCCCTCGTCTTCTGCTCCCTCTCTTCCCCGGCCCGTTGTACCGGTCACGCCATCTGTGTCGTCTTCTTCCTCCTTTCCCCTGTTCCTCCTCGGGTTCCTCCACCGCTAATCCGTGTCTACTCTCGTCGCCCATCCAAGGATGCGCCCGTGACCCAGCTCCCTGCTGCCAGCGATAGCTCCGCTACGGTCGATCACGCTTCCGTCTCTACAGCTCATCTCTTGGCCAACTACGTCTCTCTACATCGGCTAACACCACCTCTCTACGCCTTTGCCACCTCCCTTTCCTCTATTTCTCTTCCTACTAATGTGCAGGAGGCGCTTCACCACCCTGGCTGGCGGGCTGCTATGCACGATGAAATGCAGGCTCTCTGGGCTAACCAGACCTGGGATCTGGTTCCTCTTCCTGCTGGCCACACCCCTGTTAGCTGCAAATGGGTCTTTGTCATTAAACATGCGGCGGATGGCACTATCGATCGTCTGAAGGCCCGTCTTGTGGCACGGGGGTTTACTCAGCAACATGGCCTTGATTATGAGGAAACCTTCTCTCCCGTGGCCAAATTGAACACGGTCCGCGTTCTTCTCTCCTTGGCTGTTCATCGTCACTGGCCCCTTTATCAGCTGGATATCAAAAATGCCTTCCTCCACGGCGATCTCCAGGAGACCGTTTATATGCAGCAGCCGCCCGGGTTTGAGACCACGGGGGAGTCTTTGGTATGCCACCTTCGGAAATCCATTTATGGTCTCAAACAGTCCCGCGTGCATGGTTTGAAAAGTTCAGTAAAGTGGTCTGTGCTAGTGGCTTCACTCGGAGCTCGGCTGATTTTTCTCTCTTCACCCGACATCGGTCAACCGGGACTGTGATTCTTCTGGTCTACGTTGATGATATCCTGATTACTGGCGACGACACGGCAGGAATACAACAGACCAAGGCACAGTTGAATTCTGCCTTTCAAACCAAAGATCTGGGCAACCTTCGGTACTTTCTTGGGCTCGAGGTCGCCCGACGCCCTGATGGTCTTGTGTTATCTCAAAGGAAGTACTGTATGGACCTCCTTCGTGATGCAGGTTATTCTGGGTGCAAACCTGCGGAGACTCCTATGGACGCAAATTACAAGCTCTCGGCCCATAGCTCTGACTCTGACAAGCTACTTACAAATCCGGAATATTACAGACGCTTGGTTGGGAAGCTGATCTACCTTACGGTGACTCGACCAGACATCTCATTTGCTGTGGGAGTTGTGAGCCGGTTCATGCACGCTCCTCGGACATCTCATCTTCAAGCTGTCGAGCGCATCCTTCGATATCTCAAGCTCGCCCCCGGACAAGAACTTGTGTATAAGCCATCCACATCTCTATCTCTCGTCGCGTATTCTGACGCTGACTACGCAGGCTCTATTGATGATAGGCGCTCCACAACTGGATTCTGTACTTACTTTGGTGGACACCTCATAACTTGGCGTAGCAAGAAACAGAATGTGGTTGCGCGCTCCTCTGCCGAAGCCGAGTACCGGGCTATGGCAGCTGTTGTCTCTGAGTTAACCTGGCTTGAAGGCCTTCTGAGAGACTTAGGTGTTCGTCTCTCATCTCCGGCAACCTTATTTTGCGACAGTCAGGCAGCAATTCATATTGCCAAGAATCCGGTTTTTCACGAACGAACAAAGCATATCGAAGTTGACTGTCACTTTATCCGGGAAAAGGTACAGTCAAAGAAGATAGATTTGGCGCATGTTCCTGCTACCAACCAAGTTGCGGACATCCTGACGAAAGCTCTCTCTAGGCCGCTCTACTATCAGTTCTTATCCAAGCTTGGCGCCTACGACTTGTACGCTCCAGCTTGCGGGGGAGTGTTAGAAAAGCCCATTTAAGGGCCCATGTTGTTTCTTGTTTTTCTTCTTGGATTAATCCCACATCATGTATTAGGATTTCTCCCTTCCTTCTTCTCCTATATAAGTGTGTGTATACTTGTAACTATTACCAAGTGGACATATATACAAGGTTGGTTTTCTCCTTTTCTACACAATCAAATAAGTAATACAAAATATTTTTTCCCACATTAGTAGGTGTTGAAAGTCTGGAAAACCGAATCAAGCCCAATTGTACAGATCATGTTTGAGCCTGTAGAGAGAGAAAAAGGAACTTTGTATATATGTTCATTTGTGTCAAATACAAAGAATGAATACATATTTATAAGAGGGAGAAAGAGAGAGGAAGGTCTTATACATGATGTGAGACTAAAGATAAGAGAGAAATAACACTAAAAAAGAACATAATGGGCCTTTGTCAAATGGGCTTCTCTAACACTTTCCCGCAAGCTGGAGCGTACAAGTCATATGCACCCAGCTTGGACAAACACTGATAAAATAAAGTACTTGATAAAGCCTTCGTGAGAATGTCAGCAACTTGATCAATGACCGGAACATGCTTTAATTCAAGTTTCTTCATTTGAACTTTCTCCCGAATAAAATGATAGTCAACCTCGATATGTTTCGTGCTCTCGTGAAACACCGGATTCTTTGTTATGTGTATGGCCGCTTGACTGTCACAAAATAGAACAGCAGATGAAGGAAATTTTACCCACAGGTCAGCAACGAGCCTTTCAAGTCATGTGAGTTCAGAGACAACCGATGTCATCGATCGGTATTCAGCTTCCGCGGAGGATAGAACAACCACGACTTGTTTCTTACTTTTCCATGTAATGAGATGACCGCCAAAATATGTACAGAACCCACTGGTTGACCGCCGATCGTCCAGTGAACCAGCATAATCGGTATCTGAATATGCAACCACTGCTAGAATAGAGTTGGAGATTTTGTAAACCATCCCTTGACCCGGAACTGCCTTAAGGTATCGGAGAATCCGTTCAACCGCCTGGAAATGAGAAACGCGGGGAGAATGCATGAATCGACTGACAATCCCAACAGCGAACAATATATCAAGCCTCGTAACCGTTAGGTAGATCAACTTTCCCACAAGGCGTCGATAGTATTCCGGGTTCTGGAGAGGCAGATCATCATTAGAGGTATGAGCACATAGCTTGTGATTTGCCTCCATCGGAGTAGCAGCTGTCTTGCAGCCAGACTGGCCAGCGTCTTTGAGGAGATCAAGACAATACTTCCGTTGGGAGAGGACAAGCTTATCCGGACGTCGTGCGATCTCAAGACCGAGGAAGTAGCGAAGATGCCCCAGGTATTTGGTCTGAAACACAGTGCTAAGATGCTGTTTGACAGCTTGAATCCTCTTTGAATCATCCTCAGTGAGCAGGATGTCATCAACATAAACCAGCAGAAGGACCGTTCCTGTTGCCCGGTGTCGAGTGAATAGGGAGAAGTCTGCGGAACTCCGAGTGAAGCCCATGTCCTGAACAACCTTACTGAACTTGTCAAACCAGGCCCGAGAGGATTGTTTGAGACCATAGATGGATTTCTTCAGAAGACACACACGAGACTCCCCCGTCTCAAACCCGGACGGTTGGCGCATGTAGACGGTTTCCTGAAGATCACTATTCAAGAACGCATTCTTGATATCCAGCTGATGAAGGGGTCAGTGGTGATGCACAGCCACAGAGAGCAGGACACGAATGGTGTTGAGCTTTGCCACCGGAGAGAATGTTTCCTCATAATCAAGACTCTGTTGTTGAGTGAAGCCACGGGGGCGAGCCTTCAGACGGTCAACAATGCCATCAGGAGCATGTTTGATGACGAAAACTCATTTACACCGAACAGGTTGCTGACCGGGAGGTAAAGGGACAAGGACCCAGGTCTGGTTAGCCCAAAGTGCCGTCATTTCCTCGTCCATGGCAGCCCGCCAGCCTTGATGTTGAAGCGCCTCCTGCACATAGTTTGGGACAAAAACAGAGGATATTGATGTGGCAAAGTAAAGAAGTGGCGGTGAAAGGCGATGAAGAGAGACATAATTCATCATAGGATGAGCGGTGGAGGCTGGAGCCGGAGCAGCAGGCCGCGGAGCGTCAGAGGGCAAAGCCGACTGCAGTGGGGCAACGGGACGAGGAGAGCGACGAGAATAGACCCGGATGACAGGTGGCTGGGGAAGGACCAGAGTCTAGGAAGGCAGGGGAGAAGGTGGAGACCGGGGAACAGAGATGACAGGGCGCACCACGGGCTCCAGAAGAGGAGCGAGATCAAGAGTAGAGAAGAAGGGAAGATCTTCCCGGAAAGTGACATCCGCAGAAACGGTCACCTTGCGGGTAGTGGGCAAATATCACGCATAGCCCTTTTGAGTGCGTGAGTAGCCCACAAAGACATATTTGGCCACATGGGGATCAAACTTGTCTGTAGATGAGCTGAGGTGGTGAACGTAGCATGTACACCCAAAAATGTGGGGAGTAAGAGGGAAGGCCGGAGTGGAGAGAAATAGGAGGCTGAAGGGAGCAACATTCTGGAGGACGGAGGACAGTAGACGGTTAATAAGAAAACAAGTCGTAGAGAGCGCAAAGTTTCAATATGGTTTGTGAACCCGCATCTGAAGCATAAGAGAGCGAGCCACATCAAGAAGATGGTGATTCTTGCGTTCGGCGACACTATTCTGCTGTGGGGCATATGCACAAGACGTTTGGTGAATAACCCTAAACTCGGAGCAGAGGGTCGCGATGTCATGACCAGTGTACTCGCGCGCATTATCAGTGCAAATAGTTAGAATAGGCGCAGAGAATTGAGGGTGAGTCTCAAGAATGAAGACACGAAATACGCTGGGAAGCTTAGAACGATCGCGAAGAAGATACAACCATGTCATACGAGAATAATCATCGATGAATGTAAGAAAATAACGGTAGCCAGAAATACTAGCAATCTTGTACGGACCCCATATATCGGAGTGTATCAAAACAAAATGAGCAGAGCTCTGAGTACAATGAGAAGGAAAAGAAGAACGTGAGTGATTGCCAAAAATACAGGTTTCACACTGAAAAACAGGAAGAGATATATCCGGGAGAGCCTGCTGGAGGACGGGAAGAGGAGCATAACCAAGACGCCGATGCCAATCTGAAGAGGAGACAGATGCGAGGAGAGTGGGAGAGTCATTAAGAAGGTAGAGCTCGTTCTGCAGTCGCCCCCTACCAATGATAGTCCGCGTTTGCTGATCTTGTATCAAAAAAGAAGAAGAAGTAAAGGTCACAGAGCAATTTAAGCCCGTAGTAATGCGACCAACAGAAAGTAAATTGAAAGTAGAGCCTGAAACATGAAGAGCCGAGCGCAAGAGAAGGGAGGAGGCGAGAGGAATATCATCACGGCCAGAGACAGGGACAGCTGCCCCATTGGCCACAGTAATGTACTTCGGGTGAGGAGAAGACAAGTACTGAGGCGGTCGAACAGAGGTGATGTGATGAGTGGCACCAGAATCGATGATCCATCACGGTCCAGTGGAGAGGCAGACAATACCTTCATTGGAGATGGAGGCAGCGGAGGCAATCGAGGACGGCGGGGGGCTGAGCAAGCCATGAAGATGCTGGAGCTGAAGGCGAACCTCGTCGAGGTCAGTACGAGTGGGAGAGAAGTCGGTGGCAGCAACAGAGGCCTGCGGACGAGGAGGACGACCATGCTTGTGATAGCACGTGGCTTCCAGATGCCCGCCTTCGCCGCAGAAAGAACACTTAGGTCGTGGCCGGCCACCCCGACCACGTCCCCGAGAATCAGAACGGCCCCCACGAGCTGAAGAAGGGAGAGGCAGTAAAGGTGCAGGGGCCTGCTGGACAAGGGCCGGAGAAGGAGGTTCAGCAAAATCTGGAGGAGAGGAGTCCTTGAGAAGCATCGAGCACACATCCGAGAAGGACGGGGTAACTGTATAGGAGAGGATCTGAGCCCGCACACTGTGAAGGTGATGCGGGACCCGAGCCATCATCATCGCGATACCAAAAGCTTCCTTTTGGGCATGTTGGGCAGCAAGGTCCACAGTAGGAGGCTGATGTTGGATCCAAGCTTCGACCAGAGACCGAGCCTGGGCAACAAAGGTCAGATCGGTCGCCCCACCACTATCAAGGGCCTGAAGCACAGTGATAATGTTATACAAATGGTGGAGACTATCCTTGCCGGAGTAGAGGGTATGGAGCTCGTCCCACATGCCCTTGGCCGTCTCGTGGTACATGGTCAGGCGATAAGACTCGCCATCAAGAGAGTTAAGGATCCACGTCTGCACACGACCATCGTTGCGTAACCAGTCGTCAGTAGGAGTATCGGTAACGATCTGAGTCAAGTGATGAAGAAACCCCTTTAATTGGAGGACCCGGCGAACAGAGTACGCCCACTCCACAAAATTCTTTTTACCGGTCAGAGAGATAGTAGTAATCCGGAGCTCATCACGTACATCCGGAAGAGAAGTCGGGCGGTCTGTAGGAGAAACCGCCGTTCCGGTAGAGTCAGCAGAAGAGGTCGGGAAGACGAATTGCAGCTATGAGAAAAGACCTTCAACAGAGGAGGCCGCATGGGTAGGGAGGTCGCGCGATTAGAGGGGAGATCGCCCGGTCACGGTGTGAAGACACCAGCGGTAAGGAGGAGGACGCGACCAAAGGACGAAGAGTCCGCACTGCACAGGAGCAACCCGCGCGAGGAGGCCGCAGCGGACAGGAAAGAGAAGACCGCAGCGAGAAGAGCCGAAAATGACACACGGCAGGGAGGTAAGGAGAAGACCGCGACCTAAATGCGGGAAGGCAACAGTGCGCACGGTCTCGCTGAGCACAGCAGCGGTGAGAGCAAAGGAGGTCGTAAGAGGAATGCGAGCGGACAGAGAGAAGAAACCGCGAGTAAAAAGGCTCGAGCGGAAAAAGAAGGCAGCGGGATGGAGAAGCAGATCGTGGCGAGTTGAAACAGTCTGCGGCGAGTAAGAGTGGAGAGAGACCGCGACGAACAAGAAGAGCCCGCAGCGGATAAGAGGAGCTCGCAGCGGGCAGAGCGAGAGCAGTGGGGAGAACAGGGCCGCGGCGGACTGGAGCAGTCCGCAAGAGGGAAAACGCAACGACCATGAACAATCCGCGAGCAGGGAGCCCGCAGCGGATATTAATAGCCCGCGGTGGGAGAAACACAAGAGGCCGCGAGCGAGAAGAGAGCGTGGTCTGGAAGCAGCTCGCACGGAGGGGAGGGAAGGGAAGAAATCGGACTGGAAGAAAGCCCGCAGGGAGAAGAGGAGGTCGCAGCGGACTGCAGATAGGTAGCGGGCTGCAGAAAAACAACGGACTGAATGAGAACTGTAGGGAGAGGTGGGCCCCACGGTACAGGGAGTGAAGTGGCTATAAGAAGCCCGAGGAGGGGGGTGGAAGCACGGTGAAGAACATGAAGCGGATGCAGAAAAGCAGGCCACTGAACACACAGAGGTCGCAGGCCGCAACGGATAGACGAGCAGGCCGCAGAAGATCAAAAGAAACGGATAGAGTTCGGGAGTCCGCGATCGTAACCTAGCTCTGATACCATGGAGAGAGAAAAAAAAGGAACCTTGTATATATGTTCACTTGTGTCAAATAAAAAGAATGAGTACATATTTATAAGAGGGAGAAAGAGAGGAAGGTTCTATACATGAATACATGATGCGGGACTAAAGAGAGAAATAACACTAAAAAAGAATATAATGGGCATTTGTCAAATTGGCTTCTCTAACAGAGCCTAAATCACCTTAAAGGCTTAAACTAAACTATTCACATGCCTACTCTATGTTAGATAGAGACGATGATCTAAATGGAAAAGGAAAGTTCTCATCTACAGAGTTGGATGTACGGGCCACTGACATCAAGTAAGATAAACACCACTTGGTCATTCACACCAGGGATAGATTTGAAAACATTGTTCTCTCTCCCTTATCACACTTTGTGATATTTATACAATTGCATATGGTGCTTTAAGCGCAAAGAAAAAGAAAACAAAGATAGTAATTAGAAAGTTCACAAAATGAGGCGACATTTCTCCCATTTCAAGCAGTGTCTGCATAAAGTGCAATGAGAGCTGGATTTATATTCCGCAAATCCAGGTCACGTGCTTAAAATGGAAAGATATTATATATATATAATATTTTACAAATAAAATAGAGATTCTAATGTTCCCGGACTACGAGAAGAAGTATTTGTCGTTGGTGAATAAAAGGAACGTTAGTGCATTGCTACTTGCATGTAGTGAGAATCGTGAATGTGGAGATTGTTCCTTGCAAAAACTTTTCCGCATGGACAACTATGTGCTTGCATCATCCATGTGAAGGTCGGTATAACGACTGCTAACGCCAAAAGATCACCATCCAGAGTTTGTAATCATAGATATGATTTTCATCTTATTGAGCGTCAAGTTGTCTACCCACGATTACGTACTTTTCTTGGAAAAATTTGTCTTTCTTTGAGTAAACATCTTGGTGATCACACTTGAAAATAATCAGTCACGTCATTATGTGGACTAAACATGCCCTGTTTATGACTTTTTAGCCAATTATTCCCCATCGTCTCTTGAGCATTGTTGATAGGTCGTTCGTGTGTCACCAGCGATGCCAAATTTAGATGTTCAGGTGATGACCAAGTTGGTCGCTTGGAGTCTCCTGTGTGCTCCATTTAATGAACACAAATGCTCATATCCCGAGCGGAGGATTTGAAGATATGGGCCACTACAATGAGCAAGAAACGTTGTGTTCTTTGACAAAATGTTGTTCATCTCAGCACGTTAAACTGACGCTTCAGTGTCACATGGCCTAGATTGATAAGGAACTGTGTTATTCCTGTTGGAAATTACCCGATCACCAAAGACCATTAGTGACAGTTTACTCACAACTTCAGGTGATACATTCTTCGCTCAAGCCGCAAGTCACTCACGAGTAGCCAAACAACACTCTATGAAGCACCGACACTCTAAAATGGCCAGAGTGTCGATGTCGGACTCTCCGACACACGGTCGACACGCCGACACGCGTGTCGGAAGTCCAAGATGTTAGCACTTGCGGGACTCGCGTGTCTCGCTCAATTGGACACGCGAGTCCCGTGAACCACCTATTAATTAAAAGGATTTCCGCCCGCATTCTATTTTTCTAATCCCCGTGACCTATGTTCCTCCTTCCTCCCGCTTAAGGCATCTGCGTTCCGTTTCCTCTTCCTGCCCGGCGTGCTCGCTCGCTTGGTAATGCATCGGCGCCGCTCCCAGTTGGATTCCTCTTCCTCATTCAGTATTCTATTTTTCTCCTTAATGTCGATCTCTTGCTTCTTCCCAGTTCTACGGCGAAGAATCAACGATAGCATACCTCAGTGATCTTGATCTCAACGAAAACGCTTGGATCTGTATTCTTGAACGACCTTCCCCCTCTAGATTTGATGTGAGGTAATATACATTTTCTGAATATCTCTTGCTTTTTCGCGATTCTTGATCGGCGGCAGGCGGGTCGCTATTTTTTTCTATGCATTTTTAGTGATTGTAGTGTCTTCTTGATCACCCTTCATAGTTATGAATTTTGATAATATCATAAGTCAGAACTATCAAAAATTGCTTGCCTTAGTTATGCATTTTTCATAGTTATAAAAGATTGCTTGCCATATGATAGTATCATAACTATTAGATGATATAGGGAAAAATAATATAAATGCTCATTTATAGGCCAATTTCTCTTTTCTCCTTTAGTTCCACATCTCCTATGTAGGATTCTTTCTCCTTCTCTTCTCATATATATTTGTATTCCCTCTTGTATTTTATACATGAAGAGTATATACAAGGTTCGCCCTTTATTTTCTACATGGTATCAGAGGCAAATCGGTCTGGCCTGTCTCTAACCGCTCGGCTTCCCTAACCGCTCGGTTTCTCTTTTTGAGCAGGCGGATTGGTCTTCCGCCTTACCGCTTGTTGTTGCGGCTTCCCTCCTATCAACCCGCCTCTTTCTTATCTCCTGTGGATCCACCTCTCTCCCCTTCTCTGCCCCCTTTTATAGCCTTCCTCCATCTGACTCGTGGACCCCACCTCCGTTCAGTTAGTTTTTCTTCTAACCGCCCTGCGTTCTCTTACCGCTGCGGTCTGCTCCTAAACCGCTCATCCTCCGCCTTTGCTGCGGTCTATTGCTTAACCGCACGGTCTGCTGCTGCTTTCCACCTGTTGTAACCGCGCGGTATGCTCTTCTGGTTTGTTGGCCGGTCTGACCGTCTCGGTTTGTCTTCTTATTCTCTCCGTGGCGGCTTCTGTTGCTACCGATGTTGGTCCTCCTGATCTTGAAAGTGTCCGTCTTCAGCTCCAGCATCTCCAGGGCTTGCTCCATCCCCCATCTGCCTCCGTTGCCTCCGTCTCCAACACAGGTACCGCTTGTCTCTCCACCGGCTTGGGCTGGATTGTGGATTCTGGAGCTACTCATCACATTACTCCACATCGCCCTGCCCAGTACCTGAATTCCCCTTATCCACCGTCTATTACTGTGGCCAATGGTGTCACTGTTCCCGTTTCCGGCTCGGCAGATCTTCCTCTCACCTCCTCCATCTCCCTTCGCTCGGCTCTTCACGTCCCGAGTTCTCCGTTCAATTTACTTTTTGTTGGCCGGCTTACTACTGATTTGGATTGTTTTGTTATATTCACTTCCTCTTCTTTTGTTATACAGGATCGGCGGACGCAGACTACCATTGGTAAATGTCGGCTGCGGAATGGGCTCTACCTTCTCGATGACTCTCACACCATCCTCTCCTCCATTTCCTCCACAGATTGGCATCGTCGTCTTGGGCATGCTCCTCTACCGGTCCTCCGGCGGGCTCTCCCGAATGTCTCTCTTACCCCCTTTCAGTGTGATTCCTGCATCCTCGGCAAGCAGCCTCGTTCATCTTTTTCTTCGCATTGTACTCGGAGCGCTGCTCCTTTTGATTTAGTCCATTCAGATATTTGGGGACCATTTAAAATTTCTAGTATTTCCGGTTTCCGGTATTTTATCACGTTTATTGATGATCATTCTCGCACTACCTGGCTATACTTACTTCGTGATCGCTCTGAGCTTCCTCATGTATTTCGGGCATTTGTCCTCGAAACCCGTACGCAATTCCACAAGACCATCAAAATCCTACGCACTGACAATGCTCGTGAGTACACTAGTCACGAATTTACTGCTTTATGTTCCGAGTTTGGGATTCTCCATCAAACTTCCTGCGCTTACACGCCGCAACAAAACGGTGTTGCCGAACGCAAGAATCGCCACTTACTCGATGTTGCCCGTTCCCTCATGCTTCAAATGCATGTCCCTAAACCGTATTGGAATTTTGCGGTCTCGACCGCCTGCTTTCTCATCAACCGTCTCCCTTCCTCTATTCTCAACTACGCTACTCCGTTCAGCATCCTCTTTCCCTCCGCTACAGCCTTTCCTCTCCCACCTCGTGTGTTTGGTAGCCTATGTTATGTCCACCGTTTGGGGCCTTCATTGGATAAGTTAAATCCTCGGGCCGGCAAGCATATCTTTGTTTGTTATTCTCGCACCCAAAATGGGTATGTCTGTTATTCTCCTGCTACCCACAAGATCTCTGTTTCTGCTGATGTCACTTTCCGCGAGAATCAACCATTCTTTTCTGCTCCCTTACCTGACCATCCCCCACTTACACCTCCATCCATTCCCCGCCCGGTCATTCCGCCACTCCTCCGCTGCCTGTCATTCTCTCTCCACCACCTGTCGTTCCCTCCAAACCACCAGTTATCCGTGTCTACACTTGTCGCTCTACCCTTTTGTTGTCCCTTTGACGTCGGTCTCTAACATGGATACTCCGCATCCGACTGATCAGGTATCGTCTTAAATGCTCATCCGCTGGCCAACTCCGTCTCTCCTCATCGCCTCTCTCCCCATTTACGCACATTGGCTACTTCTCTCTCTTCGGTTGCTATTCCTAATTCTGTGCAGGAGGCGCTTCAACATCCCGGCTGGCGAGCAGCCATGGAGGAAGAAATGTCTGCTCTCTGGTCTAACCAGACCTGGTCTGTTGTTCCTCTTCAACCGGGCCAGAAACCAGTTGGGTGCAAATGAGTCTTTGTCATCAAACATGCTGCCGATGGGACAATTGACCGTCTAAAGGCCCGTCTTGTGGCTCGCGGTTTCACTCAACAGGAAGGGCTCGATTATGAGGAAACGTTCTCTCCGGTGGCAAAGCTTAATAGTGTTCGTGTCCTCATCTCTGTTGCTGTCCATCGCCGGTGGCCTCTCTTTCAGCTGGATATCAAGAATGCCTTCTTGAATGGGGACCTCCAGGAAACTGTCTACATGCAGCAACCGCCCGGGTTTGAGACCACGGGGGAGTCTCAGGTCTGCCATCTTAAAAAGGCTCTATATGGTCTCAAACAATCTCCGCGGGCATGGTTTGAAAAATTCAGCAAGGTCCTCTGTGCGATTGGCTTCACTCGGAGCTCGGCCGACTTCTCGCTCTTTACTCGTCACCACCCAACAGGAACGGTTATTCTGTTAGTTTACGTTGATGGCATTATCATTACTGGAGATGACTCTCAAGGGATACAGGCAGTCAAAGTCCATCTAAACTCAGTCTTCCAGACCAAGGATTTGGGACCTCTTTGCTATTGTTTGGGCCTTGAGATTGCCAGAAGGCCAGATGGGCTCACTCTCTCTCAACGAAAATATTGTCTTGACCTTCTTCATGATGCGGGTCGGTCTGGCTGCAAGCTCAGTGATACTCCTATGGATGTGAACCACAAACTGTGTGCCCAGTCCTCTGACTTCGATCTCCTTCTTCAGAATCCTGAATATTATCGACGTCTTGTTGGAAAACTGATATATCTCACGGTTACCAGACCGGATATATCCTTTGTTGTTGGTCTTGTCAGCAGATACATGCACTCTCCTCGAAAATCTCATCTTCAAGCAGTGGAACGAATTCTCAGGTATCTGAAAACCGCTCCTGGTCAGGGACTTGTCTACAGGACCTCCTCTTCTGCTCCAACATTGGTGACATATTCGGATGCCGACTACGCTGGCTCTCTCGATGACCGACGATCTACGAGTGGTTTTTGCACTTACCTTGGAGGACATCTTGTAACTTGGCGAAGTAAGAAGCAAGCGGTCGTTGCTCGCTCTTCAGCTGAGGCAGAGTACCGGGCAATGGCATCGGTTGTATCAGAATTAACATGGCTTGAGAGTCTTCTTACTGATCTGGGTGTAAAATTACCATCACCGGCTCTTCTCATGTGTGATAGTCAAGCCGCCATACACATCGCAAAGAACCCGGTCTTTCACAAAAGGACGAAGCATATTGAGGTCGATTGTCACTTCATCCGGGAAAAGGTTCAAATGAAGAAGCTTGACTTAAAGCATGTCCCAGGATCGGAACAAGTTGCAGATGTCTTCACAAAGGCTCTTTCCAAGACATTATTCTATCAGTGCTTGTCCAAGCTTGGCGCATACGATTTGTACGCTCCAGCTTGCAGGGGAGTGTTAAAATAGCCCATGTAAAAGGCTCATTATTGGGCCCATTTATTGTTTTATCTTCTCTCATCTTTTAGTCCCACATCTTGTATAGGATTTTCTTCTCTCTTCCTCTTCCTATATATTTGTATTCTCTCCTTGTATTTAGACACACAAGCAATACATACAAATTTTGTCTCTCTCAACAATGAGAAAGATGGACAAGTCATCACAGATAATGTTGTTTATTGCAATATTGCGGGACAACTCATTGAACAAGAATTTTCCTCCATTATTTGGACTTCTTGTGTGGTGCACACCCTTAATCTTGCATTAAAGAACATATGTGATCAGAAGAATACAGAGGCCAATCAAGAGGTTTATTTAGAATGCAATTGGATTTCTGAAATTGTTTCTGAAGTTATGCAAATCAAAAATTTTATCATGAACCATTCCATGAGGCTGGTTATATACAATAAATCTGTTAACTTGAAATTGCTTTCCATAGCAGATACACGGTTTGCTTCGATGATTGTGATGCTTAAGAGGTTTGAGCTAATAAAAAGTGGCCTTCACAGCATGGTTATTTCTGAAAAATGGATTATTTATCGAGATGATAATCAAGGGAGGGCGAAGTTTGTTAAGGATAAAGTACTGGATGATTATTGGTGGGATAAAATTGATTGTATATTTTCCTTCACGGCGCCTATTTATGATATGCTTAGAGTTTATGATACTGATAGGCCTTGTCTTCACTTAGTCTATGACATGTGGGATTCAATGATTGAAAAAGTGAAGAGAGTTATATGTGAACATGAGGTGAAAAGGCTAGATGAGGAATCTACATTTTATGAAGTTGTTCGAACAAAACTTATGGATCATTGGTCAAAGAACAACACTCCACTTCATTGCTTAGCACATGCCTTGAATCCTATGTAAGTTCTAAAATTTCATGACTTAATTACATTATTATTTATTTTTTTATTTGTTATAATAATAATAATACTTTTTTTCATTTAGGTACTATAGTGAACAATGGCTCAATAAAGATTCTTCTAGAATTTCTCCATACAAGGATAGTGAAATCATTCAAGAAACCAAAAAATGCTTCAGGAAGTACTTGCCTAACATTGAGGATCGCACCAAGGTGAATTTAGAGTACGCAAATTTTACTTACATAAATGGAGAATGTAGATAACTTGATTCAATTCAAAGTCGATTTTCAATGGATCCTAAAGCTTGGTGGGTTATTCATGGTGCAAGTGCACCTATGCTACAAAGTTTAGCCTTAAAGCTTCTTGTACAACCATCTTCTTCATCATGTGCCGAGAGGAATTAGAGTGCGTACTCCTTTATACACTCAACGAGAAGAAATAGAATGACTCCAAATCGTGCAGAAGATCTAGTTTTTATACACAGCAATCTACGTCTTCTATCTAGAAAAAATCCGCAATACGCACAAAGAGAGACCAAGATGTGGGATATTGCTGGAGATTCATTTGACACGTTTGAAGATGTTGGCATGCTTGAAATTGCAAATCTTTCACTGGATGAGCCCGAGATGGCACTCCCTGGGAAAACATCATCCTTTGAAGCATAATCTACTATTTTTACCGATGATATATAATGGTAGTGTGATAATGTTCTATTTTTGATGTTCTGTTAAGTTTTAAAATTGAATATTTGATGCGTAATATTTAAATATGACGTAGTTTATTAGAATACTTTTAATTGTTCATTTTTTTATTTTTGGTAAAATATTTTAGGATTTTCATAATTATAAAAAATAAATATTTAATATACGTGTCTCGGTGTGTCAGAATATGATATTTTTTGAGAACTGACGAAACGCATGTTGTGTCGCGTGCCGCATGTCGGTGCAACATAAACAACACTGATACCAAAGATAGATATGAAAACCATTTCATAGTTTTCTCATCCACTCTAAGAGATATCCATACAATTACAAGAGCTTGAATGGAAAGAATATAAAAACATGAATACTAAGTTCCCAAAAGGTGTTAGCATCTCTATTGCAATGTGTGCAAAAAACAGTGTAACAGCTAGATTTACCTTTCTCTGGTCAGTTCACAAACCAAAAATTGAAACTAAAGAGAAATTTATGAATAAAATAAAGAGATGCTTTGGGATTGGGGATCTTAGGAGAAGTGCCCATTGTTAGCAAATGGAATCATTGGTGCGTCGCGGGAAAAGGCAGTGACGGATGAAGCGACTGCTACTTAAGGATACCAGTCGTCATGCATGGCTATGTATTTGTGTCATCCTTGTGAAGTCAACACACTAGTCATTGGGGCCACCGGAACACCTCTTTGTCATTGGATGGCAGATTCCATGGTAGGAAGTGAACATAATCGTTTAGAATAATAGGCGCACACACTAGGTAATGTGCCTAATAGGAAAGCAAGGATGTGATGTGCACAATACATCATAGGGGTAAAATTATGCCTTTACAAAATCTCATCTAATAGGACACTGAAGAGAAATATGTAATCAATTCTGATACATGAGATAACTTGAATTTCAATTTATATTCTTGAAGATAAAACCTTTTGTGAACAAATAAACTAAAGGATGTCGAGTAATAAGACTTATGCAGGATTCTAAGAACACCAATGATATGTCTTAAATGAGAATTCCATTTTACACAGCAATGCCAATTTACCTATTGTTCGGTCAAAGGTGATCATATAGTCTTTACAAACACCATAGGCATAACTGAAGACTTTGTTCTATCCATTAAAAAATAAAAATAGATAAAATCCTGCTATAATCCTCTTAAAATCATATGTGAAAGCATTTATTAATAAAGATCAATGAGCAAAGTGACAAAACAATGTCTCACGGATCAGGACTCATCACAAATCCTGAAATATTTTTTATGATGTAGAAGGATGTACATGAAAATGAACATCTACACTAAGAAAATAAGGGATTTAGATAAATTTGAACTATATATCCTTCAGATAGCATTATTATAGAAAATTACAACAGATATTTGTTAAAATCAATCAACAAATGGATATAATTAGTCGAATCCAACTAAATGTGTACCATATGTCACGGTGACAATAAGTACCTGCAATTGAAGATTGTGTTCTCCAAGGGATCCCGCAAGAGCTGCCAGCTCGGCTTCTTTAGTTGCCAAGGATTGACGGAGCAAGGCCCTTGTGTTAATTGCATCATCAACTTTCCTTCGATAAGCCTGTAAGCACTCCATCTCCAGTTCCAGTAACATTCTGTCCTTTTCAGCATCACCCTCGCCAATCTCTGTCCATATTTCCTGCCCATATTCAATTTATACATGGAAACAAGTGCACATGAGCAATTTGTAATACTTATTCAAGTTTACTTCTGGTGTTTGGTGGTACATTGATTTGAAAGTTCCATCAAATGATTCAAAAACAAAAACAAACCTTTAAATAACCGAAACATGAACATGGACTGATGGAAGAAAAGTATTTTTACGCCAAAATCAGATGTAAAACCAACTAATTCAAGTTTTTGCCTTCATTACAAAGCATGAAACATATCATATTCAGTGGGAGAAGGATTATAAGCTCCATCTTCCAAAAAAATCTACTCTGTTTCACTTATGCGATTCCAAGAGTAGGTATGGAAAATCATGAACAGAAGAAGACTCACTCTAAAATTTTAACAGCATATATATCATACTGGAATGAAATGAACGAAAAGTGTAAAGCGAGCATTTTTTTGTCAAACCAAAGAAAAATACTTGAAAATTTATCAAATCCTTCAATTCAGAGAAGAATAGAAGTAACTACAGTAACAAAAAAAGTAAGAAAATCCATGTCAAACGCCTATCCAGCTAACAGAAACACGCCCACTAATGACTTGCATGCACTGCTAAAGAAGAAACAAACAAAAAAAAAAACAAAACAAAATGCTCAATCCAGCCAACACTACATGCGTGAAAAGTGATCAAATCATTCAAATCAAACAGCCATAAACACACAGTATTACGAATTCACAAGCGCATCACATGACAAACATAAAAAATCAAATACCCATCTCCGTGCAAAGGAACTATTTTACAGTTGGCCTATTCAACCCATGCTTCGAATACCATTCACAAGCTCGTCCAAGAAATCAAGAAGAAGTAAAGGAAGGGAAGAAGAAGACCTCCAACTCAGTGAGCAGCGTTCCGCAAGTCGTCTCCATGTTGATGCTGGTGAGACTTAACCTCACAGCCTCGCTTCCAACCATTTCTCTCAAACCACAAGGCACTTCAGAGAGAGAGAGACAGAGATGTAGAGAAGAAGGGAACGAAAATAACTAGATTTCCTCTTTCCTGGGACGAAGTGAATGCCGGAAAGAAGAAGCCCTAGAAGCGCGCAGAGAGCTCATTACAGTAAAGAAGATGACAGTGGAAGCTGGAGGAAAGCTATAAACAGTGTGAAATCA
Source organism: Platanthera guangdongensis (assembly GCA_039583875.1). Taxonomy (NCBI): domain Eukaryota; kingdom Viridiplantae; phylum Streptophyta; class Magnoliopsida; order Asparagales; family Orchidaceae; genus Platanthera; species Platanthera guangdongensis. The sequence goes on from CM077165.1 coordinate 154,892,341, forward strand.
TAGATCTGAGAGAAAAAAAAATGGCAGCATTCTTCGATTAGATGCTTCTTCCCTGGGGCTAAAGAGACGAAGGAGGGATTTGAGGGGAAGTGAGAGAGGCTGTGAAGCAGAGAAGAAGAAGCCCGCCCATCACAGTCACAGCTGGGTAGAATCGTAACCGTAGAGGTAGCCCCAATATTCCTGTATTTAGCTGAGTATATAAATTCTGCTCAAATTTTACATAGAAATTTAAATATGAGCATGCCAACCGTATACCAGTCACCATCGTATGTCAATGCATTTTTTTAAAAATATATTTATAAACAATTATAAAGTGCTATTCCAATTTTAATTGCATTTTTAAACATCAATTGTTCAACCTAACCTGTTAATGAAATTTTTGTTAAGGGTATTTACATAATTTTTTATTTTATGGTATGCGTATAAAATGTCTTTTTCGGCTTAGGATTTCATGTGTGCGAAAAATGAAAAAGAGGCGGCGGAAGAGAAGCGCTGTGCCCATGTAATGGTCGACTTCAGCTGAAGGAGATTTGATATATAGAATTCAGAGTGAGAGTCAAGGGGCTCCGCTCCTACGCCCAACCGAGATAGTTTACGGGGAGCCCTTAGTGATGGACCACGCAACAGTATTCTGGTCACAACATTACCCTAATGTGGTGGTACTTCCGTCGCTCGCAAACACCCAAGCGCTATAATCCTCATGTCGCTCTTTTTTTTATACGTACGGGGGTTTGCGAGTGGCTGGGGACTTTACCTTTATGTCAGCACATTTTTAAAATTAAAAAGGAAACGTAAAACTTTGAAATAAATAGGAATAAAACTGACAGTATAAATACTTAACCAAAATACCAAATGAATGTTTTACACTTTTACCTTTTAATATAATATAGATATTAAGGTTTCATTTGTTTCGGCGGTGGCGGGTCGATCCTGCGGATGGAAAGGGATTGTTCGAAACGGAGGGTTGAGGTGGCTGCTCCAAATGGAGCTTTTTGGGGCGTTTCTCAAAGCGGGCGGGTGGAAACGGAGCAAACGCCGCCAGAGGTTCATTTGTTTACCCGCCTTCCGGCGGCGTTTGGCCAAAACGGAGCACCGAAACACCCAAACAAATAGAGCCTAAAAGAAGTACTTTCAGTCAACATATAAGCTTGTTAAAATGATGCCAGCCACTAAATTTTTATCTATTAAGGCTTTGTTTGGGAGGACTTATTTTTACTGGTCAAGCGGTTACGACCGCATGAATCAGACCTTAATTGACCGGTGAAAATGCCCCCTCCCAAATCTTCCAAACCGGATATTTATTTTACAGGCCTCCCGCGTGTAGCAAAATCAGGTGTCTGCATGTCAAGGCTTCGTTTGGGGGATTTATTTTCACCGGTCAAGCGGTCATAACTGCTTGACTGGGGAAAACAAGTCCCCGCAAATGGAGCCTTAGGCTTCATTTGGTATGGTGGCGGCGGTCGTAAACGAATGAGTTGAACCGTCATTCGTTAAGGATCATCTAACAAACATGATCCATTTGAACATAAAAGTGGATATGAAGTTTCTTAACTGGGTGTTAACGAATGACAATTTATTCCTCATGCTCATGACCACCACTTTCTGTAGAGGAAAATGATCATTTCTCGCAAATTTTAGGTACAAATTACACTCCCTTGAGCATCAACACCACATCATTAAACATCTGACTCATAAGCCTTTCATTGAGTTAGTTGAAAAGTCAGAATATTATTGAGGATTTAAGGGCCCCTTTAATTATAAATTTTTTTCAAAAATTACCTAATGCATTATTATTTTTTAACTAAAAAGTCAGAATATTATATTTTGTGATAATTATAAATATTAAATAGATTTAAATCATTCGACTGAAAATTGTTTTTTTGTAAAATAAATTATAGAATATTAATTAAAGTATTTTTACAATCGTTTTAATATTTATTTATTTATAAATAATTATTTTTTATGTTTTTTAACACAGATTTTGGTGACGGTTGATAACAGATCGTACGGATCAAATTACCCCGGGCACGATGAGCATGATAGATATGGCGAACCCACAAAGTTTGTTCCTTATTAAATGGGCCCTTTTGTTGCTTCTTCCGAGTTCCGAGTCATGACGTGGTCAACAGTTTCTTCGGAAGAGATAAAAATAAATTACAGAGAGAAAGAGAGATTTATTATACTAAATTTCAGTGATTAAAAGAAAATTGCCCATTGGAAGTTACAGAGAGTGAGAGAAGGCTGAGCCCATGAAACTGGGCTCCGTTTGGCAAGTGGCGGCGGTCGTAAATGCAAGGTTTAAACCGTCATTCGTTAATGATCACCTAGCAAATATTAGGGGCGCAAATGAGTCTATCTCGAGTGGAGCTTAGCAAAATTTTCATGCTCGAGCTCGCCGAGCTCATTTTGTCCTGGCTCGATCTCGAGCTCAATGTCTGCTTATCAAGCTCGAGCTGCTCACGAGCTTTTTAACTCATGAGCATTGTTTTCCTTAACACTTCACTATTTTAAAAGGTTTAAATAGGGTTGTTGCTATTACTTAGTAGTGCCACCCAAGTTTTGGCTATTGGCAAACCCTCCTTTTTTAAAATAGATATGACGAAGCACGAAAGACGTCTAGATTGAGTTCCTCAAGTGACGAAGATGAAGATAATATTACCACAAAATATAATACATGTGATCACAATTTTAATGAAGTTGCATCACCCTTCACAGAAATTTCAACTGAGACTCACTCCTCCAAAGTACAACACTCAACTAGATTCCCAAAATTCTGATGTGCGCCGAAATCAGAGAAACACAAAGTACTCGAACTCTCACTTAATTAAAACAACAAACATCGAGAAAACAAAAATCGCAATAGAAAAATAAAGAGAATATATATATGAATGAGAGAATGAGATCTAGTAATAAAATAATTCAGAAAAATACCTATATAGAAGCCTTGCCAAGAAATAACCACATAATAAATTCCAACAATTATTTTTTGGTAAGTTATATTTCCAACGCGAAGACATAAAGACGCAAAAATGAGAAAAGAAAGACATACAAAAAATTTACACGCACTGACCTGCAAAGAGCAGAGAGGTCGACACATGGAAAGGATGTCGACACGGTAGTCAACTTATGTCGACACACAAGCATGAAGTAAGACAAACACACGATGGAAGGACAATCACGACGTACGTCGAGATGGGGGCAAGAGAACTTAACGTAAGTCTAGTACCTGACGGTAATCGATGTCAATGCGTGGCGCGAAAAAGAAAGTCGACGTAAGTCGATATTCAAGACGACACAAGATAGTTTCTCCTTATGTTTTTTTGAACAAATAATTATAAGTGCAAAGCTTTATATACGCACTTCTATAAAACATTTGGCAAGGTGCTATTAAATCTTTCATCATTTTCATGAAAAGGCTTTCCCTCCATAATTCAAAGTTCTCTCCATTTTCATTTAGAGTTTTTTCATCTCCATTTTGATGGTGATAAGTGCAAAGCTTTATCACCATGCAAGCTGTTGAGATTATGACACTTCATCGCCAATCTCGGACCGTCCGGATCGCGACACGTCATCGATCCTAGGAGTTTTATTTGCCTAGTTTGTCCTAATCCTGATTAGGAATTGCATTAAGTGGTTTAGAATGGGAGGGCTGATTTTTTGGGTGGGATTATGGCTTATTCCTAATCTAGGTCAATCATTAATTCGGAATCCCATCTATTTTGGCAAGGGCCATTCATGGCCGGCTGGCCTCTTTAATTTTCTTTCCCGTAACAGCCTTGGAGCTTTTATGGGGGCCGTTTCTTCCATGCATGGAGAGGTGGTGGCTGTCTATTTAAGGAGGGATGTTGCAGCCTTGAATGAAGACAATCAAGCAAGAATCAGAGAGGAATCCATTTTTTTGTGGCCACCAGCGAGGAGTGAGAGCAAGTTCTGTGGAGGCGGTTTCCAGCGGCAGCGGCGGCAGCGAGCGTACCTCGCCGGTGCAGGAGGATCAGAGGCGCGGCAGCGGGTTGCAGCGGCGATCTCCAGGCGGCATCAAGAGGTGTTCAGGCGGCGGCGGCGGCGACAGCTCCAGTTCGACAAGGCGCGGCGGCGGCGGTGGCAGCAGGCGTGCTGCAGCGGAGGCGGCGCATCGGGCTCAACTCAGGCGGAGGCGGCTTTGTCCAGCGGCGGCAGGCAGCTCCAGGAGGCGGCAGTAGCAGGAGGATTCAGGTGGAGGCGGCTCTGTCCAGCGGTGGCAGACAGCTCCAGGCGGCGACAATAGGTGCAGGAACGGCAGATCCATCGAGGAAGAAGAACAGGGTTGGTCGCCCGGCAACATCGATACCGCCCGGCGATATCGGTTCTTCAAGTTTTTGGGTTCTTTGGTTTTCCTTTGTTGTTCGACCGTATCTGTTTGGTCTCTGTTGTATCTGTGTAACCTCATCAGTTTTAGTGGATCTTTTTGGCGCGCTCTCCCCGTGGAGTAGGAGTCCCAACTCCGAACCACGTAATTATTTTGTCGTCTGGTTGTGCTTGGTTTTTGGATTTTAATTTTCATTTATCATATTATTGCTCAGATTAGCTTCCGTTGCTAGATCCGCGGCGAACCACCGTAGTCGCGGATCCGGTCTCAATTTCACAACAATTGGTATCAAAGCGAGGTTCGACCCTTCGGACCCCAGTGAGCAATAATGACAGCGAAATTTGAAGTCCCCAAGTATGACGGCAAAATTGACTTTGGTCTGTGGCAGAAACGGGCCAAAGCGGTTCTCGTCCAGCAAGGTCTTCATAAGGCTCTCCTCGGAAAGGAGAAGTCCGGGAAGAAGGACGACGAGTGGGATGAGCTAGATCTGAAGGCCATCAGCACAATCCAATTGTGCTTGGCCGATGAGGTTATGTATAATGTAGTCGATGCTGAGACTACAGCGGATCTGTGGAAGAAGTTGGAGGAGCTTTATATGTCAAAATCCCTCACGAATAAGCTGTACGTAAAGAAACAACTTTACAGCTTGAGGATGTCGGACAGCACTCCGCTTCTTGATCACATGAATGCGTTCAATAAACTTATCTCTCAGTTGCGTAGTATGGACATTAAGGTCGAGGAGGAAGACCAGGCTCTTCTCCTGTTGTCTTCATTGCCGAAGTCCTTCGATCATCTGGTCACCACGATCCTGTATGGGAAGGACACCCTGAAGATGGAAGAAGTGATGACAACGCTGCTCTCGAACGAAACGAGAAGCAAGTCGAGCCCTAGAGCCGACGAGGGCCTATTCGTGAAGAGCAAGGACCCCACCCGGGGTAGATCGAGAGGAAAAGGGAAGGAGGAAGACCGACCTAGGTTTAAGTCCGGGGGCAGGAATACAAGTGTGCACTACTGCAAGGAGGAGGGGCACTGGAAGAATGAGTGCCCGAAGAGGAAGTTTAGAGAACAGACGCATGAGCCACATCAGGCTGCGGTGGCATCCGAGGATGAGAACGACGTTGACGTTCTTCATGTTTCACCCAGTCTTTGGACCACAGATTCCTGGATCATGGATACAGGATGTTCGTTCCACATGTGCCCGAACATTGAATGGTTCTCCAGTATTAGGCACTGTGGAGGTGGTCGTGTTCGGATGGGGAACCGGTCAGAGTGCAAGATATCTGGAGTCGGGAGCATCAGGATTAGGATGTTCGATGGAATGGTTAGGACCCTCACCGACGTTCGGTATGTGCCCGAGTTGAGGAAGAGCTTGCTTTCTCTAGGCACTCTGGAGGCTGCCGGGTATTCTTATACCGGCAACGACGGATATTTGGAGGTCAGGAGAGGCGCGCAGACAGTTTTGAGAGGAGAGCGTTCTGGATCGCTCTATAGACTGATTGGCACCACGATTGCCAGGGAAATGCGAGGAGAGAGGTCACACCGTCTCTCGAGCTTCAGGATACAGTAGCGTATGCATTTCAGGCGATCTCCTCAGATCGCGGTTCCTTTGATAGAGCTTTAGAGAGCAGAGATCGTTCTCAGCGAAAGACTGGGAAGGACCAGAGGAGGAGCGGGGCAGGATTCGTGGCTAGGGCGTGTGCTCGGAGAGAGGACCTTGGCGGAGGTAGAATATTCGCAGCCGTAGAGGATACGGGTAGAGAGTCATCTCAGAAGTACCCAGGCACCGCAAGGGGAGCCATCTGGCTCAGAAGTCCACCAAGAAACTCAGGTTTACTCAGAAGAAGGTGTGAAGCTGCACAGTGGTGTGCGCCATCAGGAGTCGAGGGAGTTCACTGGAGGTGAGGCGTGGAGTTGCGGGGATATCTACGAAGGAAATGTTACGAGCATGCGAGAGAAATCAGTGAGAGAAGTCAAGTTCAAGAGCGGTCTTGACTTGACTCAGACTGATGCATGTTGATCGTGAGGGCCCCAGGGAGAGGGGGCTTGTAGTCGACAGTATGGGAGATCCAGGTTGGAGGTTCAGATACGTTTTTAGGCTTCGAGGTGGAGTCGTTTGTGGCGTGAGGCGTCAAGGTGGAGTTTGTTGAGATTATGACACCTCATCGCCAATCTCGGACCGTCCGGATCGCGCCACGTCATCGATCCTAGGGAGGTTTATTTGCCTAGTTTGTCCTAATCCTGATTAGGAATTGCATTAAGTGGTTTAGAATGGGAGGGCTGATTTTTTGGTGGGATTATGGGTTATTCCCTAATCTAGGCCAATCATAATTCGGAATCCCATCTATTTTGGCAAGGCCATTCATGGCCGGCTGGCCTCTTTAATTCTTTCCCGTAACAGCCTTGGAGCTTTTATGGGGGTCGTTTCTTCCATGCATGGAGAGGTGGTGGCGGCCTATTTAAGGAGGGATGTTGCAGCCTTGAATGAAGACAATCAAGCAAGAATCAGAGATGAATCCATTTTTTTTTGTGGCCACCAGCGAGGAGTGTGAGAGCAAGTTCTGTGGAGGCGGTTTCCAGCGGCAGCGGCGGCAGCGAGCGTACCTCGCCGGTGCAGGAGGATCAGAGGCGGCGGCAGCGGGTTGCAGCGGCGATCTCCAGGCGGCATCAAGAGGTGTTCAGGCGGCGGCGGCGACGGCTCCAGTTCAGACAAGGCGCGGCGGCAGCAGGCGTGCTGCAGCGGAGGCGGCGCATCGGGCTCAACTCAGGCGGAGGCGGCTTTGTCCAGCGGCGGCAGGCAGCTCCAGGAGGCGGCAGTAGTAGCAGGAGGATTCAGGTGGAGGCGGCTCTGTCCAGCGGTGGCAGACAGCTCCAGGCGGCGACAATAGGTGCAGGAACGGCGGATCCATCGGGGAAGAAGAACAGGGGTTGTCGCCCGGCGACAATCGATACCGCCCGGGGATATCAGTTCTTCAAGTTTTTGGGTTCTTTGGTTTTCCTTTGTTGTTCGACCGTATCTGTTTGGTCTCTGGTTGTATCTGTGTAACCTCATCAGTTTTAGTGAATCTTTCTTGCGCGCTCTCCCCGTGGAGTAGGAGTCCCAACTTCGAACCACGTAATTATTTTGTCGTCTGGTTGTGCTGGTTTTTGGATTTAAATTTCGTTTATCATATTATTGCTCAGATTAGCTTCCGTTGATAGATCCGCGGCGAACCACCGTAGTCGCGGATCCGATCCCAATTTCACAACAACAAGCTCCATTAAAATTTATGAAAAATGATTATTTAAATTTAAAATTTCTAACACTAAAATGGCTAGGATCACTGCACCCCACCGGAACCAACGGGGAAGAAGGAGAGCCTAGAAATCGCGAAATGGGAAGAGTGAGTTCCTGAGTTATAACTTTGTTGTTTCCTGAGCAAAGCTTGCAGAAAGTTGATTCTAGAGTTATACTGAATGTAACCTAATTACACCGGTTGTGGCAGATCGGCGGCATTGACCCAAGCCGAACCTTTTATAGTTTTCCTCCACCCAGACAGCTTAGGAGGAGAGCTCTGCGGCAGCAGAGAAGGGGATAATGAACATCAATTGGAATTTACTGCACAAAGAGGCAGAGTTCTGCCGTTCTTCAACTTCTTTACAGTCTTACAGAAAAGATTTCTGGAGGAGGCTAACAAATTTGAAAGGAAGGCACATAGATTTTGTCTCCGTTTGGGGGGACTTATTAAGGCCCGTTCATGCGTCGTAACCGCTTGACTGGTGAAAATAAGTCCCCCCAAACGGAGCTTTCAGCAGTAAATAAAATTTAGTGGTGTGAACATAATATTTGGAAGCATATAATCAAATTTGATGTACACCTAACATTGCTCTAAATTAAGGCGATTGCTAACCGCAACTCGTAATTGGCTAGTCGCATCCCAAATCTCCCAATTTTTCGCGCATTTTCGAAATACGCCTTGTACATGGAATTTCAGGAAAGTGTTCAACAAGAAAGTTGTAGATCTCATTGATATCTACAAATTTTGTGCTGAACACTTTCCTGAAATTGCATGTACAATGCGTATTTCGAAAAGGCGTAAAATCTGGGCATATTTCCAAAGTACGTCTTGTACATGCATTTTTAGGAAAAGTGAACAACACGAAAGTTGTAAATCTCGTCGATATCTACAACTTTCGTGTTGAACACCTTTCCTGAAATTGCATGTACAAGACGTATTTCAAAAATACGCGAAAAATTAGGAGATTTTGGGATGCGACTAGCCAATAACAGATTGCGGTTAACAATCACCTAAATTAAAGTGCTCAAATTGATCCTAAACAACCAGTATATTTCTTCAGAATACAAGTACAGATTATAAAAATATTTGCCAAACTAACATAAGATTCCAGCTGTACTCACCAGCAGCAACTTAAATTAATGTCCACTTCTGACATATTGGAGAACAAAATAATTAAAAGTGAGATTTAACTATAATATACACACACAGACAGACATAACCTTATCTGATCTGCATGCATATCTTAGGTGTGGGGTTTTAATTTCATTATTATCATTTGGGTGGTGGGTCCTTCTGCTCCTGTAACCAATGACTCCTGGTATCAGGAAATATAAATATCGAGCGTCTTTGCGAAGTCCTCTTTCCCGCACATCTTTCCCGCACAAGGTTACTCGAAGAGGAAAACCACCTCTTTAGTTGCTGAATAACCTAAATGTTGAACGAATAGGATTTCTATACACACATGTGTATAACTTTTTTTATACACATCCTTTTCGAATGCCGACACATGGCGGATCCACTCTAAATCCATCATATATATTTATAAAATGTATATCAACATATATATTTATAAGATGTATATATAAATGAGTGTGCATAATTAGTTTAGATCCCAACTGTTGAAAAGGGTGTACTGTAGATCCCAACCGTCAAAAAGGATGTGTATAACTTTTTCTATATACACCTGTGTATAGAATCCGCGTTCCTGGAATGAGTCATATTCGTTGTGTTCAATCGCTGCCACGTGTCAAGATCACGACGGACGCATCTCCACAACTAGAGACTAATTTTGCCCAAGTATATAGCTTCTGATTCTAAAGCACAAGCATGCAAAAATCATCATTTAATGTATTCCATAGTCAAGAATTTTAGCTTTTTATTGTCCTATTTATTTCAGAGATATTTAGCAGAAAATAAATAAAATATGATTAGTATTTATATCATATTTTTTTGTTGCTATCAGAAAAGTATACATACACAATTATAAGGATCATAACTTCATTAATCAGCCGCTCCATCTATTGACTAAATGGAAAAAAATACAAATTGGGTACAATCATGAATCATTCACTGTAAATCACAAAGAGGGCATAGGAAGAAAGGTAATTTAGGGCTAGAAGGGCTCTAGAAGATGGTATGTGAGAACCGAGGTATATTAAATTTAAATTCGAACCAATCTCGAGATCATATCGAAATCTTCCTCGAGCAAAAAGACCGGCTCGTTGCTCGGACCAACAGACTCGATCTAAACCAAACCGCGAGCGGATATTCCACCTTTCTTCAAATATCCACTCCTCCTTAGACTACCAACCAACCACCTTACCTCCTCCTTAAACTACCATCCAATAGTAATGAAGCCCTCACTCATAACTTAAGCTCCCCCCCCCCCCCCTCAAGAATGGACCATTCAACCTCGAATTTGGACCAGTAGTCACCGGTGATCGTCGACCACCACATCTGTCTCAAATATCAGAGGCGACTATTCGAAGCAAGTGGTGGAATTATGTTGGAAACTCCATAGTTAAACGTGCTCAGGTGAGAGAAGCCCTAAGACGAGTGACCTCCTGAGAAGTACTCATAGGCCACCTGCAGAAAAGAGCAAAACCATGCGTTTTAGCTCAGTACATGCTGGGATGAACCAAAACGGACTATACTTCTGATATTGTGAGGGCTGGGTCGTTACATAGAGTCCAAGGGATCCAGATTTGCAGCAAAAAATTTTCTTTTTTCCCAATAGAATTTCAAAGTCAGGAAAGTTGATCAATGAGGGCGGCCCCACAAAATAGTGAAAAGAGTTCGTCTTTTAGGATCACAGCTCCCAACATAATTTGTTCCAATAGTGGTGTGCGCGCGTGCGTCGTCATATATATATGGTTAATTACCGGGATCTCCCCTTGGAGTTTCCATAATTACAGGTTGCACCCCTCTATCTTTTGAAATTACATTTACCTCCCCTCAAATTTCCCTAGTTTACAAAAATGCCCCTGCAATTGATGAAAAATGATAAAATCAGCAAAATTATTTTATGACATTTCATTATCCTTTTATTATGATTCTATATTTATTACAAAGATAAAATGCAACACACTCCTATCAATGTAGAGTTATTACAAAGGGTAAAAGAAGAACATCATAAAATAATTTGACATATCTTATCACTTACATCTTTATTTCTCAAGGAAAAGGTCACCCCATTACAAAGAGAAACTGAATATTTTGGCAGATTTTATCACTTTCCATCCATACTTCTACTGAAAGGGGCATTTTATAAACCGGAGAACTTAAAGGGGAGATAAAAGTAATTTTGAAAGATAGAGGGGTGCAAACTCTCGGGGGAGGTCCCAATAATTAACCATATCTATGTATATGTATATATTTATGTATGCATGGGCGGACCTACCATAGGCCCAGTGTGGGCGGCTACTGTGGCAAATACTCTTGTATCAAATAAATAAATTGCATTCCCCATTCGTCCCCGACCGGCCAATCCTAGGTTTTGACGAAAGCACCCGCGCAACACTACTCCTTTTCTTGCTGCGCTGATCACGACAGGAGACTTCGCCGCCGCCGCCGATGAGTTTTCTGGCCTCTTTATTCCTCCTTGTCTTCCTCTTCATCTTCCTATTTCTGAGTTGAGATTTTTGTAATTAACCCTATAAATTATAATCTCTTACCTTTGTCTTCTCATGGATATGCTTAACAAATAGTTTAACTTGTAATTCCTTGTAAGTTGAGTTCATTCGGGTATAACATGATATCACTTATTAGCATGACCATTACATCCACTTTTTTTTTATATTAAAAAGATTTCTAAGATTTAAAAAGTGTCATAATGTTTTTTAATCCTAAATTTTATGTTGAATTTCTGGTGCAGCTTCAGTGTGAAACTGTCGAGGGGTAAATGCTAATGAAAACATAAGTCCAAAGATCCATTATTCTTCAAAAAATACGACAGATGTAATCTTATTTTGCTAACTAAAAATATCATAAGTTAGATAATTTTTTATGCAAACTTGTTTTTATTTTTTATCGCACGTGCCAATATTTTTCGTCATTATTTTATTGCACGCTCCCACTGAAAAATCTCGTTGGTCCACCTATGTATGTATGTAAATGTATGCATATGTGTGCGCATTTTTCACTATCTAGAAGTTACAAACCCATTGAATGGGTTTGTGTTGATATGCAGGTCTTTTCCCTCTACGATCCCTCTTGCATTTCATCTGAATGCTTCTACAATTTGGTTCCTTTACACTCACCAATGACAGGACCAATATTGTCCTAGAGAAGATTCAGGCAATCAAAGACTAGCCTCTCCAACTAATCTGGCCAAGAATATATTTTAATAACTGTAAAACATTGTGGTGTCGCTCCCCAAAATCATGCGGTTAGGGGAGGAGTGGTCACCACGCTTATATACCCAGCCACCCAGGACCAAGGAGCACGCTAGGCGGTGTGGGACTAAACCGCTCAATTTAATGAGTCGCGACACACGCTTGGACATCACCGTCCATTTCATGTTGCGCACTCAACACCCCCCTCGCCACGTCCCCCCTACTCTGATACCATGTAAAACACTGCACCCATTTTCCATTCCAAAACCCAGGTTACAGATGGAGAGGCGGGGCAGGGCCTATTATAAGATACGAGTGGACCATCTGGGTATGCGGTGTGAGACTAATCTTGACATTGATTTTTTTGTTCATGTTGGACAACTCAAGCACCCCAAAGGCTCTCTGTGCATGTTTCTCGACTGCAACACATTGTTGAGGGGGACTGCTCAGACAGTTCTGTTGTTTTGGAGGGGCTAAAGCCGTTGAGGCTCCTCTCTGTTTCTTGCTGCTTCTGTTGAAGGTGGTTGTTGGCCCGGTGTTCTGGTGTTCGTGTCTCCTGCCCAGGAAGGGTTTGTCAGTTCTCTCCCTTCTTCTTGGTGGTTGTTCTCATAGAAGACAAGTCGAAGGGTGTTAATGCCTCTGAAAGGGTGGTTGATCAACCTAAACACTATAGTGGAGTCAGTCCTAACATGGACTTCAATCAGGGGGTGACTCATATAGAGCTGAATGAGAGAAATTACCTCTTGTGAGCTCAATCTATGCAGATATTCATTGGGAGCTGTCGAAGACTTGGGTTTATCGCCGGATCCAAGCCGTCCCCAAGCAAGATTGATCCTCTATATGAGGAATGGGAAGGTGAAAATCTTACTGCGATCAATTGACTTGTCAATTCTATGGAACCCAAGATTGCAAGTCACTTTTTATTTTGTCAAACTGCTAAAGAAATGTGAGAGTTAATCAAACGAAAATATTCAAAAAAGGAATTGGCTAGAATATATCTACTCCAGACTGAGCAGATCCACATGATATGGATGAATGATTTCAAGAAATATTATAGCAAACTGACTCACAACTGGGCAAAAATTGATCAATATCCTGCTATTCAGACTATAAAAGACTACAAGACAAAACTTATGCAACCGAGGGTGCTTGAAATGTTGTCTGGTCTCCCTCTTGAACTTGAATTTCAGAGAGTTCAGATGTTGGGAAGAGATTCTGTGTCTGATCTGGAGATTGTGGCCTATTATATTCGAGGGGAGGCAAGCCACATAAACTTCCTTCGTCCAGATGTTCATGTTGGTCATGAGAAATCTACCCTCGCTGCTGAGCAGAAGAAGTGACATTCAAGAAATATGAGACAAGAAGATAAGAGTAAAATGAAGTGTCCTCACCGTGGGAAGAAAGGACATGAGAAAGAGAAATGATGGGATCTTCATTCTTACCTAGTTCCTTCAGGTTGGATTTATGGTTCTGATGCGAAATATATGAGATCCCAAACAATTATGTATGACAATCTAGAGAATAATGGGTATCTTCTGGCGGAAAACGAGAGTTTGACTAGAGAACTAAAGACTCTGAAGCCAATGCCGTTGGAAGACCTTTTGCTGGTGACTTGGCGGGTACGACTGCTTATGTTTATACTACTTCTATGTCCTCTAAAGGACCATCGACCTCTTGGATCATTGACTCAGGAGCATCCAACCACATGACCGAGTCTTTTGTGGGTGTTTCCTCTATTTCCCCTGCTTCTGGAAGTCTGAAACTCACTGATGGATCCTCATCTTCAGTGACTGGTAAAAGGGTTATTCATCTTTCTCTCTCTGTTTCTCTCAAATATGTGATTATTGTTCCCTCATTTCTCACAAATCCGTTATTTATGAGCAATTTAACTAAACAACTTAATTGTTCTATCACTTTTTTCTCTTCTCATTGTGTTTTTCAGGATCTGACAAGTGGGAAGACGACTGGTGGTGGACACAAGTCAGGTGGTATGTATGTCATGGACAACGGTCAAGATCTTGGTGTTCAGAAGTCTACCAATTCTGATCAGTTGATGTTGTGGCAAAAGAGATTTTGGACATGCTAGTTTAAAGATCTTAAAAGCTATCTTTTCGCATTTCCTTAATGTTAAAAAAACTACTTTTGATTGTCAGTCATGTGAATTGGCTAAGCACTATAGAACCAACTATGTTGGAGATCGGCTGAAGTCGACGGTTCTCACTCTTGCTCCAGCGGCTGCTGCTAAGCCACCACACCCATTTTCCATTTCAAAACTCAGGTCACAGATAGAGAGGCGGGGCCTATTATAAGGCACGAGTGCACCGTCTGGGTATGCAGTGTGAGACTAATCTTGACATGCATCTTTTTTGTTCATGTTGGACCGCCCAACACGCCCAATCTACGTGTACCTAGCTCTGATACCTTGTAAAACATTGTGACATCGCTCCCCAAAACCACGCGGTTAGGGGAGTAGTGATCACCCCGCCTATACACCCAGGACCAAGCAGCATGCTAGGCGGTGTGGGACTAAACCACCCATTTTAACGAGTCGCGACACAAGCTCGAACATCACCGTCCATTTCACGTGGCGCACTCAACAATAACGTTTCATTTAGTAAAGATAATGGTCATGAATGCGGGATTCACTCAATAAATTGTAATAACTTGCTCAATTTTTGAAAGACCCCTTCTAAAAAGACGGGTTGCCAGCAATTGAGGAGGTTAGATTCTACAAAGACAAAACTCTAAGCAATATTCACCACTCCAACAACTCTCTCTGTGTTTTCCAGTAGCCTCTTTAAATGCATCTAGGCGATTTCGAGAAAAGAGCGAGAGTTCCTCAAAAACGACTAGTAATCAACATCATTACCCCGAATTACTTATTCATTTCCTCCATGAAAGAAACAACCTCAAGCAATGAATAGTCTTAGATTATATGCCCATAGCAAGTCTCAATCCTAGATCAAAAGAAATTTAGAACTACTTGTAGTAAAATCAACCTACCCCAAGGAAGATTACTCTACCCGAGTTAATCCATCTCGATAGCAACCAATTTTATTTTGTGCGGTAGATGAACCTACTTTGTTGCTTCTTACCGCCAGTACCTTAGTGTGTTGTTTATTTTTTGTGGTGACACTACTTTGTTACTTCTGTTGATTTAAATAAACTATCATTGCTGCTCTCTAGTCCACTATTTTCCAAGCAGAAGTTACAATGCTGATAACTTGGTGAGTGCAGATGCCAATATCCGCTGGGAAACCCTTCTCTTATAAAATTAATCCGAGAGAAGATGTTGGGCTTTGAAAATATTTCACGGTAAAATGATGATCATAATTTTAAGCATTTTTCCAGCTGTAACCCTTGGCTTTTTCTGAACTAATGTGTATGTGGTGGGGTAAAAAATATTAATTTGCTTGGAGCCTTTGTTTATACATCTTCTGTACCACTTATCCAAGGTTTTTAATCCAATTTAGGCTTAGCTTGGTCCTGGTGGACCACATGCTCTCCTTCTATACTGCTTTTGCTCTCTCAGCTTTCTCTAAAACAACCTTCTTCTACAAGAGTCTGATTCGATTAGGGTTGCTGACTTGCTGTGGATTGTTATTATGGTGGGTTTGCTAACTGGATTGGGGACCATGCTCTTTTCTATTTCAATGCTTTCTACATCACTTTTCTGGATAGCTATGGCTGAGATTAAGGTTCTATTTGGGGTTCCGTTCATACCTCGATGTGTCTCTCAAAGAAAAGGAACGCCAACAGCCCCCAGAGTGCGGGTGCAAAAAAGGCCCGGGCTTTATGTCTGTCGAGCCTATCTCGGACCTCGGGCAAATCGGACACAGGCCGGGGGAGCCTACCAAACCGGGCCAAGGCCAGGCTTGGGGGAGCCTACCAGACCGGGTCTAGCCAGGCCAAGCTGGCCCGATTGGCTCCCCCACCATTTGGTAGCAGGAGCCGCCAAATGCCACCAGCTACTGTCATTTGGCAGCAACAAAGGCTGGGGCAGTAGCCCCAACATTAAATACTGAGGCTGTCGTGCCATTGTTTTGCTAGCTGAGCTAAAATAGCCTGCCCAACTAGAAATAGCTGGGGCAGCAACCCCAACATTTCCCAACGTTCTTTTAGCGGGCAAGCTGCTCCGCCTGCCCTTGGGGCAGGCTTACACTGGGCAACAGGCTAATCCTACTACCCGGGCAGGCCTAAGCCTGAACTTTAGCAAAATAATTGTACTTGGTAAGCCCCCTTAGGCCTGACCCGGGCCTAACTGGGTTCAAACCCGATGATGCAGGACAAGCCTCACACCCTGGAATTCCACAAGGGGGCCCACCTTGGAGTCCACCAAAGCGGATTTATCAATGTTTCAACACAAACACCTCAACCCGTCTTCGGCCCCACCACAGGGCACAACAGGTTGTCGAGGCCGGGGATCGAACACCTGACTTCCTTGATAAAGAGTCTTTAGGTAGATCAGTTGGTGATGAGATTTTGCATGAAGACTCTTTATCAAGGAGGTCGGGTGTTTGAACCCCGACCTCAATAACCTGCTATGCCCTGTGGTGGGACCGAAGAATGGTTGGGGTGTACGAGCAGCGGCCTTGATAAAGCCGCCTTAGTGGACTCTAAGGTGGGCCCCCCGATGGGACTCCAGGATGACAGGCAGGTATGACGCTTGTCCCGCATCATAAAGTGTACTTTTTTGTAATGGTCTAGGACAATCCCATCCCGGAATCCACCGGGGGGTTGTTAGTAGGAATCCACCAGACGGTCCGGACCTAGCCTTACATGGCACCGTCCGGGATGCAGCCCGCACACCCCAACCCATCTCCAGTCCCACCATAGGGCACAATGGGTAGTTGGAAACCGTAGCCTCCCTTTGTTGAGGTACACTCAAGTTAAGCAGGCGGCGCGGGGACTTCCGAGGAGGTCACCCATCCCACTACTACATTCGCCCAAGCACGCCTAACTATTGAGTTTATCCACTCCTCATCACCAACTGACTCAATTTAGGAGCTTTTTATACCCACCTTCTGAGTCTCCTGATCAAGTATCCATTTTAAAAGCTTCTTATAGTACACAAAATCCCTGATTTATTGAGTTGGTAGTGCTAGTTGTTCATCTTTTACATGTGTTGCTTGTTCATTGACATTTAGTGCATGGTTCATCCATGTTGCATGATTCACACATGTTTTATGTTTTGCATCATTTGCATGAAATGCATAAATTCATCCAGAAGAAAACTACTAGCAATATTGAATTATATAAGGTATAGACAGATATATACAGACATGAGCAACAATTTCAGGTGTGTGAGCATGTCATGGTCGGGCTTTGCATGGAGGGGATCTCAAAAGAAGTTACTAAACTACAACTTAAGCGTATGAGTCTGTATAGGGTTATAAAGAAAGTTGGAAGAAATGTCTACGAGATCGATTTCCCTGTAGATATGAGTATTTATCCTATATTTAATACAAAAGATTTAGCACATTACTTTGAATCTCTCGAGCATAGGAACCTATACCTTGAGCCTCAATTGCCACCCTCCCAGATAAAACTTAACACTTCCCTTGATCACCTTATACGAGCACCAGCAGGCTTGTCTGCACCTCCTATGATTCCACCGGTTTTTCTATAACCACCAACGCGAGAGTTGAGAGCTGAGAGCATTATTGATATTGTGATGGACGAGTGTACCATCACTATAGATGATCCTTCTTGTTGTTACTTGGTGTACTGGAGTGGACATCTCACTATTGGCGATACTTGGATATCTACAATTGAGTTTGATAAACCTACTCACGATCTTTGACTATAGCTCATTCATCTTCCTTCCTCAGAGATAACTGTTTTTCAGTCAAGGGAAATTGATGGGGATCAACCGAATGATCATGTTCGATGGAGGATATCGGGCTACCTGTGACGCCACCAAATTTAAAGTGTATCAGTGTTACACTAAATTTAATATTATTGTATAATTATATGAAAATGGTGTGCTAATAGAGTGCTTGTAGGTTTAAAAAGGAGGTGAACCGGCTGAAATAGAGCTTGAACCGGCTATTTTCGGTTACCAAACATACGTGTCGTGCGTATCTTAAGCGGTGCCCGATAAATAACTAAGCAATGAATACCACTGTTCATTCCATTCCTCTCCCCGATCCCGCACAACAGCACAGAGGCGGAACGAAGCCGCACGCCGACGAAAGCTCCCAAACCTTCATTTCTCCTCCGTTTTTCGTGATTTTTCTTCTGTTTGAAAGGTAATCACTTCCTCTTCACTCATCTTGTTTTTTTCATGAAATTTTTGCAAGGATTGAAAATGGTAGAAACCCTAGGGTTTAGGGTTTTTCAATTTTCTTTGATCCTTGACATGTAAAAAATTTCTGTAAAGGATCCTTAGATCCTAAATAGTGATTTGAAGTGTTTTTAGTGAAACCCTAGTGAAACCCTAAGTCATATACTAGGGATTCCGAAATTTTAGCATGTGTGTCCCTCTAAATTAGCAAAATCCCCATCCCCATATTATTAAAGTGATAAAGAAATGAACGTAGAGGATATCCTTTCACTTCAAAAAAGTATTTGAAGGATAGGGAGTGTTGCTCCTTCACTACAAGTGAATAAACCTCATTTTAACAATTAGGGCAGCAATAAATTTAAGGGATTTTGAGCTAGGGCAACAAAAATTGACTAGGGCATGATGTTCCCCCGCCAATTGGACCAAAAGCCCCTTGTTTTCAAGATAGGGCAGCCACCCATTAAACCCTAAATGACTCCTTTGACCTAATTAGGTCAAGTGGAGCCCGTCAAGAACATCTTGAAGTGTTTGACCTTAATTAAAACATGAACTTATGTGTCTTTAAAATATTGTCGATGTAGGACATGACTTCACGAGGTGGTGGAAGGCAAGACGACGATAGTGGTCGAAGGGATAAATGGAAAAGAGTTGACAAAGTGAGTTCTAACCCTTTGGTAATTGTTTTATTTCATGATTATTCTAAATGATTATGTTTTATGTTTATGTTTTATGAAAAGAGCAATTAAAAGTAAACATACAATAAATTAAATGAAGTTAAGGAAGAAGTAAAAGAATAAAGTAATGAAATGGGTTAAGTTAAGGGTCAACCCAACAGTGGAGGTGGGGTGAATTTCCTCCCAATGATGATGTAATGAAAGTTAATGTGCGAATATGAAAAGGCGCGTTAATAAATGTGTGCGAATATGAAAAGTCATGCAAGCGCGCTATATAAAGGATACAAAATATTAATATTCCCTTAATACTGCCCGATAACAACATGAAAAGTATAAGAGATAAGACTAAGAAAGTCCAACCCCACATGAAAAGATATATAGAAAAAAAGATGAGCAAAAGATGAACAAAAGAAGAAAAATGTCAACAAGAAAAAGATGATGAAAACGGATTAATATGATATAACGAAAGAGAACGTAATCAAGAGAATAGAGTATGAAATCCGTAAAATGTAAATAAGACATCATAGTAAAAAGGGAATAATGAGAATTCATTTAGTATTTGACTAATAGAAAATGTAACTAAACAGGTCCAGCCGGAGGCTACTCCCGCTAGCTCTACCAGGCCCCCTACACGCAAGGAGAAGATGTACAAGATTTGGGGTGAAATCATCACAGCCGTTTTTGAAGTCATGGATGCCCACAAGGCATCTTGTCGCGACCCCGACTATCCCCATGATGAGTTCCAGTTCTATTTTAAGTAGTTTGCTCGTGGTTATGTAGTAGGTTACAGTATAGTTTTTGTTCTGAGTTACATGTGTAGTTTTGAGATGATCTTATAGTATACTTGTAACTGTGGCTCAGATTATGTGATGACTTTTTTGTGTGTTTATATATCGAGTCATCTACTAACGATGTACTAAACTGTATTTGATTTAAAATAAATAAAAATGTGTTTTACTTCTCTGCATTTTTATATACTCTGTCATTATACATGTTTATGTGTAATTATTGAATGACCATTTACCTGCCGCTCTCTAATTTAATAAGAAGGAAATAAATGAAAATTGCGACGGTTGTCTAGTAAGTGGGGTCGTTACAATAAAATGGTATCAGAGGGTAGGTTTGAATTTTTCAGCAAAATAGGAGTATATAGGAATGCGAGAATGTAAGTAAAACAAATTTAAAACATCTAAATTGACGCCTTCCTGTTTTCAGGAACCCTTCCGCACCTACTTGAGTAGACGACAAAGAGAAGAGTTTGAAGGAGAAAATAGTCGCATGACTGAGGAAAGAAATAGGGAAAGATCAAACCCCCCATTATCGGAAATTATGCAAGCATTAGTTGAGGCTATTCGAATGGGTCATAGTACTGTTGCTGCATCACAACCGCCAATGTCAAGTGAGTCACATGTGAAGCAATTTCTCGAAATGAGACCGCCCTTATTTCGAGGAGGGTTATCACCGATGGAAATGAAAAGTTGGATAAAGAGGATTGAACTAATCTTCAACGCTATGAAATGCCCCGACGATCAAAAAATCGATTTAGTCGTCTTCCTGCTGGAAGGAGAGGCTGATTGATGGTGGGACAACATGAGGCAAGGAAAATTTGCTGGGCGTAAAAACTCGGAGATTCTCTGGGCCGAATTCCTGAAAGAATTTGTTAACTAGTTTGTCCCTCCGTCTGAGAAACAAATGCTGCAGGAAAAATTTCTTAAATTGATGCAAGGAAATCGTACAGTCCTTCAATATGAAGCTGAGTTCGCGCAACTAGCTTATTATGCAGGAGACATGGTCGCCAAGGAAAGCGATCGTTGTTTTCGATTTCAACTGGGTCTACGAGAAGATGTGTTGGTACATCTAATCTCGCAGAGGATCAAAAATTACAATGAATTGGTAGAGACTGCTAAGTTGATTGAGATGGAAGTCGAGAGTTCGCAAAGGCGAATGAAGTTTCAGAAGAAGAGGCTTCCAGAGGGACAATATGAATTCATCGCGAAAGAGTGGACGTTCAAACTGGAAAAGGAAGAAAGGAGGTACTCCAACACAAACTCGAAGTGAAAATGGAGCTAGTAGTAACACGATGAAGCCCTTATGTCCAAAATGCAGGAAGAATCATTTTGACGATTGTTTGAAGGGTACCGGCGTTTGTTTTAAATGTCAGAAGCCTGGACATCTCCGCCAAGATTGCCCGTTATGAAAGACAGTATCTGAAAGAGGTGGTCCTAGTCAGGCACCAACCTTTCATCACTTTGATACCAGCTCAGTTGGTAGAGTTGATAAAGGTAAAGGGATCAAAACATCATGATCTGTGGTAGAAACAAGAGAAGACAGACAGGTACAGCCTAGAGTCTTCAATATGAACCAGCAAGGGGCTAAAGACGATGATACTATTATTACAGGTATGATTTATGTACACAATCACCTTCTAAAGGTATTATTCGATACAGGGGCTAGTCAATCTTTCATATCTACAAGAGCAATTAAACAAAAATGGTTGTGAAACAACTTTGGTAATGATTAAGAGAACCAATGTAGTGACATGTGAGCCGACTGCAGTTCCCGTCGTGTGTGATTTTCTTGAAGTATTTCCTGAAGAATTATCAGGAATACCCCCATCAAGGGAGGTGGAATTCACTATCGATTTAGTGGAAGGAGCTAAACCAATAGCAAAGGCACCATATCGTATGGCTCCTAAAGAATTGGCAGAACTGAAAAGTCAATTGCAGGAATTACTTGATAAAGACTTCATCCGACCAAGCACATCACCATGGGGAGCTTCAGTACTGTTTGTTAAAAAGAAAGATGGTTCGTTTCGATTATGTGTCGACTATCGAGAACTGAATAAGTTGACAATTCGCAACCAGTACCCTCTACCTCGCATTGATGATTTATTCAATCAATTAAGTAATGCAAAAGTCTTTTCCAAGATTGACTTAAGATCGGGATACCATCAGATGCGAATAAAGGAAGACGATATTTACAAAACCACCTTCAGTACAAGATACAGACACTTTGAATTCGTAGTCATGCCGTTTGGATTGACAAACGCGCCAGCGGTTTTCATGGACTTAATGAATCGGGTATTCAAGGAATATCTGGATAGGTTTGTTATCGTATTTATCGATGACATTCTGATATATTCGACAAGTAATGGTGAACATGCAGAACACTTGAAGATTGTGTTGCAGACGTTGAAGAGTCATGTCTTATATGCAAAATTTTCTAAATGTGATTTCTAGTTAAATGAAGTTTCTTTCTTGGGTCATGTGATTACAGAACATGGATTATCTGTAGATCCAACAAAAGTAGAAACAATTATAAATTGGTCAAGACCGACTACAGTCACAGAAATCCGAAGCTTTCTCGGATTAGCAAGCTATTACAGAAAATTTGTAAACGGTTTTTCAGCGATTGCACTACTGCTTACGAAACAAACCCAAAAGAATGTTCTATTTCTCTGGACTGATGAGTGTCAAGAGGCCTTTGATGAATTAAAAGCAAGATTAACTAATGCACCAATATTGATCATGTCATGTGGCATAGAAGGTTTTCAAATTTATAGCGATGCATCTCTGAAAGGCCTTGGTTGTGTCTTGATGCAGAATGACAAAGTCATAGCTTATGTCTCGAGACAATTGAAGGATTCTGAGCGTAATTACCCAACTCATGATTTAGAGTTGGCAGCTGTCGTATTTGCCCTAAAAATCTGGCATCATTACTTATATGGTGCTCAATGTGAGATCTTTACAGATCACAAAAGTTTAAAGTATATTTTTTCTCAGAAGGAAATAAATATGCGTCAGAGACGATAGTTGGAACTTATCAAAGACTATAACGTCGATATTAAGTACCATTCCGGTAAAGCGAATATAGTAGCTGACGCGCTCAGTAGGAAGCATTTGGCACCGATGATTGTTCCACTAACTGAGCAGAGAGAGTTGTTACGAGAGATACAAAATTTTGAAATGCTTACATGTATAACTACCTCTCAGACTCGAGGTTTACTCTTCCAATTAATGGCAGAGCATTCCATTAAAAACAGGGTAAGGAAGGCGATGAACCAATATCTTATATTTGTAAAGATTCTAGATAAGGTAAAGAGCAGACAATCAACTGCTTTTACAGAGCAAGATGGATTATTATTTCTGAATAAAAAGTTATGTATCTCTCATGTTGATACACGCCGAGCAGAAATACTTTATGAAGTACATAACACAACTTATTTAATTCACCCTGAGAGAACGAAAATTTACAAAGATCTCAAGCAGGACTTCTGGTGGCCAGGAATGAAGACTGATGTAATTCAATATATTGTCAAATGTCACACGTGCCAACTTGTGAAGGCAGAACATCAAAAACCCGGCGGATACTTACAATCACTGCCGATCCCTGAGTGGAAATGAGATGACCTAACCATGGATTTTGTCATGAGATTGCCAAGGAGTAAAACTGGGAACAACGGTATATGGGTAATTATTGATCGATTAACGAAAGTTGCACATTTCATTCCTATGAAAAATGATAGCCCAGTACAGAAGTTAGTCGATCAGTACATCGATGTTATTATAAAATATCATGTGATTCCCTGATCCATCGTATCTGATAGAGATGGACGCTTTACATCAGATACTTGGAAGCTCGTGCAGAAAAAGTTGGAAACAAAACTACTATACAGTGCCGCCTTTCATCCACAAACGGATGGTCAGTCTGAGCGAACTATCCAAATGTGGGAAGATCTATTAAGAATGGTCGTACTCGATCTTAAGGGCTCATGAGAAAAATACTTATCGCTGGTGGAATTTTCGTACAATAATAGCTACCAGTCAAGTATTCAGATGACACCGTTTGAGGCATTGTATGGACGAAGGTGTCGTACACCGCTAAGCTGGACAGAAGATGGCAAACAAAAGTTATTCTCAAAGAACCAAGTAGATAAAATGATTGAAAAACTTACACTTGTACGAGAAAGATTAAAAATAGCTCAAGACAGACAACAAAAATATTACAATGCCAGACATCGAAGAGTAGAGTTTAATGTAGGCGATATGGTATGTCTGAAAATAAAGCCCTTCAAGGGAACTTCACGAATTTGTCGACTTGGAAAGCTTAGTCCAAGATACGTAGGTCCATTCATCATCTCTGAAAGGATTGGACCGGTGGCTTATCGCATAGTATTATCTGATGCTCTTCAAAATCTTCATGATGTATTCAATATTTCTTCGTTGAGAAAATACATAGCAGACCCAGAGAAAATAATCTCTCCTGAACAAATGCAAATAGAGCCGGATCTATCAAATCCAACCGAGCCATACCAGATTGTAGACTGGCAAAATAAGCAACTTCGAAACCGAGATGTTCGATTTGTCAAGGTTTGGTGGAAAGGACATAGTATTCATGAAGCAACCTGAGAAAAAGAAGAAGACATGAGAAATCTCTTCCCTCAATTGTTTGATGTACCTTCAGATTGAGGATTTTCGCGGACGAAAATTCAATGAGGGGAGAATTGTGACGCCACCAAATTTAAAGTGTGTCAATGTTACACTAAATTTAATATTATTGTATAATCATATGAAAATGGTGTGCTAATAGAGTGCTTGTAGGTTTAAAAAGGAGGTGAACCGGCTGAAATAGAGCTTGAACCGGCTATTTCTGGTTAACAAACATACGTGTCGTGCGTATCTTAAGCGGTGCCCGATAAATAACTAAGCAATGAATACCGCTGTTCATTCTATCCCTCTCCCCGATCCCGCACGACAGCACAGAGGCGGAACGAAGCCGCACGTTGACGAAAGCTCCAGAACCTTCACCTCTCCTCTGATTTTTGTGATTTTTCTTCTATTTGAAAGGTAATTACTTCCTCTTCACTCCTCTTGTTTCTTTCATGAAGTTTTTGCATGGATTGAAAATGGTAGAAACCCCAGGGTTTAGGGTTTTTCAATTTTCTTTGATCCTTGACATGTAAAAAGTTTCTGTAAAGGATCCTTAGGTCCTAAATAGTGATTTGAAGTGTTTTTAGTGAAACCCTAAGTCATATACTAGGGATTCCGAAATTTTAGTGAAACCATAACTTCATTTACTTCATTTAATTTATGTGTCTTTAAAATATTGCCGATGTAGGACATGGCTTCACGAGGTGGTGGAAGGCAAGTCAACGATAGTGGTCGAAGGGATAAAGGGAAAATGGTTGACAAAGTGAGTTATCACCCTTTGGTAATTGTTTTATTTCATGATTATTCTTCATGATTATGTTTTATGTTTATGCTTTATGAAAAGAGCAATTGAAAGTAAACATACAATAAATTAAATGAAGTAAATGAAGTTAAGGAAGAAGTAAAGGAATAAAGTAATGAAATAGGCTAAGTTAAGGGTCAACCCAACAGTGGAGGTGGGGTGAATTTCCTCTCAATGATGATGTAATGAAAGTTAACGTGCGAATATGAAAAGGCGCATTAAGAAATGTGTGTGAATATGAAAAGGCACGCAAACACGTTATATAAATGATACGAAATATTAATATTCCCTTAACACTGCCCGATAACAACATGAAAAGTATAAGAGATAAGGATAACAAATTCCAACCCCACATGAAAAGATATATAGGAAAAAGGATGAGCAAAAGATGAACAAAAGAAGAAAAATGTCAACAAGAAGAAGATGATGAAAACGAATTAATATGATATAATGAAAGAGAAAGTAATCAAGAGAATAAAGTATGAAATCCGTAAAATGTAAATCAAACATCATAGTAAAAAGGGAAAAATGAGAATTCATTTAGTCTTTGATTAATAGAAAATGTAACTAAACAGGTCCAGGCGGAGGCTACTCCCGCTAGCTCTACCAGGCCCTCTACACGCAAAGAGAAGATGTACAAGATTTGGGTTGAAGTCATCACAATCGTCTTTGAAGTCATGGATGCCCACAAGGCATATTGTCGCGACCCCGACTGTCCCCATAACGAGTTCCAGTTCTATTTCAAGTAGTCCGCCCGTGGTTATGTAGTAGGTTACAGTATAATTTTTGTTCTGAGTTACATGTGTAGTTTTGAGATGATCTTATAGTATACTTGTAACTGTGACTCAGATTATGTGATGACTTTTTTTGTGTTTATATATCGAGTCATCTACTAACGATGTAATATACTGTATCTGATATAAAATAAATAAAAATGTGTTTTACTTCTCTGCATTTTATATACTCTGTCATTATAACTGTTTATGTATAATTGTTGAATGACCATTTATCTGCCGCTCTCTGATTTAATAAGAAGAAAATAAATGAAAATTGCGACGGTTGCCTAGTAAGTGGGGTCGTTACACTACCACTCAGCTAGACCCATCTTTGCATATTTGTTTGAAGAGCACTGATCAGATCGGTGATCCGAGACAGCGAGCGGCATCATTTTACATTTTATATGTATTACATTTTATTTTTTTGCTTGTAATTAATTTTTTAGGACACCTGGCGTAACAAATGATAATAGTTGTTCACATCAGGTGCCTAACCGCCCATCTCGTTATAAATGGGGGCAGGTGTTCTTATTTTCAGTCATTGCTTGTATTGTGAGAGAATCCAGACCGGCAATCTTATCATGGTGCGGCACTACGAGATCTCGTGGTGCAATGTCCTTATTAATTTTCAATTATTCATTTTCATTCAATGTTTCTGAGTACTGTTGATCCCCTGTCGTGGAACCACTGTTGACTTCCCCTCATTCCCACGTTCCCCTGTTAGTGGAAGGAGAAAACTGCCCAGCGGTACTGTTCATCTCCTTCCTCGACAAAAAATCGCAAAACCAATTGTTCATCGCCCTCTACCGCACGCAAACCGCTCGCATCTTCCTCCCTCGGCCGCTAACTCTCTCTAATACCTGGTTGAGCCTTCACAAGGAGCCCTAAGTGTCGTGGATCTACCACAATCCCCTCAACCAACCATTATTCTTCTTGCTCCATGCAGATTGGCGTTCTCCCGCCGTCTACTGTAGCATTCTCCCGCCTCATTTAAGCCGGTTTAGCTTCTCCAAGATCGACCTAGCCCGATTGCGCTGTTCCGATTTCACCCAGCCAGAAATAGCTCTTCCTGTCTCCATCAAGTTTCAACCGCACTGTTCATCATCTTCAACAATGTTACAGGTCACTGTTCATACCTAGCAAACATCATTTCCCCTCCACTTCCAATTCCATTTCACTCCATCTCCCACACATTCTATGGTTGGTGCCACAATCACCGCCACTTTCAGATTTATGCCTGAGGACTGCTGCTATCCAGTATTTTTTGGCTCCAAACCCCAATCAGGCAACCTCTTCACCCCATTGCTGCAACCCACCATCACTGTTTGGTTCCTATATTTGTGAATAACTTTAATTTAGTGTGTTTAATTTGTCTATGTTAAATATTGGATGACATTACATGTTTGTTTGGGTATCGTATTTGCTAGTGCTACAGTTTCGTTTCTTTTAGTTCTATAACATTTATTTGTGCAATTTGTGGTTGATCATCCTCTATGCAGAGAAAGTGCTTGATATAATTCGTGTGCTTGGAATTTTATATTCACATTGTGTAGATTTGCCTAACTTTCATAATTATATTTGCTAGTATCGGACTCCGACTAATATTTAAAAAAACATGCATGTCTTATTTATGTTGAGCTTGATCGCATTTACTCCATACATCCACTTAGATTTGCATTAGCAGGTCGGCACCGCAATCTTCACATCCCATTCTGCGTCACCTGGACCGGGCAACTGGGTTGGGGCCAAATTTGTACCTCTACCCTAGGCAACCAAGTTGTGTTTCGTGGAAATACACTAGGCCAAATATCGTTGAATTTCACCATTTCGACAATTCTCCACCATCCAGATGTCGTTTGTCGTTTTTTATTTACCCGCCATTCCCAACAACCCCGCTAAACTCGTCCTAATGGCCAAATCATTAAACTAGCGGTCTTGTAAATTCGACATGAGCAATGTAATAATTTAAAGTCTACATTAGGCTCAAGGGCTATGAAATAATCTCCTTAATTCCCCTCTAGTGGTCTCTTCATCCCTAATCTCCTCCCTGATCCATAAGATATTCTCTCCTAATCCCGATGTTCTTCCCTCGTCCCTTTTCTTGATTTTCTTTCTTCCCACTTCCCACTAAAAAATTCTATCTCTTCCATCATGATTCATAATAAATATATTCATAGAACAACTTCTTATTTAGATTAATATCATCAGCAAAGCACCAGACAATACAATATTTTTCATATACAACCTTCATCAGCTTAATCAGCTTTCTTAAAACTAGCAAAATGAGTTGAATCTGCTGGCTCAGCTGCCAGTACATGCAGAAGAATATAATGAACCAATGCTCCAATATCTGCTTCTTCGAAGGAGGTGACAAATTTCACTACATTGAGTGAGATACAACGAAAATAGTGCACAGATTATAAGAAGAAAATTTTGTAAATACTAGAATGAACATATAATATCGGCAAATAAAAATGAGTTCTTATGTAACAAAATGCACATGAACATCTTTTTATATGCTTACAGAAACCAAAACAAAGAATAATAACCGATCTCTTTAAATTAAAATTATATTATCAGGGTTTAAGCTTATTGAATCCAAACAAGACCATGGAATTCATTTTTGGACAACAAAATTTTCTCAGGTCATAGTCCGTAGAACCCCTGAATTGCAGTCTGTCTTCTTTTCATGCCATAAAATCAAATCTACATACAATAAGTCAGCCCTCATAGTTACTCAACTACTTGGTTTCCTACCAATCAAAACATCCAGAAAGTCTAGGAAGCCGCAAAAGAAACAAAAAATTAATTTCGACTAGCAAGTAATTCAACTCGAAAATATTGGAATGCGGCAAGTCGTTCCCACTAAAGAATACAAGCCGTGGTAATATACTTACCATGGGGCTTCCTACCTCAAATCCGTCACCCTTAACTAGGCCAAGGACGAATCTAAAAACAGTCACTGCCGCTCACTATAAAAGATACTAATCTCGACGAACAAAGTAGGCACATAAAATAAGTATTCCTACCTAGCTTCTCTCATTAAATTTGCATTCTACCAAGTTATTGATTGACAAAGCGCAAATAGTAGACTATGGTGTCAAATGATAGATTTTTGAGATCTTCCTTGCGTAGTTTGGGACACTTGGAGACACATTTAGTTGTTACATGTGCATTTTGGGGAATGCTTTCTATACAAAGACCAAACATGCTTGAGAAATATTCATCATCACTGACATCTGTCATCTATCGGAACCTGTAGAACTCAGAGGGGGCTAAAATGACCTCCTCATAGAAGCTAATTTATAATTCCATGTAAATTTTAGTTTTAGCCACTTTTGAATTTTTTTATTAAGTTTTTTTTTTTGCAATTGTACCTTTTGATTGTATTAAAACCTTTTGGTGAAATGAAATATGAATCAAATTTAATAGGCTTCGTTTGGTTAAGCATTTTCACCGGGCGTTTGGAGCAAACGCCGCCGCAAGGAGGCAAACCAAATGAAGCGGTGGCGGCATTTGCCGCATCTGCTCCCGTAGCAAGGATGAAAAGTCGGGCCGCAGCTCCGTTTCGATCTCCGCCTCCCCCCCCTCCAGTTCGAGACCGGCGGTTCCACCCGCTAGTTGTTCCCGCCACCGCCACACCAAATGAAGCCTTAATTTCTCAAAACACGATTTACTGTTGCACTTATTCTTTTTGATTGTATTAAAACCATTGGGTGAAATGAAATAGGAAGCAAATTTAATTTCCACGCACTCTTCTTTCACCAGTTCTTTTCTTCTGCCCGATCCCTAAACTGACGCCATGGGCGTGACAAAGGTTCGATGCTCCTCTTCTCGACGGTAAGGCTCCTCTTTATATTCAAAGATAGATAGTTCTTATGGATTTAGGGGAAGGAAGAAAAAACCACAAATCATTTTTTAGATCCAACTCTCCTACGACCAATGGCGAGATCCTTCAGGCATGAAACATGTTAGAAAAGACCGTGTAAAGGCACATTTATAAGGCCCATTTATTTCTTATTTTTAGTCCCACATCTTGGATTGGGATCTTCTCTCCTTACTCTCTTCCTATATAAATGTATTCATACTTGTAATTATTCATTCAAGTAGTATATACAAGGTTGGAGGTTTCTCTACTTCTACATGGTATCAGAGTCACCGGTCTCCCTCTAACCGCCTGTCTGTTTGCTAACCGCCTGGTCACTCTGCTGACCGCGCGGCCTGTTTCCCTCCTGCCCAAGCCGCCGCTTCCGGCGGCCTGTTCCTCTCTACCCGCTTCTCCTCTATCTTCCCCTCTGCTCTCCCCTCCTCCTTCTTCTCTTCTTCTCTTCCTCTTTTATAACCTTCTCTCCCGTGGGGTCCACTCTTTCTCTCTTTTCTCTCCCGTCTGGTCTCCCTCTCTGACCGTGCGTTCTTCCCGTGTCTTCCCGCTTCCCGCGGCTTCCTTCTCCCAGCCGTTGCGCCCTCTTCTCTGCGGCCTTCCTTGTCAAGCTGCCTGGCTCCCTTATTCTGCTAGCCGAGCGGCTTCCTTCTGCTAGCCGAGCGGCTTCCTTCTGCTAAGCCGAGCGACTTCCTCTTCTCCTAGCCGCGCGGCTTCCTTCTGCTAGCCGAGCGACTTCTTTCTTCTCCAAGTCGCCCGGCCTCCCTGGTCAAGCCGCCCAGCTTCTTTCTTCTCCAAGCCGCCCGGCCTCCCTGGTCAAGCCGCCCGGCTTATTTCTTCTCCAAGCTGCCCGGCCTCCCTGGTCAAGCCGCCCAGCTTCTTTCTTCTCCAAGCCGCCCGGCCTCCCTGGTCAAGCCGCCCGGCTTAGTTCTTCTGCTAGCTTGATGTCCTCCGACGCATCTGCTGCTACTTCTGCTCCACCAGCCCGTGAGGCCCCTCCAGCTTCTGAACTTCGCATTACTACTATCTCTTTGACGGGCAAACGCAATTTTGTTGAATAGGTCCACTCTGTTCGTCGTGTACTGCAGACGAAGGGTCTTCTCCACCACTTGACTCGAGCTACCCCTGCTGTCCCGTCTGATGATTGGCTCCGAGATGACGGTCGGGTCCAGTCCTGGCTCCTCAACTCTATGGACACCGAACTCTATCGGATGGCCATGTATCATGATACGATCAAGGCCATGTGGGAAGAACTCCACTCCTTTTACTCTGGGCAAAACAGTCTTCAGCACCTTTATGATATTATCTCCAGCCTCCAGAATCTTGCTCCTGGTTCTCCTGGCGACATGATTTCCTTTGTTGCTCAGGCCAAGACTCTTGCTGAGGCCTGGATTCAACATCAGCCTCCTACCATGGATCTTGCTACTCAACGGGCCCAGAAAGAGGTCGTTACCATCGCGATGATGATGTCTCGGGTTCCGCCTCACCTGCATAGTGTTCGGGCCCAGATCCTCTCTTCCACCACTACTCCGTCACTGTCTGACGTCTGATCCATGCTACTTCGAGTTACGCCTCCTATGGAGGCCCTTTCCGGCTCTGCCCCTGCTCTTCTCCAACAGCCTCTCCTTCCCACTCGACCTCCTGCTCGTGGCTCTTCCACTCGGGGTGGCCGGCCTCCCTCCAGGGGCCGTGTCCGTGGTGGCCGCTCGTCTCTCAAATGCACATATTGTGGCCGGGGTGGTCATCTGGAGGCCACCTGTTACAGCAAGCATGGGTTCCCTCCCCACCTCGCTGTCACTTCCTCTGATGCTCCTGCTCCTGCCATGGCTCCGGCCTCCACTACTCAACATGATATTGATGAGCTCCGCACCCAACTCCATCAGCTCCAGGGTGTTCTTAGCCGCTCCTCCGGCTCGGTTGCGACCTTTTCTGCGGAAGGTATAACCTGTCTCTCTCCCAGCCCTCACTGGATCGTTGATTCCGGTGCTACTCACCATATTACTTCCCAGAAGCCCTCCAAATATCTCCAGCTGGCTCACCCCCCCGAGTATTACGGTGGCCAATGGTGACACCCTCCCGGTTTCTGGTGTTGCTGCCCTCCAACTTACCCCGGCCCTTTCTCTTCCCTCGGTTCTTCACGTTCCGGGCTCTCCTTTTAATTTGCTGTCCGTTAGTCGTCTGACAAACGACCTTGAATGTTCAATAATTTTTTTCTCCTTCTTCGTTTCTTATGCAGGATCGTCGCAGCCGGAGTATCATTGGTAGGGGGCAGCTGGTGAATGGGCTTTACCTCCTGGATACTCAACCCACTCTTCTATCCGTCGTCTCGTCTGTTGACTGGCACCGTCGCCTTGGCCATGCTCCTCTTCCGATTCTCAAGCGGGCTCTTCCTGATGTTCCATTACAGGAGTTTTCTTGTGAATCATGTATCTACGGCAAACACCATCGTTCTGTTTTCCCCCTACTTGTACCCGGAGTAGTACTCCGTTATCCTTAGTTCATTCTGATGTATGGGGTCCTTATAGGGTCCCTAGTATCTATGGTTATCGATATTTTGTCACTTTTATAGATGACTACTCGCGTACTACGTGCCTCTATTTACTGCATGATCGTACTGAGCTTACATCTGTCTTTCGTGCCTTTGTTACTGAAGTTTGTACGCAGTTCGCCACCCCCCTCAAAATCCTCCGCACTGATAATGCTCGCGAATATACCGGGCGCGCCTTCTCCTCCATCTGCACCAAGTTTGACATTATCCATCAAACTTCGTGTGCCTATACCCCTCAACAAAATGGGGTGGCCGAACCCAAGAATCGTCATTTACTCGATGTTGCTCGCTCCCTCATGTTTCAAATGCAGGTTCCAATCGAATATTGGAATTTCGCCGTCTCCACAGCCTGTCATCTCATTAATCGACTCCCTTCTTCTGTTCTTGATTTTGCCGTTCCTCTCGACCTCCTATATCCTACTACCAAACCCACCTCTCTACCTCCACGAGTCTTTGGGTGCGTCTGTTATGTTCATCTTCTTGGCCCTCCATTAGACAAACTCGCTCCTCGTGCGGCCAAATATATGTTTGTGGGCTACTCCCGTACTCAAAAGGGGTATGTTTGCTACTCCCCTTCCACTGGCCGGACGGTTGTCTCCGCGGATGTCACCTTCTGCGAAGACCAGCCCTTTCACTCACCTTCCTCCTCCCCGAGTTCCTCTCCTGCTCTGCCTCGCCCTGCGGTTCCCACGACACCTTCCTTTTCACCCTCCTCCTCTCTTCCTGCTCCCAAAGTTCCTCCGCCCGTTATTCGTGTCTATACTCGTCGCGGCTCCAAGGATGGTTCCCTGCCCCAGCTCCCTGCTCCCAGTTACACTCCGGTATCGGCGGATTCTGCTCCAGCTTCTACGGCTCATCCCCTCGCCAACTACGTCTCTCTCCACCGGCTCGCTCCCCCTCTCTACGCCTTTGCCTCTTCTCTTTCCTTGATTTCTATTCCTAACACTGTGCAGGAGGCGCTTCGCCACCCCGGCTGGCGGGCGGCCATGGAGGATGAAATGAGGGCTCTTTGCGCTAATCAGACTTCGGATCTCGTGTCCCTTCCTGCTGGCCAACACTGTGTCAGCTGCAAGTGGGTCTTTGTTGTCAAACATACCGTGGATGGGTCTGTTGAGCGTCTGAAGGCCCGCCTCGTGGCCCGGGGTTTTACTCAGCAACACGACCTTGATTACGAGGAAACTTTCTCTCCCGTGGCCAAATTGAACACGATCCGGGTTCTTCTTTCCTTGGCTGTGCATCGTCATTGGCCTCTCTATCAGCTGGATGTGAAGAATGCTTTTCTCAATGGTGATCTCCAGGAAACTGTTTATATGCATCAACCACCCGGGTTTGAGACCACGGGGGAGTCTCGGGTGTGTCATCTTCGAAAATCCATTTATGGTCTCAAACAGTCCCCGCGTGCCTGGTTTGACAAATTCAGCAAGGTAGTCCGCGATATTGGCTTTACTAGGAGCTCGGCTGACTTCTCTCTCTTCACACGACACCAGCCAACCGGAACTGTGATTCTACTTGTCTATGTTGACGATATCCTCATCACTGGAGATGACACTACAGGAATACTACATACCAAGCAACAATTAAACTCCGCCTTTCAGACCAAAGATCTTGGTAACCTACGGTATTTTCTTGGGCTTGAGGTTGCACGACGGCCTGATGGCCTTGTATTATCTCAAAGGAAGTATTGTATGGATCTTCTTCATGATGCTGGTTATTCGGGATGCAAACCTACAGATACTCCAATGGATGCTAATCACAGGCTCTCGGCCCATAGTTCTGACTCCGATGAGCTACTTACAAATCCGGAATACTACAGACGCCTGGTTGGGAAACTGATCTACCTCACAGTTACTCGACCAGACATCTCCTTTGTCGTTAGAGTCGTGAGCCGATTTATGCATGCTCCTAGGACATCTCATCTTCAAGCTGTCGAGCGCATTCTTCGGTATCTCAAGAACGCTCCAGGACAAGGGCTTCTGTACAAGCCATCCACATCACTATCCCTCGTTGCATACTCGGACGCTGACTATGCAGGATCTGTTGATGATAGGCGCTCTACATCTGGTTTCTGTAGCTACTTTGGTGGTCATCTCATAACCTGGCGTAGCAAGAAACAGAATGTGGTTGCTAGATCTTCTGCTGAAGCTGAGTACCGGGCCATGACTTCGGTAGTGTCTGAGTTAACATGGCTTGAGAGCCTTCTGGGAGATTTGGGTGTCCGTCTATTATCACCGGCGATCCTATTTTGTGATAGTCAAGCAGCAATACATATTGCCAAGAACCCGGTATTTCACGAACGCACAAAGCATATTGAAGTTGACTACCACTTTATTCGGGAAAAAGTTCAGTCAAAGAAGGTAGACCTGGAGCATGTTTCTGCTACAAATCAAGTTGCCGATATTTTGACCAAAGCTCTCTCCAGACCGTTATACTACCAGTTTTTATCCAAGCTTGGCGCCTACGATTTGTACGCTCCAGCTTGCGGGGGAGTGTTAGAAAAGACCGTGTAAAGGCCCATTTATAAGGCCCATTTATTTCTTATTTTTAGTCCCACATCTTGGATTGGGATCTTCTCTCCTTACTCTCTTCCTATATAAATGTATTCATACTTGTAATTATTCATTCAAGTAGTATATACAAGGTTGGAGGTTTCTCTACTTCTACAAAACAAAAGACAAATAAAATATTAATATAATAAAGATATTTCTCAACCATTTCATGTGGGATGAACCCAAAAGTATCATGTCTTAACGAATATTTTCCTCTTGTCAGAGTTATCGATATCATCAATCAATGCTCAATAGTCTAGACTTTTAGTAAAATTAAGGATTATAGAAGATAAATCAAAGATATCACTGAACAATAAGTGCAATAGAGAATCTCATGTACCTTCACATAATTTCTCATACCATGATGAAACCAAATGTGGTACATATTAGCCAATAATTGTTAGATATAATGCACATCCTGTGTGATAGAGTTAGCTTAGCTCACTTTGAGTGTTGCGGGCACCCTCTTTTGTACATTATATTACTTTGTTTATGTGAATGTATTGTATTCAATCCATAATTCCTATCATAGTATCAGAGCTAAGGAAAACCTTACCATAGCCGCTCTACCCGAACGCGCATCTTCCACGCTCGATCCCGTCGCAGGTTCGGCGTCTTCCTCGTCGTATCTTCTTCGGATCTCGCCGAATCTTCTTCCGATCTCGTCGCAGGTCCCAATCGAGCCGCAGGTTTTGATCCCAGCCGTCCGACTCCTCCCTTGATCCCGCTTCCTGATCCAATCACAGTTTGATCCCGCTTCTAGAGCGTCTCCGTCGAGCGCATTTCCAGCAGATTCCTGATTCAGTCGAGCGTTGTTGATCCTGCCTTGTTGATCCTGATCCCAGCATGTCTCCAGCGGTTTCCATCGTTGTTTTCTCCAATCAATCCTGATCCCAACGCGTCTCCAGCGCGCCTCCAGCAGTTTTCGTTGTTGTTTTCTCCATCGAGCTAGTCTGCTCCTTCTTACGCCGCACGACTCCTCCCTCGATCATGTCTTCTCGATCTTCTCCGGATAATTTTGCAGCCCCGATGGCCTCCTACTATTCTGCCTTTCTCTAGAAGGCAGATGTCATCCTCGATGGACGAAACTACAAGGCATGGTCCGCCACCGTCGGCGTGATCCTCCGTTGTGATCTACTGGGCAAAATTGACGGTTCTGAGTCTGCTCCGCCTCCACCAGTTGTTAGTCATGTTGCCGACTCTTCCACTATCAGTACTGTCGCTTCTGTCCAGCGCTCCGACATGGCGAAGTAGAGCTTTGCCGACTCTCGCGCGAAAGCTATCATCTGTCATTCCTGCGAGCTCCCCATTCACATGACCGTCTACGAGCTACCTAAGGCCAAGGCGATGTGGGATCACTTGCGTCGACTCTACCTGCCATCTAGTAAAGCTCTGTGCTACTCTTTGTTTCAGACCCACGACGTCTGCTACCAGCGTGATCGGTCTATACAGGCCTTCTTTGCTGAGCTCCTGGACCTCTGGTGTCAGTGCGATGAGATGATTCCTTCCCCCTGCACTACTTGCCCTCAATGTGTTGCTACATCTCGGGATCGCGACTTTCAGCGCATGTATGAGTTTTTTATGCTCTTATGCCCAATGTTCGAGTCTGTTCGTGCCCAGTTTCTGCACCGGGACCCTCCACCTTCTCTCAGTGATACGTTGGCTTTGGTAATCGCTGAAGAGACTTGTCTTCACTACTTGGACACTGATACTCCTTCTGGTGTACTGACTCATGTTGTTCTTGCTGCTCCTGAGCTTCCACCGCAGTCCTCTCTTGTGAGTACTCCTTTGCTGCCTTCTTCTGGTTATAGCGCGCCAGTACGGCCTGTTCCTCGTCCTTCGGTGCCCTCTATTGCTCAGTCTGGTGGTCCTCATCGCCAGCTTGTTCGTTGTACTACTGTCAGTGTCTTGGACACGTCAAATTTGAGTGTCGCAAGCTTCAGAGGGCTCAACAGTCTGGTCAACAACGTGCTCCTAGTGCTCCTTCAGCTCACTTCTCTGTTATGCCGCAGTCACTCTCTGTCTCTGAGCTTGCCCGACACATTGCCCAACAACTATCTCATGGTCTACTACATCACTCATTTGTCTCTGTGCTCTCTGTTATGCCGCAGTCACTCTCTGTCTCTGAGCTTGCCCGACACATTGCCCAACAACTATCTCATGGTCTACTACATCACTCATTTGTCTCTGTGCTCTCACCAACTGCTTCTGATGCCTCTGCCTCTCATCTGATTACCTCTGTCCCTACAAGTATCTCTCTTTCTGACTGGTTGCTTGACTCTGGAGCCTCTTTACACATGACCTATGATGTCACCCATCTCTTGTCCCGTCACTCCGTCTCTTCCGACCTTAACATCATGGTAGCAAATGACACTATCCTCTCCATCACCAATCGTGGTCTTCTTCATACCAGTAATTTTCATGTTTCTGATATTGTCTACATACCCAAGTTATTCATGAACCTTATATCCGTCAGACAACTTACATCATATGGTTGTCTTGTTATTTTTGATGAGTTTGCGTGTCGTGTGCAGAATCGTCTGACAGGGACAATCCTTGATCATCGCCGAAGTGGGATGTCGCCGAAGTGGGATGTACATCCTTGATCGCCGTCATTTTCCATCCACTCTATCGCCACAAGTGGCTTCTACGTTGTCTTCCTTCAGTGAGTTTCCCTCAGTGGTATCACCGTCTCGGTCATTCCAATGGCTCTCATCTCGCTTCCTTCATCATTCATGGTTTTCTTGGTCGTGTTTCTGTTGATCGGTCTCATTCATGTACGAGCTGTAAGCTTGGTAAATAGCTACAACTCCCCTATAAGTCTAGCGAGTCTAGGTCTCAACGTCCGTTTGATCTAATTCATTCTGATGTATGGGATCCCGCACCTTTTGTATCAAAGAGCGGACATTGATATTATGCTATTATTGTTGATGATTATTCACATTATTGTTGGGTGTGCTTTATGCACTCTCGTTTTGAGTTTTTTCATATTTATGCTAATTTTTCTGCTATGGTGCGCGCACAGTTCTCTGCTTCCATACATATTTTCCACTCTGATTCAAGGGGTACCTCTCTCATGCTTTTAGAAATCTGCTAGCTACCCGCGACACTCTCCCTCGGCTTGCTTGTCTCGATGCTCATGCTCAGAATGACATTACTGAAAGGAAGCATCGCCACATTAATGAGACAGCCCACACCCTTCTTATCTCCTCCTACGTTCCTCCTCATTTTTGGGTTGAAGCTGTTTCCACCGCTGTCTATCTTATTAATCTGCAGTCTTCCACTTTTCAACTATGGTGCCCACACAGTTCTTCGCTTCTATATGTATTTTTTGCTCTGATTTATGATAACTGCATTAGCATTAAAAAACAATAGGAAAGTAGCAAATAAAATTACACGCAAGCATACTCCCCAAAGCATCTTGGAAGATTTCCACGAACTTGTGAGTGAGTGAGTAGCACTACACAAATCATGCCAAAGAAAATTAGCAGTTGCTCCGAACTTAACACAAAAATCAGCTAGTCGGTTGGCCTCCCGAGGGAGGTGGCGGAACAACACCTAGTTGAACTCCGCGAGAATGGATAGATCTTGCGCCATGAAAGTAGCATCACGCCAAGCTGCGCTAGTCAAAGACCGACTGTAGAATTCAATAATATTCTTGCAGTCCCCCACAATCACGAGTTCACGACCCCTTTAGCAGCAAGTAACGAAAGGGTGATAAGGCGCCTTAAAGAAAGTAAAGCCTCCAGCTCAACCCTCCCCGGATCCCAATGGTGGAGCCCCGATCCAGCAACAAGGAGAATTGAGCATTTGTGATCACGCACAACAACGCCGATACCCGCACAATTATTTGGGAGGACAGCACCATCAACATTGATTATGATCCACTCTGGCGGGGGGGAGGGGGCACCAAAATATCGAAGGAGGCAACCGGCCTGGCTGATTGGTGCTCCAGTAACGCAAGAAAGGAAAGCCATTGGAGTGATTAATATTTTCCATGATGGAAGCGGCAAGAACGGTTGGCATGCCGAAATGCCCCCCATGAATCTTCGCATTGCGGGCGCGCCAACTCTGAAAGATTGCATAACAAAGGACAAGAATGGGGCCAAGCTCCATCTTGCGGGCCGCAGAAACCACAGCAGGGAAAACCGATCATGACTGAATCACGGGCAAATCAATCCCCCACTTATAGAGGGTGCTGGCAATGGCCCGCAGAGAACTTGAAGCCATTTGAGATCATGCGAAGAGTTTGGAAAATTGACCGAGCAGGCAAGGGAGGCAATGGACTTGCCACTGAATTGCAATTAAGCTCCACGACATCCTGACTCGGCGCGGGGTAGAGAGGAATTTGCAAAATAAGATTAAGGCTTCATTTGTTTCGGCGGTGGCGGGTCGATTCGGCGGGTGGAAACGGAGTGTTCGAAACGGAGGGAGGAGGTGGCTGCTCCAAACGGAGCTTTTTGGCGCATTTCTCAAGGCGGGCGGGTGGAAACGGAGCAAACGTCGCCAGAGGTTCATTTGTTTACCCTCCTTCCGGCGGCGTTTGCCCAAAACGGAGCGGCGAAACGCCCAAACAAATATAGCCTAATAAGCAGGGGGACAAAGTACTGCTGAAGAAGTTGGCCAAGAGGCCAGGATACGATCTTGAATCAACCGTCCCATGAGAACATTAATTTCCCTTCCTGTACCAATACGCCATCGCGAGATCTTGAGCAAGCTGTTCGCTCTGTCCCTTAAGATATTGATTACAGCGGAATCACTCCGTCAAGGGGTACAGTTGTAGAGCTGGGGAAAATACCTTGCATTCATCACCCGAAGGAAGAGCGACTGCCTAGGCTGCATATATTCTCACGCAAAGTGCGCACGCAAGGGCCCAGACTACTTGGCGGTAGCATGGAAGCCCAGCCCACCACAGTTAGTCGGAATAAACAGAGTTACAATCCACATAATGCATACACTGCTCGTTAGCAGACCGCTGCCAAAGAATGCTCCGTGCCGCGAGCTCAATGGACTCCAGAATAACCTTGGGAACAATAACATGCGACATAAGAAACGCAGTCGAAGCAATCAGGGAATGGTTAATTAAAATCGCCCTGCCGACCAGAGAAAGATATCGAGATCCCTATGCCTGAATTTTCGATTGCACATTGCAAACAAGTTCAGCGAAGTCAGCATTATGAAGCTTCCGAAGAGCCAGTTTAATACCCAGATAGGTAAATTGCTCAACCCGCGGGAAGGCCAAGCGACGAGAAAGTATGGATTTCTTCCATTACAGGGTGGCATTGTTGAAAAGAATAAATGATTTGGAAGAATTAATACACTGCCCCGTCCAAGCACAGTGGGAATGGAGAATAGCTTCAAGTTGGGCGGCCATGACAGTAGAAGTTTTCGAAAACAGGAAGAAGTCATCAGCGTACAACAGGTGCAAAATCCGTGGCCCCGGGTTGGACCGCTGGAGAGGGAAACACCCAGTGTGCCCCCGCTGCTAGATCGCCAAAAAGAGGAGCTCGGAGCAGATGATAAAAAGGTACGGAGACAACGGGCAATCTTGTCGGAAACCCCTATCGGCGACAACCGTCCTGGTGCGCTGCCCATTAAGAAGGAGAGAAAATCGCGGGTGGCAAATGCATTGCATCGTCCGGCCAATAAACTCCTGAGGAAAGCCAAGCTCGAGCATCATTTTATACAGAGTATCCCATCACATCGTATAGTAGGTTTGTGTCATATCAATTTTCAAAGCCATAAACCCCGCCTTAGCCGTTGAGTGCCGGAATTGGTGGATAATTTCTTGAGCTAAAAAACATTGGTGGCGGATTTGACGGCCCGTCACAAAAGCAACTTGTTCCTCCGAGATGGTCGAAGGGAGAATATATTGAAGATGACCGACTAAAAGTTTAGCAACAATTTTGTAAAAAGTCTGACAAAGACTAATGAGGCAGAAATGCTCCGGGGATGAAGCATTCGAAATCTTGGGCCGAAGAACCACCACAGTCTCCTTCGAGTCCGGATGCATGTATTGATGGAAAAAAACTCAAAAACAGCCTTGCAAACATCAAGTTTCGCTACAACCCAAAAATGTTTAAGGAAGGAGGAGGTGATACCGTCGGCCCCCGGGGAGTGGTTGGGCTTCATGCCTTTGATGGTGCACCAAATATCATCCTCCGTGACGGGCTTCAACAGCTCAAGGATCATGCTATTAGAAATAGTAGGCTTACCAGCCAGTGAAAGCCTTGCCACTTTTGCTCGAAAAATTGGAGAAACACCGCTTCAATGGTCATTGGGTCCTCCGTAAGCGAGCTAGATGGGGAGAAGATTTGGTTGATACGGTTGGATCTGCGTTGTTTCGATGCCATGGAATAGAAGTATGCGGTATTGGAGTCCCCCACCGCCAGCTACCACACCTACGCACGTTGCCGCCACCAAGTGTTCAGCCGCCCAAGAGTAATGTTCATCACTTCCACCTTATGGATGAGAGTTGTTGTCTGCTCCGCGGTAAGGTATTTTGAGATTTGCTGACTACCTACGACACTCTCCCTCAGCTTGCATGTCCCGGTGCTCAGGCACTGAATGACACCGCTGAAAGTAAGCATCATCACATTATTGAGACAGCTCACACCCTTCCTATCTCCTCCCACGCACTTCCTCATTTTTGGGCTGAGGTTGTTTCCATCGCTGTCTATCTTATTAACTTGTAACCTTCCACTTTCCTTCAGTGTCAGAGTCCTGATGAGTGTTTGTACTCTCGACCCCCACGTTACACACATCTTCATATTTTTGGCTGGCGGTATTATGTTCTACTCCCTCCATGTGAGCGTACCAAGCTCTCTGCTCAATCTATTACTTGTGTCGTTCTTGGATACAGTACTGAGCACAATGGCTATCGATGTTATGACCCTGTTGCACGTCGACTTTGCATCACACATGATGTCACTCCTTATAAGTCTCATCATTTCTTCGTGTCCTCTGTCACCTCGACCTCACAGTCATCTATTACTCCCTCTGACAGTCTAAAGCGCAGTTTCTCACTCTTCTATTCTCCCCTCCACATGAATCCTCTCCTCTGGTATGTCCACCTTCTCTTCCCTTGTCGTAGTCTACTTTGTCACCTCCTCTTCTCTAGTCGTAGTCTACTCCGTCACCTCCACTTCCCTTGTCGCAGTCTACTCCATCACCTCATCACTCCTCCCCTCTGTCACACACTTCTTCCTCTGATGAACCGTCCATGGGACTGTGTCCTTCCTCTTCCATATCACTATACTCATCGTCCTCCTCCTGTTACCTCGCCTTCAGTCCCCCCCCCCAAGACTCAGAGTTTGCCTGCTCCAGCAAGTGTCCTGTGGATGATTCTCCTGTGCGCCGCAATCCACCTCATGGGAGACATCCTTCCGAGCCGACTTCCTATCGTGAGGCTACCCAGATACCTGAGTGGCAGGTTGTTATGTCTACTGAGTTGGAGGTGATTGAGCATACTCATACATAGGACCTTGTTCCTATTCCACCTGATGTTGTTCATATTACTTGCAAGTGGGTCTTCAAGGTCAAAACTCGCTCTGATGGTTCTGTGGAGAGGTACAAGGCTTGACTAGTTGCTCGTGGCTTTCAGCAGGAGCAAGAGCGAGACTATGACGACACTTTTGCTTCAGTCGCTCATATGACTACGGTTCAAACTCATATTGCAGGTGCAGTTATTCATCACTGGGCTCTATCACAGTTTGACGCGAAGAATGCATTTTTTATGGTGAACTTCAGCATGAGGTATACATTATTCCTCCTCCTGATCTATCATCTCCTTCAGGCCTTGTTTGTCATTTGAGGGGAGCTCTTTATGGACCCAAGCAGGCGCCCCGCGCGTGGTTTATACATTTCAGCTCAGCCATTACAGCCGTCGGTTTTCAGTCATATCCACATGATCCAGCTCTGTTCGTGTACTCCACTTTTCGTGGTCGGACCCTCTTGTTACTTTACGTGGATGATATGATTATTACTGGAGATGATTTTTCTTGCGTGGCTTTCGTCAAGCATCACCTGCAATAGCAGTTTCAGATGACTAACCTTGGACAACTGAACTACTTCTTGGGCCTTGAGGTCAGCTCTACAGACCGAAGGTTTCAGCTCTCTCTGCAGCGTTACACATCAGATCTACTATCTCGGGCTGCTCTCTCCGACTCTCGCACATTGGACACCCCTATGGAGCTTCAACTGCAGCTACGTTCGGATGATGGGGTTCCACTCTCTGATCCTACTCGCTACCGCCAGATCTTTGGGAGTCTCGTCTTCCTCACCATTACTCGATCCGACATTGCCCATGTTGTTCATAT
Source organism: Platanthera guangdongensis (assembly GCA_039583875.1). Taxonomy (NCBI): domain Eukaryota; kingdom Viridiplantae; phylum Streptophyta; class Magnoliopsida; order Asparagales; family Orchidaceae; genus Platanthera; species Platanthera guangdongensis. The sequence goes on from CM077165.1 coordinate 154,935,554, forward strand.
GTCGAGCTAGTTTGTTAGTGTGCCCCCTTGTGCGATACGGTCACCTGCTACGGCTCCTGCGCTATCTCCGGACGACGACTTCTCTTGGTCCCTTCTTCTCCAGCAGTAGTTATCTACAACTTCGTGATTACTCGGATGCTACCTGGGCTAGTGATCTTGCTGACCGTTGCTCTGTCACCGGTTTCTATCTGTTATTGGGTTCCTCACTTATTGCATGGAAGTCCAAGAAACAAACTGGTTTTTCTCATTCCAACACTGAGGCTGAGCTTCGGGTCATGGCCACCACCGCTGAGGATATTATTTGGCTCCATTGACTTCTTGAGAACCTTGGTGTCTCTTCTCCAAATCTCACTACACTCTAGTGTGATAACACCGGTGTCATTCATATTACTCTAAACCCGGTGAAGCACTCACTCTCCAAGCATATTAGAGTTGATTCTTTCTTCCTACGTGAGAATTATGGTCGTGGAACTCTTGCTTCATTCTTTGTTCCTTCCGAGCAGCAAATTGCAGATTTGATGACAAAGCAGCAGACGAGGACCCAGCATGTCTATCTACTGTCCAAACTCTCGGTGTATGAACCCCCGTGAGTTTAGGGGGGGTGTTAGATATAGTGTACATCATGTGTGGTAGAGTTAGCTTAGGGTCACCTTGTGTGTTGTGGGCACCCTCTCTTGTACATGTATATATATTACTTTGTTCATGAGAATGTATTGTAATCAATCCCTAATTCCTATCAACAATATGTGTCCTTTAAGAAAAATACTAGGGGGGACAATGGGGGCAACTCTGACAAATGAATTTATCACCCTATGGTTGAGCAACAACAAAAATTCATGTCCATGAATGACTGCGACGCCACACACGGGACAATGTGGCATTTAAATCTCCACGATATCACCTTACAACAAAGTACTGATATGCATAAATTATGTGCTAATAAACTTGAAGATCTCTGGTAGGATTTTAAAATAAAATTTCAATACAAAAGAGAAAGATACCTAAATAAAGTTAACACATGCAAAGGTGAAAGCGCTAAAAGAATATAAAAAATGAAGATAACAACAACAACACTCAAGCCTTTTTCCCACTATAGTGGGGTTGGAAAAATGAAGATAACAACAACAACACTCAAGCCTTTTTCCCACTATAGTGGGGTTAGCTATATGGACCCTTTGTTGCCATTGTGTCCTATCTTTAGTCATAATCTCATTAATGCCTAAGTGCATCATGTCTTTCCTTATAGTTTCATTCCAAGTCTTAATTGGTCTATCCCTCCCTCGTTTAACATGCCTAGTGACTAGACTCTCACAACGCCTAACTGGTTCCTCTAATGGTCTCCTTTGTACATGTCCAAACCATCTTAGTCGAGCTTTTCGCATCTTCTCAGCAATTGGTGCTACTCCTATCCTATCCCTAATGCATTCATTCCTAATTTTATCCAGTCTCGTGTGTCCATACATCCACCAAAGCATTCTCATCTCCGCAACTCCCATTTTTTGCTCATGCACACAAATAAAAGATGAAGATAATAGCTTAAAATTTAGTATTGCGTAAGCTTCAGTTATCTGAAAAGTGGAGGACGAGACATTACCCCAAGGAAGAAGAGGGAACTCCCACTGCTGCCTAGGCGCCAAGAAAAAGTAGGTTGCCACCTGCAAAATTTTGCAGCAATGTAGCTCCCGTAAATGAAACAAAAAGAGTTACAAAATATGCAATCATACAAGAATTGATGCAGCAAGAGCATGGGGTGAGTGGAAAAACATTGAAGTGTGTTCTGTTTCATAAAGAAGATCCATGACCTCCATGCAAACTTCAAGGTTTATAAGGTTCCCTACTCTTGATAACTCCCTGCAGTTAATTTAGACAAAAAAAAAGAGGGAAAAAAGAAGTGCAATCAAAATGCATAATATCAAAAAATATATATGCAAGTTCACAGAAAACCTTAAAGTTCCGTTACCATTCATGAACTTGACGGCGCGCCACGACCGACGCGCGTATATTCCCGCAGGAGGCGGTGATCCGCTGCTCGGAAGGGCGATCGGGCCCAGTGGTCGCGTTCGGATGATCGTTTCTAGTCATTTTTGTAATTTATGTATTTTATTCTGAGGTGTATTTAACCCCCGATCGACCCAAACAATCATAGTCATCCGATCGGGGTGGTTTTATTTTAGTTTTACTGTGCAGGCAGCGGCTCGCATAATAGGCGGCGGTTCTGATTTAGAGCTATTTATACCCGGCGGTTTGGAGAGGAGTTATCGAGAGTTTTGGGAAAACCTGAAGCCGTCGGTCTTGGAACGGTGTGACGCTGCTCCCGTCTCCTCAATCCGGTGCGACGCCGGCAAGCACCTCCTCTACCTTGCCCTCCGGTAGGCCCTCCGCCACTCACTGCCTCCTCCTTAAGCCGTGCCTCTTCCCTGTTCTGTTCCCGACACCACCCCTTTCTTCCCCACCCCGCACCGGTGCAACATCGCCGCCAACTAATCCAGCCGCTACAGCACCCGCCTGTCCCAGCCAACTCCCTCCCCACTGGTTTTTTCCCAGCCTGTAAATCCCTCCTCTGCCTTCCTCCCCCGTTTCCTGCAACATCACCACCGCCCCTACTCTTCCCGTCACCCAACCACCTTAATACCCCCAGCCCGTAAATCTCTCCTCCGCCTTCCTCGCCAGTTTCCTGCAACATCACCACCGCCCCTCCTCTTCCCGTCGCCCAGCCACCTTATTTAATTACCTGTTACTGTTTAGCAGTTTAATAATACTAGTCACTCTCTCATTTCTTCAAATAATCTACCAACACCAAGACCCATTTCCTGTCCATCCCACCCACCCGTCATGGACCCACTTCGAATCAGCCACCCGACATCTCTGTGACCTTGGATGCTCATCTTCAACCGCCTCCTCCGCCGCCTACATATGCTAATTGCGGTAAACAGTTCTTGTCCAGTTATTGTTGTTTATCTTGGTAAAGGCTTGTACTGTGTGGGTTGTTTTATTTATTGTGCTAGTAGTTCGTTTGCCGTTACACTTGCGGGGCGACTTCTGTGAACGCTTGAAATATTTGCGCCTCAGTCAAAATTAGAATCAATATTTGCATCTCCAGAAATTAATTATTTGCAACCGCAAGAGCCACTGTCGTTTCGTTATAATAATTAATTATATGCTGCAATTTTAGCGGACCTCTCTTACACTTGCACGACACTTCATTTTACGTCATTGCATTTAGGACTACATTTAGTGTGTCCACCTCATGACGGTCTTACCACTGCATCAGAACTACTACCATTTAAGAGGGGAAAAAGAAGTGCAATCATTTGTCAAATGCATACTATCACAAAATATATATGCAAGTTCACAAAAAACCTTAAAGTTTCGTTACCATTCATAAACTACTACCAATATATTTTGCAACACTAAAGACCGATGATAGAGAAAGGGCTGAAGCAATTTGACTAAATAGCACTTTTCTTATTAAGCAAAGTAACAGAATTTAAACTAGAAAGGTACTTAAAAGTTCATCTCTACTTCCTAATCTTGGATCACGATGTTGTAAGTACATATGTTACAGCATCGCTTAAGCTTCTTTATTTAGTTAAAAAAATCAGTGCAGTATTTTATTTAGTTAAAAAATCAGTGCAGTATTTTATTTAGTTAAAAAATCAGTGCAGTATTATAAATGAAAAAAATGATTATTCTGTTAACATAGTAAGACTAATCTGCTCCAATAGTGATGTTTAACCAAAGAACTGCAATATCACCTGAATTGGATCAGAAGTTCTTCGAGGAAGATAAAAACAATTTTGGAAGCACCAATGTCAAATTGGATCACCTAAACAAGCAACAACTGAACTGTGGAACTAGCAGAATCCCAAATAGCCCCTCCTACAACTCTTTAAAAATCAGAAAGTGAGAAATAAAAACGTGTATGCAATGGATGTACCTTCAAAAACACCCTCTCCTGCACAGAAAGGAATAAAACCCATTAATCATGAGTCTTGATGAGTGTTAAAAACAATTTGTGGTATGCATTATGGAATCTCATTCTCCATTCATCACTATATAGACTTGATGAGTGTTAAATAATCATTAATGTTATTGAAAGTTCAACCGATACGCTCCTACACAAATATGCATAATCACTATGGCTGCCCAGATTGTTTTGATGAAGAATGTATCAGATGGAAGAAGTTGGCTGCATGTATGTGCGGCACTGTGACAAGCATGACGACACCACATCAAGATCAAATGGGCCCCTGAAAGCCGCAAATTGTGACTTTCTAGAAACTGCAAAAAATGAATATCTAGAAGCCTCAAACAGTAGATTTCTGGAAGACATGAGTGGCAAGATCTTTGATGCAGACCTTAAATTTAAACTCAGAATTTATGGAATATTAGAAGTCTTAGTCTAAAGGTTTTGATATTTCAAAATAACCATCTGCAGCCATGGGACTCTTAAATCTAATACACAGATGTCTAATGAACTTATGATAATTTGATCGGACTCTTAAACCAAAAATTTAAACTTTTCCACAATGAAAAAACTTTCAGAATACTCATATCCTAGGATTATAGCGAGCGGGAGATAACGACAATTTGAGCTAAGAATTCTCAAATTTTGATCCAATCAGCAAAGAAGCTTAGATGTTTCACCCTTTCCTCGTCATGCAGCTATTTTAAGGCCCCAAAATGGTGCCTCACCAACAGAATCATGCAGTGGACCACCCAAATGGATGGTCGGTGCTTATGTTTCAAATTTTGATGATTATTAGGCTTAAAGTGGGTAGTAAATGGAGTAATGAATTGAAGACCAAATTTTTTTGTTTCGTTTTAGAAAGGCTGAGAAGCGCATTGCAGGATAGAAAAGAAGGCGGAGCTAAGATTGCTCATGAAAGAACTGGAAAAAGAAGCCACGAAAGGAGAGACCCAAGTCTAATGAACAAGGCATATTTCCTTTTCTTCTCCAGTTCAAGTAATCCACACTAGCATAAATAGTTTCAACTTCTGATCTGTACATGAATTTAGGAACTTTTTCGTGTGAACTGTGAAGAAATAAATAAAAGAAACTTCTTTTCATCTTAAGTTGCATGTAAATTAGAAGGCAAGCAAAGAAGTTCTGATATTGAGAACTTACAATAATAACGATGCCTTATCAACAATCGACACTCCTAATCTTAAGAAAACTATATCGCGTGCTTCTGTTATGGTCCCGCCTTGGTTGCGTAGTTCGCTGACCGTATCTACTCTATTTTATATTTTTATTACGCGCTTGTTTGATCCTCTGTCTAAGCCCAAGGAGGGGACGTTTTGGTGTTGCTACTTAAGACCCGGATGGGTAACTAAGATCCTAAGCAAGAAGAAGTATTTTATTTTTTTTAACTCCCTCTCTCTCTCAATTCTCTCTCCTGTTCGTTTACTTCCGCCGAACCCTAACCCGCAGCAAGCCGCGAGCCGCCGACGCCGCACGAAGATCGCTCGCCTCCATCGCCACGATAGATCGCCGGACCTCCAGGAAGGCCTTCCCCTCCGCCATCGAGGGCTTCCCTCCTCTTCCCCGGTGCACGCGCTCTCAATCGCGAGTCTGTAACATCTTGGCATCAGAGAGAACCTTCCTCCCCGCCGCCGATGTTCCAGATCCAGCGATTTCGCCCTTACCATGGCCGACCACGACAATCCCGCCAACCGCAGCACCCTCCACTGCTCCGACCGCGTGTTTTCTCATCTGCAGGGGCCGATCCGCCCTGTACAGCAACCAGCCGCCGCCGTCCCAGCAGATCCAGCCATCCTGAACGTCCGCCGACCCTCCAGCGGTTCTGGGCGACCATCCCCGCCTCGACCACTATCCGAAAATCCTACACCAACGGACATCCTCCCTGGATCCTCCATCGACGGGCGTCCCCTCCTTGCGTCCTCTACTGGGTTGTTTCTGCCACAGGTCCTTCCTTCCTCCGGCCCTCTCGGCGCCAACCACCCACCAATTTCTCCGCTCGAAATGGCTGAACAGCCCCCTCTCTCGCAAATTTTTGAGTCCCTCGTCAAGCTCCTCATGGATAACAACAACGTCATCATTGTTGTTGTCACCACCCAACTAGCGGCTAACCGACCGGCCCAACCGGCAACGGGCTCCTCCAGTGAGGCGCCGATTTCGCCAACCCTGCCGGAATTTTTTCCCCCGTGGCACGAGCACAGCGGGGTGCCACGGTACTTGCAGCTGGACTTTCTCATATTCGACGGCCACGAATACCCCGTAGCTTGGGTGATGCATCCCGCAAAGCACCCTAGTGAATCAAAGTATTTTTATGTATTTTTATTTTTGTTACAACGCATTTTATTTCATGTACTCGTCTTCTTTTCAAATGCTCGTTGTCTCAATCTTTGGCTCAGTGGTTTGACCGGCCATTGAGACCTTGAATAAAACAGTCCGGTATTATTAGTAGTAGGACAATAACGGTAAGCACAAGTCTTTTTAAGTAAACATAAATTTAAAATTCAAATGTTAAATCTAATTAGAGTCAATCATGAAACATATTTTGGAAATCTCATTCTACAAAATAAGGAAGGTGAATCTTATTCTTAAAATAAAATATTGTGCTCTGCCTTTTAAAAACGGGCCCATCCCAAACTGTGAAGACAACCCGAAAAAGACAGAGAACGACATCTCCTTTGTTCTCTGCCAATACCGGTCACGCCGCCATCCCTCAATCGCACTTCGCCTCCGCCGGGACAACGCCAGCACCCGCGACAGACCGAGCTCGCCCGAAGCCATCTCCCGTTCGTTCCAGTCGGCGACGTCGAGCCTGTCGCTCGTTTCCTCCCGCGCCGTTACAGACGACGCCGACCCCTCGAGCTCCATCCAGCATTGTCGCCTCCGTCGACCACGGCCTCGTCGGGCGCCGTCGACCTCGACAACCCTCTCCGACGTCCCGGTCTCGTTCAACACCGTCGACCGCGTTTCTTCTCCGGTTGTTGAACCCGACGGCTTCTAGTCAAATCCCGAAGAACACCGGCGTGTGTTGACGGGTTAGGAGGGGTCATTGTCCACTGCCGATCACTTGAGTATAACCTCCCTCTGATACCAAACTGATGTAAACTCAAATCTAGGATTTCGACAATAATTAAGTTTTGATTTTTAAAAAAACTACCTTTAATAAAATAGCAATTTAGGGTTTTTAATTAAGTCAATCATGAAACATATTTTGGAAATCTCATTCTACAAAATAAGGAAGGAAGGTGGATTTTATTCTTAAAATAAAATATTGTGCTCTGCCTTTTAAAAACGGGCCCATCCCAAACCGTGAAGACAACTCGGAAAAGACAGAGAACGACATCTCCTTCGTTCTCGGCCAATATCGGTCACGCCGCCATCCCTCAATCGCACTTCGCCTCCGCCGGGACAACGCCAGCACCCGCGACAGACCGAGCTCGCCCGAAGCCATCTCCTGTTAGTTCCAGTCGGCGCCGTCGAGCCTGCCGCTCGTTTCTTCCCGCGTTGTTATAGACGACGCCGACCCCTCGAGCTCCATCCAGCATCGTCGCCTCCGTCGACCACAGCCTCGCCTGGCACCGTCGACCTCGACAACCCTCTCCGACGTCTCGGTCTCGTTCAACACCGTCGATCGTGTTTCTTCTCTGGTTGTTGAACCCGACGACTTCTAGTCAAATCCCGAAGAACACCGGCCTGTGTTGACGGGTTAGGAGGGTCATTGACCGCTGCCGATCACTTGGGTATAACCTCCACTCCATGCATTAGTATAAATTTATGCTTTACTTAAAATAATTTGGGATTGTCGTTGCGTTCTCTTGCTGCTAGACGGGTACATAAAATAAAATGCGCAGTAAAAAAAATAAAAATACATGAAAACACTTTGTCGCACTTGGGTGTTTTGCGGGATGCATAAATCTATTGCTAATAAAATGCGAGCAACTTCTAAAAATATAAATCCATGGCCGATCGTCATCGCCAGGAATTATACTTTTCAGAAGGAGATTGAGTGTTTGTGATGTAGGGTAGGCTGTGTAGTGGACTCCTAAAATGCAAACTAGTGACGTGAGGGGAAGACTCGCCCTAACCGTGGGCTATATGTGAGACAATATTATTCAGGCGAATTAATCAACATAAGCAATGTGACAAAATAATAACCATTGCATTCATTCATAAAGGAAAGCAATTTTCTTTGAGCGACTTAGGCAATAGCTTTCCTCCGCATGGAGGGCTAAATTGAGCGCGCGGCGAATCAGGTGTCCTGCAAGGTAAGAAGTTCACGGGCGAATACAACGTACTATATTTCCTGTCAATCACAAGGATCCACAACGTGCACAATATTTTATACCAACAATAATAAATCCACACAATACGAGTACAAAATCTGAAATGTAAAACTAGGGCTGCTGCGAAATCAATCAAGACTGAAATCTTGGAGGAAAATGGGGGCTCCCGGGTGATACAAGGAGGGACCGGGTAAGGGAGGGTGGTTCCACGGAAGGGGGGGGGAGTTGGAGAGTGGCTACGGGGAGCAAAACGGGGGCTGGTGGGCGCAGGGCTGGATCCGGCAAGGTCCGGCTCCGGATTGGACAGATCTGGTCGGATCTGTCCAGATCCGGCTGTAGGGTGCAAGGGGGGGGGGTGCGGCTGGACTTGGCGGGGCTGTACGGTGGCCGCACGGGAGGGCTGGAGGGTGGCGGCACGTGGGGAGCAGCGGGGGAAAGAGGAAAGGGCAGTGGGGGTTCCGGCAGTCCAAAACTGGGCGGACAGGGGAAGGGTGCGGCTGCTAGGAGGGGCGGGCGGCTAGGGACTGTAGGCGGCAGCAAGGACTAGGGGAAGGAGGGAGGAAAAACAAGGAAACTTACCCCAAGGCGTCGGCACCAAGGGCTCCACGGCTTCGGCACCGTGGAACGATCACCGGAAGCAAGGAAGAAGATCTTCTCCAAACTTCAGCAATAAAATTCCAGCAGCCCTAATAGATCTATTTATAAGAAAATGGGGTTAGGGCAACCGGAATCGACGACTATGATTGGCCGGCGGTTCTGACCCCATAACTACATGAAATAAAATCCAAAATACATAATGTCATATATGAAACTGAATCTAAACGACGAGTCGGACGCATCCGCGGTAACGGATCGTCGATCCGATCAAGTCCGTCGGCGCGAATATACGAAGGTGGGGTCCGCCTTGCGCCGAGATGCACCCGATGGTCCCCCATCAACTCCCCCCAACAGAAAAGCCTTCATCTCTGATGAATGGAGATGATCGTACTGTAGTCGAAGCCCGGGGGCGAGTAGATCAAGCTCAGCAGCAGCAATCCAAGTGTCATCGGAAGAAGAACGTCCACGCCAGCGAACCAAGTAGCGGCACACGAGTCCAGCCGTAGAGGGGACGAACTCGTGCGCAATGATCTCTGTAATCTGCTCGACCCTCTGCTCTCGGGAAAAGTGGTCCGGCGATGGTGGTGGTGCACTAGGTGAAGCCAATGGTGGGGAACTCCTGGGGAAGTGGGAATCAACCGGAGGCTGGGTGGTGGGGAAAAGGGATGGTGGTGGAGGGTCGGGAGGGCCGCCAAGGTGGGGATCGGGGTACTCGTGAGGTGGGAAATAGGATGTCAGGTCCTCAACATTGAACACATGGTGGATACCCATGCTCGCAGGAATGTCCAGCTCGTAGGCATTCAACCCGATCCGCCTCAAAACCGTGTAGGGCCCAATTCGCCTGACGCTTAACTTCCTAGCAGGCCTCTGAGGGAGCCGCTCCGCACGAACTCGTACCATCACCTGTTCGTCAACCAGAAAATGTTTCTCCCGCCTATGTCTGTCTGTCTGTTCTTTATAATGTTCGTTGCTTAAATTGATTTTACGCCTGATAGACTCATGCAACTCATGCAAATGACGTGTGAAGGACTCAGCAGACTCACTAGGGCGTGACTCAGTCGGGACGGGTATAAGATCAATAGGCTTCCTCGGGTCATAACCTGATACTGCCTGAAACGGACTCAGACCAGTCGACCTATTGACAGAACTGTTGTATGCAAACTCAGCTACAGGGAGCACCAAGTCCCAGCTAGAAGCATGCTCACCAACTAGACACCTCAGCAGGTTACCTAAACTTCTATTCACCACCTCAGTCTGACCGTCCGTCTGAGGGTGGTAGGCGAACGAGAACTTAAGAGTAGTCCATGTTTTCCGCCATAACGTCTTCCAAAAGTAACTAACGAACCGCACGTCCCGATCGGACACGATGGACTTTGGGAGACCGTGTAACCTGAAGACCTCGCTCATAAATAATCAACACCACCATCGCCATCAGTCCCTAACCGTGGGGTACACATCAGAGAAGTCACGACACGTGGGGTAATCCGCGATCAATCTCTCAAAACCATCCACCTGGGCCCTCAAGGTGTGGAGGAACGAGACTCGGCGACTGAGTGCGTCAGCGGGTTTGTTCTCAACACCGGCACGGTGTTTGAGAACATAGTGGAAGTCCTGTAGACACTCAACCCACTTCGCATGCCGATGACTCAACTTCCTTTGGGAGTCAAGGTATCGTAGGGTCTGGTGGTCCGAATAGAGGACGAACTCCCGAGGCAAAAGGTAGTGCCTCCAATATCGTAAGGACTGGACGATAGCATAAAATTCTCGATCGTACTTCGAGTATTTCTGCTTAGCTTCGTTCAATTTCTCACTGAAGTAAGAGACCGGGTGTCCCTCCTGACTCAGCACGCCCCCAATACCAACACCAGATGCGTCACAGGCGACCTCGAAAGCTCGACTGAAATCGGGAAGTCGCAGAACAGGGGCGGACGTCAGCTTGTCCTTTATCTCCTCAAATGCGCGGGTGGCCTCGGCGATCCACTGAAAGTCTCCCTTGCATAAGCAGCTAGTAAACGGGGCCATAATCGAACTAAACCCCCTAACGAATCTCCTATAAAAGGTCGCAAGTCCATGAAAACTACGGGCCTCATGAATGTTCGAGGGTGTGGGCCACGCGCGGATGGACTGGACCTTCTCAGGGTCAACGGACACGCCTGAGGAGGAGATAATGAATCCCAGAAAGTGTACTGACTCAGATAAGAAGGAGCATTTCTTCAAATTGATAAATAATTTCTCCCTTCGGAGAATGTCAAACAGGAGTCTCAAGTGCTCGAGGTGATCCGACTCGGTAAGGCTGTAAATCAGAATGTCGTCAAAGTAAACGACTAGGAATTTACCCATATAGGGTCGTATGACCTGGGTCATGACTCGCATGAATGTACTCGGGGCATTCGAAAGCTCAAATGGCATGACCAGCCACTCATACAGGCCGACTTTCGTCTTAAACGTCGTTTTCCACTCATCCCCTTCTCGAATTCGGATCTGGTGATACCCGCTTCGAAGATCAATCTTCGAGAAGATATGGGCTCCTGACATCGTGTCTAACAAGTCATCAAGACGAGGAATCGGGAAACGATACTTCACGGCAATCTTATTAATAGCTCGACTATCAATACACATGCGCCAACTGCCGTCCTTCTTAGGGGTAAGAAGGGCGGGGACGGCACAAGGGCTCAAGCTCTCGCGGATAAACTGCTTCCGGAGAAGCTCATCAACCTGCCTTTTGAGCTCAGCGTGCTCAACGGGATTCATGCGATAATGTGGCAGATTGGGGAGCGAGGCCCCCGGGACTAAATCTATAGCGTGTTGGATGTCCCGCAGAGGGGGTAACTCATCAGGGAGCTCCTCTGGCATAATATCCGCGAACTCACCTAGTAAGGGTCGAACGGCAGGATGAACCTCAGGTGTAGGGCAGTCAGATGCCATCGTGGCTGCCACCACATACATGATACCGGCATCAGTGCTATCTCTCAGAAACGCACCACGCCTCAAGATATGCACGGGCCTCGAAGCAATCGTGCTAGTGGAAGGCTCAATCCGGCCCTTAGGTCGCTCTCTGGGCTGGGTGGGAGATAATGTGATCTTCCGCCCCTTGTCGTAAAAGACACACGTGTTCGACCGACCGAAGCACGTGACATCGCGATCGAAAAGCCAAGGGCGGCCTAACAGAATGTGGGCGACGTCCATAGGTATGACATCGCACCAGACTCGGTCCTCGAAGGATGCGATGGTGATCGGGACGAGACAGCGTTGGGTAACCTGGATCGCCGTCTTGTCGACCCAGATGACACAATAGGGGTGAGGGTGAGGCTCCGCCTTCACCTGCATGCGGTCTAGACCTCTCTAGGCCACGATATTTACGCAGCTCCCACTATCGATCGCTAGTTTGCAGGGACCGCCTGCACTCGGGAAATACGTATAGAAAATGGTAGTGCGGCGCCAATCCTCATCAGCACGAGGGGTATGCAGGAAGCGTCTGACCACTCCCACCTCTAACGAACGCTCAGCATCGCTCTCCCAGCCCTCCTCCACGGTGGCAGTGATCTCCTCAGTAATCTCCGCATCTCCCTCTACATCGTGCTCCTCATCCTCAATCAACAGATTCCGCGTCGGGCAGTGGGCCGCTACGTGTCCTCTGCCCGAGCACCTAAAACACTGAATACCCCCAGGCCTCTGGCCCTCAGTAGCGATAGCCTTCCCCTTCATGTCAGGAGTGACCCGAGGGGGTGGGGTGGCTGTAGCAGTCTGGGCCGGAGCGGGCTTCCTAAACGTCGACGAATCCGTCCGGGAAGGAAACTGCTTCGTACTAGAGGCAAGGTTGTAGATGTCGGATGTCGGTTTCATGTCGGTTTTGGTTTGAAATGTCGTATGTCGGATTGCGGGGGATATATCGGGGATATTTTACAATATCGGATTTTAATATTTAAATAAAGATTACAGTATTTATAAACATATTTTTTGCAAATAAGTAAAAATGTACAGACAAATAACTATAACAATGTATAGACAAATACGTATTTATAATATTTTCTTTAAAAGATAAAAGAGAAGCCCATGCAATTATGTAAAGTTGGACGGGAGTTTTTCTTAGCACAGGAGAAACAAAAATTACTGTAGATTTACACAAGGAAAGGTATAAACTTAGTTATTGCAAGCAAGAAACTTAACTATAGCATCAGTAAGAATCTTACAGTAACAGAAGTTTAAAAAAAATTTTAGATCTTGTGACTTGATCAATATAATAACTTCAAATAAAACTTTCAATTGTCGCAGAAAAAAGAAGAAAGAAGAGGGGGGCTTACAGTGGAGTGAAGTAGCAGAAACCCTAAAGCCCAACATCGACTCCTCGCATCCTCGCCTGCGATGCCAATTTGTAGAAAGCCCGGCGTCGTCGTCTACTCCTCGCCTGCGATGCCGATCCGTTGCCTCGTCACCGGAGAAGGAGCTGTCGAGTGTCGACCACTCCGCCAGAGCGACTTTCCCGTAAAATTTAGGGTAGAGGCGAGAAATGCCGAATGCGTGAAATGGACTCGTGAAGTAGAAAAATATGGGTCCCATGAACTTTGTTTTTTTATATATTATATATAATAACCAAAATATCGGGTTAGAGATATATCGATATATCGGGATATATCGTCGTTTTTTTACAAAACGATATTTTTGTCAAACAAATCGGTTTCGTTGCGGTTTGTACTCAAAACCTTTATGTCGGCCGACATGTCGGACATGTCGGCCGATATCTACAACACTGACTAGAGGTGCGAAGGTACTGCTCATACTCTAGAGCGAGCTGGAAAATCTGGTCGACCGTCTCCAAGCGGTGGGGAATCAGCTCTCTCCGGAGATCCGAACGGAGGCCCGCCTTGAATCGAGAGGCAGTGGTGATGGGTTCCTCCGAAATATCACTCCTAACAACTAGCTCGTCGAATCGAGCCATATACTCGGCCACCGTGAGCGTTCCCTGACGCAAGTTCTGTAATTGCTCGAATAACTGATCCCGGTAGGACGCAGGGAGGTACTTCTCGCTCAGCCTCTGCTTCATCTCTCCCCATCTGGTGATAGGGTAATAACTGTCACGCTCTAAGGATCTCTCGACACTAATCCAATATACCTTGGCCTGCCCGACTAACTTCATCTTGGCGAGCCGGACACAACGCTCATCACTCATGTCGTATCAATCAAAATATTGGTCCATGTCAAGGAGCCAATCGTTAAAGGCCTTCGGGTCCAAGCGGCCATCGAACGTCGGGGCATCGAGGCGAATCCGACGGGTGATGTCAAAGGCGTGGTCGCCTCTCCGCGGGTCAGGATAATCATCAGGATCATCGTCACGGTCATAATCGTGTCGAGCGGGCGGGGGTCCGCGCTCACGTCGACCCGATGGATAATACTCGTCTCGACGCTGGTCATGGCGACCGTGTGGGGGCACACGGTTCCAAGGGCCGGGCTGGCGTGGCATGCAGTAATCCTCGCACGGGGGTGGGGGTCGGCCACGTGGTGGCTCTGGGTTCTGCCATGCTGGCGGGGTGGGGACTCTCACGGGGACCTCCCGATGGTAGCGGTCTGCCGGTGGCGGATCATCTCTGACTTGCTGCCCGCGACGAGGGAAGTCATCCGGGTCACCCACGATCTCATTGACATGTAGAGAGGGAGTATCCCTAGCATGCTCTATCAGATCTAGACGACGAGTCACCGCGGCGATATCGTGATGCACATTTTCGAACTGGGCACCCATTGCGTCAAAACGCTCTAGGATTAGGCGCTGAAAGTCTGTAGTAGCGGCGCTCGAATTCGAGCCCGCTGCCCGATCGTTGGTGGCTGGTGGATCTACCATGCTTCTAAATGCCCTACCACTACGGAGCATGCAAAATGGCCCGACCTGGGCTCTGATACCAACTGATGTAGGGTAGGCTGTGTAGTGGACTCCTAAAATGCAAACTAGTGACGTGAGGGGAAGACTCACCCTAACCGTGGGCTATATGTGAGACAATATTATTCAGGCGAATTAATCAACATAAGCAACGTGACAAAATAATAACCATTGCATTCATTCATAAAGGAAAGCAATTTTCTTTGAGCGACTTAGGCAATAGCTTTCCTCCGCATGGAGGGCTAAATTGAGCGCGCGGCGAATCAGGCGTCCTGCAAGGTAAGAAGTTCACGGGCGAATACAACGTACTATATTTCCTGTCAATCACAAGGATCCACAACGTGCACAATATTTTATACCAACAATAATAAATTCACACAATACGATTACAAAATCTGAAATGTAAAACTAGGGCTGCTGCGAAATCAATCAAGACTGAAATCTTGGAGGAAAATGGGGGCTCCCGGGTGGTACAAGGAGGGACCGGGTAAGGGAGGGTAGTTCCACGGAAGGGGGGGAGTTGGAGAGTGGCCACGGGGAGCAAAACGGGGGCTGGTGGGCGCAGGGATGGATCCGGCAAGGTCCGGCTCCGGACTGGACAGATCTGGTCGGATCTGTCCAGATCCGGCTGTAGGGTGCAAGGGGGGGTGCAACTGGACTTGGCGGGGCTGTACGGTGGCCGCACGGGAGGGCTGGAGGGTGGCGGCACGTGGGGAGCAGCGGGGGAAAGAGGAAAGGGCAGTGGGGGTTCCGACAGTCCAAAACTGGGCGGACAGGGGAAGGGTGCGGCTGCTAGGAGGGGCGGGCGACTAGGGATTGTAGGCGGCAGCAAGGACTAGGGGAAGGAGGGAGGAAAAACAGGGAAACTTACCCCAAGGCGTCGGCACCAAGGGCTCCACGGCGTCGGCACCGTGGAACGATCACCGGAAGCAAGGAAGAAGATCTTCTCCAAACTTCAGCAATAAAATTCCAGCAACCCTAATAGATCTATTTATAAGAAAGGGTCATGTTATATGCAGGCCAGTTTTGGATTTATGTAGTCCACGGATAAATGCAGGCCAAACTAAAAACTCATAGAACCTGTGAAACCATTCAGAAATTGGCCTGCATGTAGCCATTTTCAAATACACGGCCTGCAAATAGCCAAAGTGGGGACTGCATATAGTAAATGTGATAAGAAAATGGGGTTAGGGCAACCGGAATCGACGGCTATGATTGGCTGGCGGTTCCGACCCCATAACTACATGAAATAAAATCCAAAATACATAATGTCATATATGAAACTGAATCTAAACGACGAGTCGGACGCATCCGCGGTAACGGATCGTCGGTCCGATCAAGTCCGTCGGCGCGAATATACGAAGGTGGGGTCCGCCTTGCGCCGAGATGCACCCGATGGTCCCCCATCAGTTTGCTTATTTCAGGAAGCGAAGATTCACTCTGGGTATATACCACAAGTTACAGCAGAGGAAGTTTGGTCTTTTCTAAGTCCGGAAGCGCATCGGTGAGAATGCATATCTCCTACACTTGCTCGTTGAATTCGGTACCTCTCTGATATTTAACGTGGCAGATCTGACGCCTTTCTATGGAGAACCACCTAGTTCCAGCCCGAGCCCACCGACGACAGCCCCAGAGATTCCACCAAACTTAGCTCCAGTACAAACCCCCAGCACCGAGGAGATAGATCAGGTTTTTGATGTTCCAGAGTTTTGCACTCGCCACGGGACGTACCAGCGCTACTTGGTTTTCTGGCAGGGACGGGACATCACAGACAGTTCATGGATCAGCACTGACGAGCTACAACACCGCCGCCCAGATTGCTAGTCTTTGTGAATTCTCGTCGGGGTCGAGTTTTTTCAATTCCGGGGGAATTGATACATCCCGCAAAGCACCATAGTGCATCAAAGTATTTTTATTTTTATTACTGTGCATTTTATTTCATGTATTCGTCTTCTTTTCAAATGGTCGTTGGCTCAATCTTTGGCTCAGTGGTTTGACAGGTCATCAATGTAACGGCCCGGCCTTACCGTCCGTGGCGCTTAAAGCCCACTAGGAGTAGCACGGCACCGTCACCGGGCTGCAGCCCAAGCACCCCAAAGCCTCTCCGCGCCTGTTTCTCAGCAGCGGTGCATTGTTGAGGCCAGGTCTCGAACCCGCAACCCCCTTGATAAGAGAGCTTTCTTACACTCCCTCATCACCAATTGAGCTGCAGCTCAATTGGTGATGAGAAGTGAAAGAACTCCATAGTTAAGCGTGCTCGGGATGGAGTAGTACTGGGATGGGTGACCTCCTGGGAAGTCCCCGTAGTGCGGGCTTGACTATTGAGTTTACCTCATCAAAGGGAGGCTGCGGCCACCAACAACCCGCCTGTGGAGGGAGAGGGGTTGGGGTGCTTGGGCTGCAGCCCGGTAGGGTCGCCTAGAGCGGAGCCGTGACGCTGTCATGTTGGATCGGCTAGGGGCCTTACAATAAAAGTGCACTTTTTTTGTAACGGCCCGGCCTTACCGTCCGTGGCGCTTAAAGGCCACTAGGAGTAGCACGGCACCGTCACCGGGCTGCAGCCCAAGCACCCCAAAGCCTCTCCGCGCCTGTTTCTCAGCAGCGGTGCATTGTTGAGGCCAGGTCTCGAACCCGCAACCCCCTTGATAAGAGAGCTTTCTTACACTCCCTCATCACCAATTGAGCTGCACAATCAAGACCCTGAATAAAACGGTCTGTTATTATTAGTAGTAGAACGATAATGGCAAGCCCAAGTCTTTTTAAGTAAACATAAATCTAAAATTCAAATGTTAAATCTAATTAGAGTCAATCATGAACCATATTTTGGAAATCTCCTTCTACAAAATAAGGAAGGTGGATCTTATTCTTAAAATAAAATATTGTGCTCTGCCTTTTAAAAACGGGCCCATCCCAAACCGTGAAGACAATCCGGAAAAGACAGAGAATGACATCTCCTTCGTTCTCTGCCAATACCGGTCACGCCGTCTTCCCTCAATCGCACTTCGCCTCCGCCGGGACAAAGCCAGCACCCGCGACAGTCCGAGTTCGCCTGAAGCCATCTCCCGTTGGTTCCAGTCGGCGGCGTCGAGCCTGCCGCTCATTTCTTCCCGCACCGTTACAGACGACGCCAACCCCTCGAGCTCCATCCAGCATCGTCGCCTCCGTGGGCACGGCCTCATCGGGCGCCGTCAACCTCGACAACCCTCTCCGGCGTCCCGGTCTCTTTCAACACTGTCGACCGCGTTTCTTCTCTGGTTGTTGAACCTGACGGCTTCTAGTCAAATCCCGAAGAACACCGGCCTGTGTTGACGGGTTAGGAGGGGTCATTGTCCGCTGCCGATCACTTGGGTATAACCTCCACTCCATGCATTAGTATAAATTTATGCTTCACTTAAAATAATTTGGGCTTGCCGTTGCGTTCTCTTGCTGCTAGTACCGTTTAATTCCATAAATTATTGTTTGTTTTTCTGTTTGTGGCCGTATAATTCTCGTGACGGAATCGAACCATAAGGCGCGAGGAAGTTCCACTCAAGTGAAAATTAACGAACTTTTAACGTCCAAAGCGATGAGCTTGATTGCTGTTTTATTAAAATCAAAACCCTAAATTGTTATTTTATTAAAAGTAGTTTTTTTAAAAAAAATCAAAACTTAATTATTGTCAAAACCTATATTTGAGTCTACATCATTGGTTTTCTCGTTGCGAGCAGTCCTTCGCCCACCAACGCATCTCGTGGGAAGAGTGGCTCCACGTTGCCGCCTTCCACCTGATGGGCCCCGCACAACTTTGGTTTTCTCATCTGCAACAAGAGAAACCGCTCATATCTTAGGAAGATTTCAAGGTCAACTGCACCCTCCGCTTCGGCTCACCGCTCCACAGCAATCCCTTGCAGATCTCATTTCCCTCCGACAGACCGGTCCGATCGACAAGTACCTCGAGCAGTTTCAAGTCCACCTGGCCCGCACGACCTCCATTCTTCTGACACAACAGGTGTCCTTCTTCACCGCAAGACTTCATGAGCACCTCCGCATGGACGTGGAATCTCAAGAACCCGCAAATCTGACCACTGCAATGAGCTTGGCTCGCGTCTGCGAGAAGCTTCTGCTCTTGGATCGCCCTCACCTACAGCAGCGGGACACCGATGGGTCCAGTCGTACTTCGCGCCCTCTGTCATCGGCCACCGTCAGTCTCATCGGCCCGAAACGCGACACCAACCGCCCTGCTACCATTCGCCGCATGTCGTCACAAGAGATGAGTGACCGTCGTGTCAAGGGCCTCTGTTACAACTGCGACAAGACATTCTTTCGTGGACATTGCTGCAAACGCCTCTTCTGTTTGGAGGTCGACGACCCAGCTGCCAAACGTGATGCTGACACCGACACGGGCGACCTGACGCCGACCGTCACCACAGACCAAGCTTGAGGGCAAGCTTGTCGTCGGGTAGGGTGGAGATGTTATGGTCCCGCCTTGGTTGCGTAGTTCGCCGACAGTATCTACTCTATTTTATATTTTTATGACGCGCTTGTTTGATCCTCCGTGCCTAAGCCCAAGGAGGGGGCGTTTTGGTGTTGCTACTTAAGACCTGGATGGGGAACTAAGATCCTAAGCAAGAAGAAGAATTTTATTTTTTTTAACTCCCTCTCTCTCTCAATTCTCTCTCGTTCATTTACTTCCGCTGAACCCTAACCCGCAGCAAGCCGCGAGCCGCCGACGCCGCACGAAGATCGCTCGCCTTCATCGCCACCATAGATCGTCGGACCTCCCGGAGGGTCTTCCCCTCCGCCATCAAGGACTTTCCTCCTCTTCCCCGGTGCACGCGCTCTCAATCACGAGCCCGTAACAGCTTCCTTTCATGAATTTTTATGTTCTCATAGAAGCAGTCATGACATGCCATAAATTTTTCATGTATGATTTGATTTCATGTTGAATTACATAACATTCACGATTTCCATGCCCAACAAAATTTCTGTCAATCATGCACAGCAGTTCACGCCATCACGTTGCATGTAACATGAGAGTAACCATTTGACATCATGATTTTAATCAATTCATACTTAGGTTCCGTTTGGGACAACAATAGCGGTGGGAAACAGCTCAATTCCCACCGCCACGACCCTTTTTAGGTTGCTTGGATATCGAGCTTTTCAAAAGAACTTTTACAAGCAAGGTGCTTGGGGGCTTTTTGAACAGTCCGTCCAACATGGCTTTCTAAAAATTGCTTGCTTTGCTTTTAGCTTTTACTCTCTTAAACGAAGATTTTCTTCTCTAATTCGTGATTCTTCACCCAATCATGATATTTGCTTCTCGTCGATGACCCTTAGTAAACTGCTTATTTATGATTTATATAATATTTACTTTATGTGATAAATAATTAGCATAAAACACAATTTAATTATTAAAAAACTAAACAACTATTATTAAAACGTGGTTCTTCCAAACAAAAAAACATAAACACCTTTTTGAAAATCACTTAGACGAAGATTTTTCAAACAGTCTGCAACTTTTCAAAACAGCTTTCCAGACAGCTCTAATGCCATAACTGGTTTCCCACCGCTGCTTTTTTTGCCGCCACAGCCGCCCCAAACAGAGAGTGAAAGCCGGGAAAATCTCTCCAAAATATTTGGATCTAAGTGCAACCCGAGATTACTTGACCCGGCGATTTGGCACGCCCGGCTCTGAAGACAGAATAAGGGAGAGAAAAATGACTAAAAGGACCCCAGACGCTGTAGCAGGTAGGTCCCACCACGTACCCGGAAACTTAAGAAAATTCTCCCTCCACAACCAAAGATGGCTGAGCTAGGTACGAGGAAGGCACCACACAAACAAATTAGTCTCGAGGGGGTAGATGAGGGTAGGATTGCAAGATTTCAAGGTGTCATTCCTATTACCCCGGGGGTCCTATTTATAGGCAAAACCAAAAAGGGGGGGGACTCCAGGCGAGTAGACCCAGCCCTACGAGCTCGTTCTTCGGGTTCTGCCGACTTCATAGATTTGCTGACTGACGATTATCTTCGATCCTGGGCCGTTCTTGGCGAGGTAGTACCAAAAGTCGCCTACTAGGCGAGTGTTGTAGCTATTCGTCGCGATACGTTGTTTGGATACTCGCCGTAATGGTCAGATAATTGATGCTCGCCTATGTTGCTGGGTGGTCGCGCCCCTGAACGAGTATGATACTCGCCCGTAATAAAGGATCCCCCCATGTTCATTGTTGATTGTTGACCTAGTCTTCAATGTTGACGTTGACTCCTGTTTCTGTGGCCCAATTGGACCCTCCTTGACGAATAGGGGTGTACACAATTCCCGCTCTTTTCGAACGATCATGAAACTCGGAAGGAAACATCCAACCCACTATTCGGCAAGACCTTCAAGCAAGATTCGACCTCTTCGTGGCGCTCAAGCCCCTTCATCCCCGGATCTATATAAATAGAGGGGGCGGAGACAATCCCTGGGCACCCTTTTCTGGATTATAGTGAGATGTCGTTCACAGCTGAGGAAATCACTAAGAAATTCCAGTTCTTGGGGGAGATGCTCGTTCCAATGCCCCCATCTGCCAAAAAACGTCGGCACGATGGCGATGATGAGGAAGCCGATCGCTGGAAGCCAAAGAAGAAGAAATCGCATAAAAAGCCCGCTCTCGCGGGAGAGGGGTCCTCTGCTTCCTAGCGAGAGCCCAACTGCCCATGTCAAGACCTCGACAATCTCGGTCGCCACTCAGGAGGAGCTAAACCAAATGGGCCTGGGCGAGGATGCCGACGCCCCGGGGGGTGAGTCTGCTCACCCCAGTCCTCCGTCGAGTAGTCCTGCAGCCAATCCTTCATCGCAAACCGAGGCTGATCATCCTAATGAGGTGTTGGACACGCCACTTGCTCCCACCGATGATATCCCTTCCACCGAGGTACTTGCCCCTTCGTCTGTGCCATCTGAAGTCAGTCGCTCCTCTTAGATGCCGACCACCCCACGAGGTATGGAGTTTATGGTCAAAAGATGCCTCTACGTTTCCAATCTCAGTCGCCCCTATTGACGAGTTTCGTTCCTATCACAGAGAAAATGCCACCGGTGAACCCTGGCGGCCCGAGCAACAACTCGCCGAGTAGGAGCCATCCGTCGAATACCCCGTTCGTCGCCCCGAGCCCTACGACTCACCATACGATGCGGATGCATCTCGGTACTGGGCGGCTGACTCACAGCTCGGGGCCTGCTGAGTCCGAGATTTATAGTGTTTTACGGATTCATCTGAGCTAGATTTCACTCATGTACACTACACTTTTAGTCCATAATTACTTGTATTTCCCCTGTATACACTTTAACTCTAAGTGCACTGTTTAGGCCCGTTGTGTTGCGCAATTGTACGCTATGTTGTTGGGGGTAAGCACATGGTGCTCCTCGTTCTTTTTTCGGTGTTCTGCTTGTGCTGGAGGTGTGTTCCCAGCTGCAAGTTTTGTTGTGTAGGCGAGCAAATCTCCTATGCTGCCCAGGTTCTTTCCTGTAGGAATTGTACGATCGTGCGTTTTTCTTCACGCACGATCGGCGCAATCATGTGATACCTACAGAGCCTCCTTCTGGTGATCTACCCCCCCGGCCGTACGATTTGCTCTCGCGCGGGCAATGTTTTCCGGGCGTGACCAAATCGCATGACCTCGTATTTTTGTCTAAAATTTTATGTAATTATCGTCCGTGCGTTTTCTTCACGCACGGTTGGATTCAACCCTGCGCGAAGGAAAATGCACAATCTGTTCTGTTGGCCTGATTTTTAGTGATCTGTCAATAACCGGGCGATTTGTTCTCGCATGGGCTGTTTTGCCCGTGCGTGATCAAAATCACACGGTCTCCTACTGTATCGGCCAGGTGTTTCATGTGTGGTTATTATCGCACGATGCACGCACGGTCGTGCGTTCGACCGTGCCTTCCCTTTTTCTGACTGTTTACTATTTAATCACAGGAAATTGCCCTAGTCTGAATCCTCTCTTCCATTTCCACGTCAGGGCTCCGGTGTCGCCCCATTTCGCCGCTCCACCACTGCCCACCTTCGTGAGGTCCTCCGGCCACAATCTTCTTGAAAATCAAAGGCTTGAAGATCCTCTTGGCCTCCTCCATCGATCGCTTGCCTCCAAGGGTGATCTCAAGCGATTTCTCGTGGCACGTGTGAAGTTCTCCAGCGAGATCGTGTCCGAAGACAATTGACGGAGAAGACGGGTACATTAGAAGAAGGTGACAGCTCTTTCAGACCCCGGACGACAGTTGGAGACCGAGCACGGACAAGGCTTGACAACCCTAGATTTCAGTCGGGAACATCCAACGAGTCTCCGCCCCTTTGGTTGTAATCTCACCCCCCTTCATGTTGTAGTAATCTTCCTCGTAATTCCTTGGTTGTATGAACAATGATTGCATAACCTTAATAAGTTCTTTAGTTTATTTCATGTCTATGTGAAATATCTTTGTAGTTTGTGCAAGTGAGGAGCGCCTCCACCTTGTCATTTCCATCCCCTGTTCGTGAGAGTGGCCGCACTAGCAATTGCTAGTGGCATACGTCGTGAAGAAGTGCTTTCGACCTTCACTCCTCCATTGCAAACCATTCCCTTTGTTATCCTTCTCGTCCACCCGCCTACCGAAGCAGTGCATCGCGGCCTGCGTAGTTTCCATCCACCTTGCGAAGTGGTGTTTGCGACCCGAACTAATGTAGTTAGTTTTTCTTTTGCTTTTCAAAAACCAAATCTAAGCCCATGTTCTAGTTTAATCTTTATAATTAGCTTTCTGAACGATAGAATCGCGCGTCATAACCTGCGTTCCTCTGAGATCGATACTTGGAGATTTACTCCCACATTTTATATTACTTGTGCGACTGGTACACTTGTCGTCAAGCGCATCAAGTTTTGGCGCCGCTGCCGGGGAGAGCAGACGTCGTGTGATTCTTCTTCTGTTTAGGAAACTGTTATAAAGATTATGTTGTATTTGATTTCTGTTTTTTTTGTGAGTGTATGCAGGGGCGAGACCATGGTGATCTAGTTGACTTTGATCCTGAGATAGAGCAGACGTTGCGTGCATGCCGTCGTGCTGCTGCTGCTCATTCCAATCCGGACACAGGGATTGACACTCGGGGATCCATCTGGACACACACACCAGAGGCCTCCATCCTGGCTCGGTTCACTCCAATCGAGGGGGGGGGGGGGGGACTGCTTCCTAAATGGCGATGAATCTTTTATTTTTAAGAGAGAGGAGCCTTGAATCCTGCCCCAAGCTCATGGCTCCCTCGCGGTCTCTACGACGCTCTCAATGACGAAGGACTCTTCCTCGTAGTCGGCTGGGGTGTTGATTTCAGACTCTTCTCCCATAACCCCCATAGTCAAGTGAGAAGTGTTATCGGGGGGTCAACGACCACCATGCAAGGGGGGAGCTGATCTCGACCGTCAGTGCAGAGGTTTGGACTTAAGAAGACTCATAACATTACCTGTTACACTGTCCTATCACCTTCCCTGTGCGCTTTATGAGATACAAGTTGCTGACTCTCTTTCCCCCACCTGACCACAAGGATGAGGGTGGAAGCCGGTACGCGTTATCCAACACATCATTAATGAGAATACAAAGAAGAAAAACCCAAAACTTATGGGGATAAGTGTATATATTTAAGGAGAAAATATTACAACCCAACGTACAATCTCATCCTTTTTTCAAGGGTGGAACCTCTACAGGTCATTGTCGCTCCAAGTATTGACAAATAGTTTTCCTTCATGATCCTGCAAGCGGTATCCTCCTGTTTTGAGCGCCTCTCGAATGATGGAAGGCCCTTCCCTATTTGGGTTGAGTTTTTCGACCGCAGCGTCTCTTCATATGGCATCTACCCTTTTTAAGACCAGCCCCCCTTGCTTGCAATTGCTTTATGCGAACGTGCTTGTCGAAGTGTCTTGTCATTATTTTCTTGACTTCTTCCTGCCTAGTTGATGCGAGGTCCCGGAGCTCTTCGATGTAGTCGAGGGAAATCCTTTGGGCTTCCTCATTCTTTTCTTTAGTAGATTGACGATGAGTTTGTTCGCGACTTCCATCTGCCCATTGCTCCGGGGATGATGTACTGAGGCGAATCGAAGATTCGTCCCCAACTGCTGACAGAATTCGGCGAGCTCCAAGCTGGCGAACTGTGGTCCGTTGTCGGTGCAATGGCTAGGGGAGTCTCGTATTTGCACGCGATCTCCCCCCAAAGGAAACTCTTCACGATCTGGGACGTGGTTTTGGCCAGAGCTTTAGCCTCAATCCATTTCGAGAAGTAGTCGTTCATTATAAGAATGAACTTCTGATTCCAGCTGGCTTGAGGAAAAGGGTCGACCAGGTCCATTCCCCATATGATAAAGGGCCAAGGGGCTGTGATCGAACAGAGCTGCTAGGCTAGTTGCAGCTGAAGAGGGGCGAAGAGCTGGCACTTCGAACATTTTTTGAATAAGACCTCAGCAACCTTCCTGATCGTCGGCCAAAAATAGTCGTGTCGCGGGATCTTTTACTCCAAAGTACGGGATCCCGAGTGACTTTCACACTCTCCCGAATGAATCTCTTTCAGGACCCGAGATACTTCGAGCTCCGATACGCACCTGGTCAAAGGACCCGAGAGAGTTTTCCGATACGGTTCTCCCTCGTGCATCAAGTAATAGGATGTCTTATAACGGAACTTCCTCTTGTCTCATTCGCATGTCGGGAGTTGGTCGGTTGTTAAGAAAGTGATGAACGGATCCTTCCAGGAAGCCTGCAGCTCGATCTCTATGGTTTCCCCTTCGTCGATAGATGGACGGAACAATTCTGTGATGGCTCCACCAGCTCTCGGTCCATACTTGGCAAAGCGATCCGCCGCCAAGTTCTCCTCACGAGGAACATGCTCTATAAAGAAAGACCGGAACCCTCCTATCAAGCCCTTCACTTTTACCAAATACCTCTGAAGAATGGGGTCGCGTACTTCAAACCCCTCCCTGATTTGTGACGGGACGACCATCGAGTAGGTGAATGCCTTGACATTTTGAATTCCCAGTTCTTTGGCCAAACGTAAGCCTATCACTATTGTCTTGTACTCCGCTTGATTATTTGTAACAGGGAAGAGAATTTCCACCGTCTGCTCGATCCTTGTCCCTTGAGGGCTTACCAGAACGATGCCCGCTCCTAAGGAATTTTTGTCTGAAGCTCCATCTACGTACATTTCCCGGGATATGGCTCCATGGATCCCCAGGCCTTCACTTGCCTCTATCGAGAAGTCTGCTAGAAAATCCGTAACCGCTTGGGCCTTGATTGTGACCCTAGGGTAGAAGGAAATATCAAACTCACTAAGTTCTATCGACCACTTTGACAGCCGTCCAGAATGCTTTGCACCGCTCAAAATACTATGAAGAGGATGATTCGTCACCATGTGGATGGAGTGCTCTTGGAAATAGGGCCTGAGCTTTCGGGCCGAGATCACCAATGTCAAAGCCATCTTCTCCACAATGGGGTATTTAAATTCCGCCTTCCGAAACACCTTGCTCACATAGTAGGCGGGGAGTTGTCGTTTCCCTTCTTCTTGCACTAGCACCGAGCTTACGACCTCTGCACCCACCCCTAGATAGATCAGTAGGTCCTCTCCTTCCTTCGAGCTCTGGAGTAAGGGGTGTCTAGGTCAGCTGCCCTTTGAGTTGCTCGAAAGCCTTCCACACTCCTCTGTCCACTTGAACTGCTGACATCCCCGAAGAGTTTTGAAGAAGGGGGAGTACTTCTCTCCAGCTTTGATTAAGAAACGACCGAGGTCTGCCAGCCTTCTGGTCATTCTTTGGACTTCTTTGACGGTCTTTGGGGATGTCATTTCCACAATGACCTTGATTTTGCCCGGATTTGGCTCGACCCCCTCCGGAGTGAGGATGTGCACCAAGAATTTTTCTCATCCTGCCCCGAACACGCACTTGGCCGGGTTGATCCTCATCTTGTACTCTCCATCCTCTTGAGGTTTTTTTCACCATCACTACATTGGAGACCCAGCCTGGGTACTGGATCTCTGATACATTACCTGCCTTAAGCAGTTTTTTCACCTCCTCTCTGATGGGCTCGGCCAGCCTGGTGGCCACCGACCTCTGCTTCTGCCTGATGGGCTTGGCCTCTGGGTCAAGGTGGAGGCGATGACAACCCACCTCTGCATCAACCACGGGCATGTCGGCGGCGCTCCATGCGAAGGTGTCCATGTTTTCTTGCAAACATGTCACTAACTCCACCATGCTTTTGGCCTTGAGCGCTTTGCCTATCTTCAGCCTTCCGGGCCTCCCTCCCTCAATCATCACCTCCACCTCTTCCGCTGCTTCCAGCCTTGCCCTTCATTTCAGGACCTTCTCCAACTCTTCCACTTCCTCCATCCAGCTAATAGTGCTTACTGCGTTCAGATAACACTCCCGGGCGGCTCTTGGATCGCTCTTGATCCTCACCTGGACCTCTCCCTGACAATACTTCAAACATTGATGGTAGGAGAACGGGACAGCTTTGAAGAAGTTAATCAGCGGAAGTATGAAGATGGCACTGTAACAGCTCGGTGCATCTACTATAACGAATCGACACTTAATCGTCGTCCCTCTCAGAGTTACCAGCAACTCCACTCCTTCAACCTCCTTCCTCTCCCGGGAGAAGCCAAAAAGAGGTCTATCTGAGGCTATCACCCTTTCCGCTTCTACTTCCAACCCGTCAAACGTCCTCTTGAAGACGACATTCACAGAGCTCCCGTTGTCCACGAGAATCTGTTCAACGATAAAGTCCTCGATGGTAGCCTAGATGAGAAGGGCGTCATGGAAAGAGTTTTCATTCCCCAGCAAATCCTCCATAAATAATGTGATCTCTTCCAGTTGTTGAGGTGTCTGCGAGGTTGAGACGACACTCCTTCTGTAGATGGTGTGGAGGGTTCCCTTGCGGGAAGCCTCCACGCCGGCCCCTCCATGGATCGCTCTGACCCCTCTGCCTCCTCCTTGGCCGATTCCTCCACGAACTCCTTGGTCCACTTGATCCTCGTTCCTCCTTGCAGGGCCCTGCTGCCTCCCTAGGTCCTCCTGACCACTCTGCCCCTGGACTATCTCTCCTCCTTCTCCTTCTCCATCTCTTTCTCTTTCTCCTGCCCTCCTCCTGGCCTCCAGGAAGTCTGAGCACATCATGGTTTTGTGACCCTCAACTTGATGGAGATCACAATAGAGGGGAAACTCCGCAGGCCTGTTCCTCATCCTCCGATTCCTCCTCTAGAAACGGTGGCTCTGTCTGGCCACCGCCATTGCTTCTCTCTGGTTTCCTCCTCCTTGACGCCCTCCTGGCCAGATATGACCGTCCCGCCTCTCCGGGGAATATCTTCTCCCGACCGGCCTCCACGGGGGCCGGTTCACGGGGTACTAGAACCTTCGTCCCTCCGCTCGATTATCAGGAGCCACGACGGGCCTCCTCTCTTCCTGTCTCCGTTGCTTCTCTCTCCTCCTTGGTTCCTCTCTTCTCCCCTCTTGCTTTTTCACCTCTCCCTTCTTTCTCCACTCCCCGGGCCTCCTCTCTGGCGTCTTCTCTTCCTCCTCATCGTCCTCCTTATCCCTGGTTGTCCGATCTAGCCTGGTCAGGAAGCTGGGGTGGGTAGATTCTCCTTGAATAAACTTGTTGGCCCTTTTGAGTAGCTCCTCATAAGACTTTGGAGGCTCCATGCTGATACCGAGGCTGAAGAGCCCCTGCTTCAGCTTGAAAGTCAAGGCAAGCATTAGGGTATTACTATCCACCTCCTGGATACCCAAGACCTCCTCCTGGAAGCAGTCAATGTAACGTCCCAACATCTCCTGCTTGCCCTGTGTTAGATGGAAAAGGGCAACCGCCTCCTTCTTCCTCTTCTTTGAAATGGGGAATCTCGCCACCAGCCTATGGCGTAGATCCTCGAAACGTTTGATAGAATTTGTCGGAAACTGGTGGAACAAGTCTCTTGCCTTCCCCTCGAAGGGGATTGCGAAGAATCTGCAATTGAAGATGTCTGTCATGCTACGAATCGACACTACATCCTCGAACCATTGTAGATGCTTGACTGGGTCGTCTCTTCCGGAGTAGTAGTTCAGTGTTGGGTCCCTAAAACCTTTCAAGACTGGAGCTGACAGCACCCTTTCGTTAAACGGGCTCCTCCCTTTCTGGTGGCGAATGGAGAGTTGGCGAGAAGCACCAAACTCGCTTGCGCGAGTATCCCGGGCCCTCCATGATACTCGTCCTCCAGAATCCTGATCTCGGGGTACTCGGCGGGTAGTACATTGAATGCGTTGGTCGCTCTTGCTCCCCCACCACGTGCTCCTTGTCGGGCCTTCTGGGTGGCCCTACATCCTCCGACGAGGTCTCGCGAAGAGGCGACATTGTCGTGGCCTCCATGCGAGGAGTCAACAGCGAGTGCACGGTATCCTCGATGCGCTGCGCGAGCCCGCCGAGCTTCAAGCTAAACTCAACCTGGGTAACATACTCGCTTGGACCCTGGGAGTTTCCTGTCACTCCTTGCTCACTTTCATTCACCATGCTGCCTCATTGTCGGACTTCCCTCCTCCGACTGCGCTCCACATTCACCGCACCAAAGTGTTGAAGCCGGGAAAATCCCTACCCCAAAATACTCGGATGCAAGTACAGCCCGAGGTTACTTGACCCGGCGATTTAGCATGCCCGGCTCTGAAGATAAAACAAGAGAAAAAAATGACTAAAAGGACTGCAGACACTGCAGCAGGGAGGTCCCACCAAGTACCCGGAAACTTAAGAAAATTTCTCATCCACAACAAATGATGGCCGAGCAAGGTTCGAGGAATGCACCACACAGACAAAAAATAGTCTCAAGGGGGTAGATGAGGGTAGGATTACAAGATTTCAAGTTACAATTCTCGGTACCCCTGGGGTCCTATTTATAGGTAAAACCAAAAAAAAGGGGGAGAGGGGGGACTCCAGGCGAGTACACCCAGCCGTGCGAGCTTGTTCTCCGAGTTCTGCCGACTTCACGGATTTGCTAACTGGAGACTATCTTTAATCCTCGGTCATTATTGGCGAGGTAGTACCAGAAGTCGCCTACTAGGCGAGTGTTGTTGCTATTCGTCGAGATACGCTGTTCGGATGCTCGTCTTGATGGTCAGATAATTGATACTCGTCTATGTTGCTGAGTGGTCGCGCGCCTGAGCGAGTATGGTACTCTCCCGCAAAAAAGGATCCCCCCTGGTCCACTGTTGATTGTTGACCCGGTCTTCAATGTTGACATTGACTCCTGCTTCCATTGCACAATTGGGCCCTCCTTGACAAATAGGGGTTGTACACAGAGCCTTAATTCACGAATTAGATCCAAGTTGTACATGTTGCTGAGCTCATGTCAAGTGCAAGATAAGAAAGATGTCACGCAATGCTTTAGATTTCATGAATGTATCCTCATATTATTATTGTCTATGCTCTCAGATTCTACTAATTTCATGTTACCTTCTCTTTCTAATTCACTCCTAGCGTTTACTAAAAGAAGGTAGAATGAATCATTTTACATTATCTTAGAGATCTATCAATCACAAGAACAGAATCAACATTTAATTCAACTTTTTTCCCAAATCCTTTTTGTTTTCTCCCAAATTCCAATCGGAATACAAAGAGACAAAGAGTAGACCAAATGCAGCATTCCATTTAATTCAGGAAAAAAAATTAAACTGACAATCGACAGCTTTAATAACATAAATCAAGGTTAAGAGAAGGCATACTCACGCCATCTGCAAAATCCCTAGTAGTGAAGCACTGGTCATCGACGAGCACATCCCCCAAACTCTTTAAACTCTTCACTGAAAGAGGCCGAGTGTCATGCAACTGCAGCGGCCATAGAAAGAGAATGAAGAAACGAGTCCTTTAAAATTAACGTATCATTCAAAAAGAGAATAGAAGCAAATACGAATTACTTTGCTGGAAACCCAAATTGAAACTAAAGCGAAGAGCTGCAAATTGCTCTCCGTCAGTGGACGCAGGAGCCAGCAGTCCTCAACGCCGTTCTCCTCATCAAACAAATTCGATGCTCTGTCGCCACGAAATCTCGAGGATTAGAGTCTGAATTGATAAAAGAGAAGAACAGAAGGGGGGAGAAGAAACCTGGATCGAGTGATGGAGGGTAAGAACCCGTCGGCGAAGAAGGAAAGCGCGGTGTACTTGATGATCGGACGGACGAGGAGTTGCTTTCAGGATTGGAAGCAGTGCAAGATTTTCTTTAACGTTTTTCCCGCATTGAGAACTGGAGATTGAAGAGAAGATTTAGGGTCTGTTTGGCGCAGCTCTGGCGGCTGGAAAATCTCTATTCCAGCCGCCAGAGCTGTTTTATATGTGTTTGGGACAGCTCTCTGTGAAGAGCTTTTCAATCCGCCAGAGCTGTTTTGCAGCTTTTCAGAAATCTCCTCCCCCCAGCTTCTGCTCTTGCAAAATAGCTTTCTCTCTCACAGGTTTTGGAAATCTAATGGTTTCTTCAGATGGAACATGCTTAGAGGTCGGACGGCCTTCCTCCGGCGATTCCGAGCCCCTGACGGCCTTCCTCCGGCGATTCGAGCCCCCGACGTCCTTCCTCGGGCGATTCCGAGCGCACTTTGCACAGAATACCCAAACACTCTGCAGCTTTTCAAAACTGCTCCCCAGAAATCTATTTAAAACAGCTCTATCCGGACAGCAGCTTTTCAATCCGCCAGAGCTGTCCCAAACAGAGCCTTAGGGCGAGATTTAGGTTTACCTGGGAGGAGACGATGAGGAACTCAAGCAGACGACGTCGAAGAAGAGCGGGAGAATCGGAGCTCTCCATTTCCATCTCCGCCTGAGCAGAGCGAGAGTTTGCTCCGAGTAACTTAAATATTAAATTTTCAAAATACTGAAAAAAATAGGCTCAAATTAATTTATTTTATAGAAAATTATTTTTACTTGTCAAGTATTTGTGGGAAGTGTGGTCTGACTGGGATCCGGATCCTCTCCATTTCACTAGAAATGGAGGGGTATATTTCAGCATCTAATGGATAAGATAAGTCTGAAGAAAATCTTGTGGTGAAGATTTTTTTGAATAAAAAAATCTAAAAAAAATATGGGAAATGATGAACCCGTCGGATCAAAGTGAAATAAATAAACCATGAAATATATCCTCTCCATTTCAAATCCTGATTTGTCTGATATCAAATGTTTTTTAAAATTATTAAAATACTGTGTTTGCCAAGGATGGCGATTAAAATATGATTCTAGTTCAGTATTTTTTAATAGGCGTGATATGCGCATCTCTTATTTAGATATACGCAGCACGTTGATATACACAGTGACAGATGCAGAAAATTAATAATTGATGTGCACAAATTGATAATGAGGGTGCACAATTTTTTTTAAATGAATCACTAGCTTCTAAAAATTTTAACATAAGAAGTCAGACATCAACTTCCTTCAAAAAAAAATTTAAACGTTTCATTTTTATCGGAGCTGTATCTCTCTCATCTGACCACTGTTTTTGATGTATAAGTAATCAAAATTCATTGTTTCGACAAGAAGAATCCAAATACACTATCTATTTTTAAAAAAAATGTGGGGGGCAGTGTCCCTCGGACCCCCTCTGAATCCGCCCCTGGATATACATGGTCTCTAAATTGCTACTTGTACACCATATTATTATTAGTAGCTCAAAATATAAAAAAATATTTTAGAGTTTTAAATTTAGACTACGCATTCATGTACTAAATACTTCATTAATATAAAATCTACCACAAAATTCATTTTAAATATCAACTATACATGTTTTATTAAATCAAAGGAGATGAAAAAATGACCTCCAATGAGATCTCTCTACTGTTGGTGGCAGAATGGGGAGCGGGCAAAGCACCTCCGATGGATTTGGGCGAGATTTCGGCAAAGCAATGAGGTTCTGGGCGGAAAAGGAGAAGAACGGTTGTACCGGGAAAAATAAAGGACGGGCTGCGTTTATAATGGGTTGGACTGTTGGAGTATTCCATTTCTAATATTAGAACTTTAAATATGGTGTCTGAATAGCCCGTTTGGGTGTGCGTCCATCAATCCTCTTTAAAAAAATAATGTGGTTCTCAATCTTCCTGTTTCTGTAGCCGAAGGGGGCAGGGCGAAGGTGACCACGGAAGGCGGGCTTCCCATTCTTCGCTGGGGGAGGAGTTCCCTTTTCTCTGGCCTGCTGCCTTGAATCAATTCCAGGAAACATAGAGGAGCCTGAAAATTCTAATCTCCTGCCAGGGGATGATATTGTAGACCGGTTTGGCTCTGAGTAGGCGGCAGTTGGGCTGATTGGCGGCGCTGGGATCATTGGCGGTGGTCGGCGAAGCAGCTGGTAGCAAGAAGTGGAGTTCGGCAGCAGGAATCAAGGCATCGTTGAGTTGTTAGATATTAGAGGAGTGTTTTTGAGTTATTAGACATCAAAAATATATATATATATATATATATATATATATATATATATATATATATATATATAAATATATATATATATATATATATATATATATATATATATATATATAATATATATATATATATATATATATAATATATATATATATATATACATATATTTGGAGTTGCAAATATCCAGTGTGAGACTGCAAATATAAGGTCCATTTTTGTATGGACTCGCATTAAATAATACTATCAGTATGATCACTTCCATGAAATATGTTGTCAACTATATCAGACATTAATTTTTAAACCTTTTTAAGCCAAGTGAGTTCATGAAGAGAGTAGAGAGGGAACACAGGCATGAAGAGCTCGCAAACCTTCTCTGCTGGAGTTCATAAAAAAATCCCAGGAGGAAGAGAATGGCAGTTACAAGAGCAATCAAATTCCTAACAGCTGCACACAGTAGCAGATTTTGATAAATTTGTGTGTTCAAGTATGGGGCACAAATCCGTCTGATAAAGAACGGATCTTAGTGTCGTACGGCAATCATTTTTCGGCCGCCCTACGAATTCTTTTTGGCCATATTTTTGACCATCGTAAGATATCCTTCTCGCACACGATCATTTTGAGTACTCATATGTATATATTGCGGGCGCAGCCCGCAACGACGCATCGAGCACGTGCAAAGCCCGTGCGGAGGTGGGCGAAGCCCGCCTAGATGCATCCGAAGGCCGCCCGAGAGCATCGAGCACGGGCATAGCCCGTGCGAAGATGCTCGTGTGCGTCTATATATATATAACCAACCATAACACAGCAGAGAACCTACAATTACAGCACAAAAACAAGCAGACATGAACTTATTGAACTCTGCTTCCACAAAGAAACAATGTGAAACAACAAAACACCCAAAGTCAAGACAAACAGGTAATAGTGCAGAATTATGCGTCAACTTTCAAAAGTTTCTTCCCCAAAAGGCCAAAACCCAAAAAAAAAGGTCTAAGAAAAATAATAGTTCAAAACGTGCTTTCTCGGCTTATGCTCTCGGACACAAGCGGAAAACAAAATAAGTTTGTGCATTAAAATTGCCAAGTAAAACTCATAGGCGATGCGTAGCTTCACGTAAAAATTTCAAAATCCGACATCTCACCGGACTACTCAATTTGTATCAGCCTCAACTTAGACTCCACCGCAAGTGCTGCTGCTCGGTACCACGTCGCCGCCGCCATAGCCCCGGGATCAGGAGCGGAAACAAGTATCTCCGCTGGCACGTACGACGAGCGACCCGCCTGAGCTTGGAAACCGGGTGGATATGCATATTAACATTTCACAAAAGAATAATTAGTCTTCAGAAAATAAGAATAATTACCTGCGCCTGCATGTTTTTCGTCAACTCAGCTCCTCGCCAAGCAGCTTCCGCGGAAAGGACAAAAGAGGTCACGGGATCATCCCCGGCATCCAGCCCCTGCAACGACACGAGAATCGCGTCACGGTGCATGAAAAGGGAGCAGAGCGGGGTATCGACGAACTCGCCTCATTCAAAGCAGCTGCGGCGGGAATAAGCGCATCCAACATTGTGCGGTGCCCGGAGCTAGCTCCACCGTACTTGCTCACTGCGGCAATGGCCGCCTCGAGTGCCTTGGCCACTACGCCAAAAAGAAGGATTTTGCTCTTCAGACCACTGGAAATTTAGAGGCAGCAATTCATTACAAAATCACTCACAGTGCTTCGAAGTGACCTCAGGAGAGCCTTTTAAATTTGTGTAAGCTGCTTTGCATAATATTTCATATCTGTTGGAAGGGAGAACGAAAAATCATTCAGACTTTCCGCCATGATTGGTTGGAAAATGTCGATAAAAATTCGAACAAGAAAGGCCATGTAGAAATACAGGATCCCACTTGTTCCTCCCATCACCCTCCTAATCGACGTCCCAATCTCGTTTATAGTTCGTGCGACATCATTGAGTGGGTAACTGTGAAGTAGAAAGTTGAATAAACTCAGCCAAACACAAGCGAATAGATTAAAATAACTTGGTCTGCGTTCTTACCATTTCTTCATGTCCTCCAAAACTGCCGTGGCACCTCTAAACATCTGTACAAGGAGTTTTCCTTAAAATGACCTAGTTCATTCAACCAGAGAGAGAGAGAACGCGGTATAAACAACAAAATTGAATAGCCAAAAAAATCAACTCACAGTAGTACCACAATCTCCATCACCAACTTTGTGATCCCATTCGTTTAGTTGGTGCCTTGAGTTGATAAGTGCATTTGCGGCGGCTTCGATGGCAGCTTCAATAATGCGACCTTGTTCGCTAAGCTCTTGTGGTTGAGACAGCAGCTGTGTCTAGATTAAGTCATACGCTAAACCAAACACAAGAAAATAATCCACAAAGATGTTATCACCAACCTCTTCTTACCTTCTCATTTGTTTCTATTCGAGATGGCTGTAAGGGAACAGGTATTTTAACAGGCGGGCGATCTCCTGAAAATTAGAAATCCCGTGGGTGAATGTAATAAAAGTGCCAGGAAACAACATTCTGCATCGAAAAACTTGGCTCGGATGATTAAAGAAAAATTTTCCTTACAGTGAGTGAAGAGAGTCTTCAGTATATCTTTTTTAAAAAGTTGCTTGAGCAACGATAATGATGAAACATATAGTGATTTACTTGTTGACTCTTCTGAACTATCAACATTATCACCATCATCATCAATGGGCCTATCCAACTGCTTTTCATTTGTTACTGCTTAGTGATGTTGCATGAGGTGTTAAACTTAATTCACACAAATTATAGGGTACAACTTTGTTTCATTTTTAGCTAAGGTTCATTCCTTCAACTACTTGAGTTTTGACGAGTGAACCATTCAAAGAGATGCGCATGAGGAAGAGAAAATGAGCAACTTAAAATCACGAACAATGTATTATAATCAATAGGAATACATCTGAGAGAGGAAGAGAGAAGAGAGTTCCAAGAGGAGAGCAAAATAGAGAGTAGAGAGAGAAAGAGAGAGCCCCAAACAACTATGATCCTCTAGGATCCCCAAACCATAAGCCTCTCCCCCTTGTATATATGAGGGAGGAAATACTTAACACTATTAATTAATAAATTAATTAATTATAATTTATCACCGCAACTTCCATATGTGCGCTCCATGAACTCCGACGAGGGGGATCCGCTTTAGTGAATGTGCCCGCGTAATAGACAAACTATACATGAGAAAAGTGGGACTGACTATACATGAGAAAAGTGGGTATATACATAGGCAAATTCAATTCTTCTACACTCCCCCGCACGCTGGAGCATACAGATTGTCAGGGTCAAGCTTGGAAACAAATTGTCGATATAATGGGCGTGTTAAGGCTTTGGTGAGAATATCATAAATCTGCTCGGCAACAGGAGCATGCACAATTCGTGTGCTCCGTAGTGATAATGGTGGGGAATATGATGACCGGGGAGCGTTCGGTGCCTATCTTGCTGAACATGACATTATCCATTAAACCACATATGTCCACACTTCCCTCTCAAAATGATGTCGCTGAACGGAAAATAGGCACTTGCTGGAGGTTGCTCGATGTTTGTTGCTTGCGATGCACCTTCCCAAGTCCTACTGAGGTGATGCGGTTCTCACGGCCGCCCACCTTATTAACTGTCTCCCGTCTCGTTCCATTTCCTATGATACGCCCCTCCTGTCTAGCCAAAAACCACATCGTCCACACTTCTCGGATCGCCACTCGTATCTTTGGTTCTGTCTGCTTTGTCCACGTTCATACCCCGCATCGTGATAAACTGGATGCGCGCGCTATCCGGTGTGTTTTTGTTGGATACTCTCCTACCACCAAAGGATATCGGTGTTATCACCCTCCAACTCGTCGCTACTATTGCACTGTTGATGTTACCTTTCGTGAGGGGGAGTCGTATTTTGGTCCTCGTCAGGGGGAGACGGGTAGTAACGGTGACGAGACCTTCGACTGTCCTCTCCCGATTGTTGCCTCTCCTCATCTTCCACGTTCTCATGTTCAGTCTACTGATCCTGTTCCTGCTTCTTCCTCGCTCCCTCCTATATTATACACATACTCTCGCAGAGCTCGGACTGCTGAGCAAGTACAGACAGTAGATGTTCCACCAGGGCCGGTGCCTGTCTCCGCTCCAGATTCAGATGATGACCTTCATGTTCCTCTTGCTCATCTCAAAGGTAAAAAGGGTGGCATCAAACACCCCATTGTCAACTACATTTGTTATACTCACCTCTCTCAGGCTCAAAAAATTTTATCTCATCACTTTCCTCTATTATGATTCCTAAGACCTGACAGGAGGTTGTTCAGATACCTGAGTGGAAACAGGTTATGGAAGAGGAAATGAGTGCCTTGGAAAAAAATGGAACATAGCGGCTTGCGAGTCTTCCCCGGGGAAGCGCACGGTTGGGTCACGCTGGATCTTCTCTGTTAAACAGAATCAAGATGGGGTGGTGGAGCGGTACAAAGCTCACTTGGCCGCTCAAGGATATACCCAGACCCAAGATACAGACTACCAAGAGACCTTTGCCCCTGTTGCAAAGATGAATTCAATTCGGGTGATTCTCTTTTGTGCTGCTAGTCATGGATGGGAGCTACAACAGCTCGACGTCAAAAAAGCATTCTTGCATGGTGATATGAAAGAGGAAATCTACATGACTATCCCTCTGGGGTTTATCAAAGAAGGGTTCAATGGAAAGGTCTGTCGTCTGCAGAAATCTCTATATGGCCTAAAGCAGTCCCCGAGAGCTTGGTTTGGACGGTTTAACAAGACCATGCTTCAACAAGGCTATGCTCAAGTAAAAACTTCCTACAACAACAGCCAACAGGCTAGTATCGGCATGGCTCCACACGAAGCTCTTTATGGAAGAAGGTGTAGAACCCCCTTGACATGGGTGCAAGATGAAGACCCGAAGGCTTTGGGTGTTGAATATATTGATGATATCGATGCGGCGGTTAGACTGATACGGGATCGCATGTTGGAGGTTCAAAGTCGGCAGGCGAAGTATTATAATGCAAGACACCGGATGGTGGAGTTTCAAGTGGGTGATAAGTTGTTCCTGAAAATCCGACCAATGCATGGAGTGTTACGTGTGCGTGGTGTGAAAAAGCTCAGCCCAAGGTATGTTGGGTCTTATACTATATTGGAAAGGATTGGCCCGCTAGCATATCGGTTGGAGTTACCGCCCGAGCTAGAGAACCTCCACGACGTGTTCCATGTGTCGTCGCTTCGGAAGGCGCTGTTGAGGCCCGATCAATACATCCCCACAACTTATGGTGTTGTGGCGTCTGATAGGTCTGTGCGACTAGAGCCGGTGCGGATCGTAGATAGCGAGACAAGAAAGTTACGCCGCAAAAGTGTTCCCTTGGTGAAGGTGTTATGGTCCAATCATGGCAAGGAGGAATATACATGGGAGCAGATGGATGTGATGCAAAAACACTATCCGGAGTTGTTTGCTCAAGGTAATTTTATTTAAAGCATATTATATTTAAAGCGCCATTAGTATTTCACATAATCCGGTTCAACGTGACAGAACGATACATGTTGAAGTTGACAGGCATTTCATCAAAGATCACCTTGACAAGGGGAATATTTGCACTCCATTTGTAAACTCATATGATCAGTTGGTCGATGTCTTCACCAAGGGGCTAAGCAGTGACAACTTCTTGAACAATACTGACAAGTTGGAAATGATCAATATATTCTCAACTTGAGGGGGAGAGTTGAATATACGTGTTAAACACGTTTTATTTTACGTTTTATGTTATCAAATTTATGTATTCACGTGATAGGTCACATGTATTTCTTGCCTATTAATATGAATTATTAGCCCGGTTTAGGGCATTCCTCCTAATTGATTCTTCCTCTCTACTAATAAAGCCGGCCATAATTAGTTGACATAAGTACAGTGATGATAATTGAATGACATCAACAAGCAAAACATGAAACATTGTGAGAAGGCATATGAAATCTATTATTAAAACAAAAAAACGAAAGAAATTTGAAATGCCACAAGTCAAAATGAATATATGACCCTAAAATGCATAACTATTATCTTAAATATTGTCATCCACTTTTCTAGCATGGGCTTCACCTATTTTGAGTGGTTCTATGTGTTTGTGTCATTCTGTAGGTGTGCCAAAATAAGATTAAAAGAACTAGAAAGTAAGAGCTCGTTTGAGCTTAATTCGCGACAACACAAGTACAGTCAAGTGCAAAGTAGAAATCCTCATAAATTTGATTTGAGGCAACAGTAAATAAGAAGAAAAAGAAGACTTCCGTTGAAGATTGTGCCAAGAGTTTCAATAACTGTAAAGAGCCAAATGTTACTCAGTATTTATGTAGACCATTATTTTTTTCTGTAAAATAGTCCACCCAAGTCTAGATCAACTCTTCCATCCCCTTGCTTGATAAACTCTGAAAAACCTAAACTTGCCAGCAGTGATGTTACACGACTTGAAGGCAAAGTAGATGAAACCAATGATTCATTCATGCATAAGAAACGCTCAGTTAGCTTGGTATAATATAATAACCTATATTTACAGCATGTATAATAACACATCAATATCAGAACATATATGCATGCAGTTTCCTAACAATCCGAATAATTATAAGCATAATTAAGAGCTTTGTAGTTCTTAAACACGAGAAGAAGAGTATATAGTAATAAACTTGAGACACAATTTATGCTCAAACATATGTTTATTTCTGCACCAAACTTGCTATAATTAAACATATTTAGTTTTATGCCGTATGTACCTTCAGTGCCCACAGGCCAGGACGGAGCTTTAGTTGGTGCATCCAGGCGCTGCAAAATGATATGGTCTGCTCTCATAAGCGAAATAGAGAATCCTATATAAAAATGAAAATAAAAATCAATTTTAGATGAAATTAGCCACAGATCATTTGTAGCTTTATGCATTAACAGTAGAAAGAGGAAAATGTCTTGATTAATTGTGAAAGAGAGCTCCCCACACAAATATATGAAGGGGAGAAAAAGTACAAAAGACAAAACTACCCTTATGAGTAAAATACAATAGAATAGAAATAAAACGAATAAAATGACTTGATTTCAACTCTCCCCCTCAAGTTGAACGATAGATATCCGTCATTCCGAGCTTATGAGTGTCATCAGTGAAGACATCGGATCCTAGACTCTTGGTGAAGATGTCAGCCAACTGATCTCTGGAGTGAACAAAGGGTGTAACTAAGTTTCCTTTTTCAAGATGATCTTTGATAAAATGGCGATCCACCTCAACGTGCTTAGTCCTGTCATGCTGAACTGGATTGTGTGCAATGCTGATGGCGGCTTTGTTATCGCAGTACAGGGATATGGGAGCGTCCTCCTGAAGCCCCAGATCTTGCAGTAGGGTACGCAACCACAGGCCTTCACAGAGGCCTTGGGACATTGCCTGGTACTCAGCCTCGACACTTGATCTGACCACCACATTCTGTTTCTTACTACGCCATGTGACCAGGTTTCCTCCAATGAATGTGCAATAGCCCGTTGTAGATTTCCGGTCATCGTGGCATCCAGCCCAGTCTGCGTCAGTGAAAACATCGATCCGCAAGTGATTGTTCTTAGAGAACATTAGCCCCTGTCCTGGGGACTTCTTCAAATACCGGAGGACACGGTAAGCTGCCTCCTGGTATCTGACTCTCGGAGCATGCATGCATCTACACAGGATCCCAACAGCATATGTAATGTCGGGGCGAGTATGCGAGAGATATAAGAGCTTTCCCACCAATCTTTGATAACTGGAGGCATATGTACGATCATCATTGCTATCCTCATCGATCTTGTGGTTCTCCTCCATAGGAGTGTCTGCGGGGGCACAATCGAGCAGACCGGTCTCCGTTAGCAGGTCCAACACATACTTGCGTTGGGAGATAAAAATACCTTTGTCAGAACGGGTTACTTCAATTCCTAGGAAGTAGCGTAGCCTTCCCAGGTCTTTTACTTCGAACTCAGCTGAGAGACGAGCCTTCAATTTGGAGATTTCATCTGTGTCATTTCCTGTGATCACAATATCATCAACATAGACAATTAGAACAACAATTTTCTTTCATTTCTCCTGACAAATAGGGTATGATCAGAGTGGCCCTGCTTGTAGCCAAACTGGATCATGGCCTTGTGGAATCTACCGAACCATGCCCTCGGGGACTGCTTCAGCCCATACAAGGACTTTCGTAAGCGACAAAC
This sequence comes from Platanthera guangdongensis, assembly GCA_039583875.1. Taxonomy (NCBI): domain Eukaryota; kingdom Viridiplantae; phylum Streptophyta; class Magnoliopsida; order Asparagales; family Orchidaceae; genus Platanthera; species Platanthera guangdongensis. The sequence goes on from CM077165.1 coordinate 154,976,853, forward strand.
AAGGCTCTCTTGTCCCTTCCTCACAAAGCCTGGAGGAAAGACCATGTGCACCTCTTCCTCGAGGTCCCCGTGCAAGAACGCATTTTTGACGTCCAGTTGATGAAGTTCCCAGTCTAAAATCACAGCACATGATATGATCACACGAATAGAGTCCATCTTTGCAACCGGTGCAAAGGTCTCTTGGTAATCAATCCCCTGAGTCTGGGTATAACCACGAGCAACCAACCGAGCTTTATAGCGCTCGACTTTCCCATCTGGATTCTGCTTGACTGAGAAGACCCATCTTGAGCCAATGGGTTTCTTGTCAGGAGGAAGAAGGATGACATCCCATGTGTGAGTCTTCTCTAAAGCGGACATTTCTTCATTCATTGCTTGAGCCCATACTGAAATGTCAAGTGCCTCCTGCCATGTCTTAGGAATAGAGATCTCGGACAAAGAGGATATAAAAGACTGGTGAGGCTTAGAGAGGTGATTATAAGCAACATGGTTAGAAATGGGGTGTTCGGTACACTGGGCCTTACCTCTTAATTGAGCAATAGGAACATGTAAAATCAGCATTGGCAGCGGCGGAACAATGACGGGCTGTTCACCTGTTTTTCGACGATGATAAACATGAGGTAGCGGCGTGATGAGAGATGGATGATGAGAGAAGGGTATATGAGAGATATCTGTAGTGGATGGCATAGTGGAGGTAGGAGAGATATCTGTAGTGGATGGCATAGTGGAAGTAGGAGTGCTACTACGCCCGGGGGGGATAACAGGAAGAGGAACAACACCAATAACATCATTATCTTCCTCCCCCTGACGAGAAGGAGTCGAAGCTAAGTAATAAGATTCGTCTTCGCGAAACGTCACATCCATGATACAGTAAGTACGTCTGGAGGGTGGGTGATAACACCTATACCCCTTGGTGGTGGTAGAATAGCCAAGGAAAACACAATGGAGAGCTTGAGGATCGAGCTTGTCACGGAGTGGCTGATGAACATGAACAAAACAGACACACCCAAACACGCAGGGTGGAAGCGAAGAGGTATGAACAACAGTCGTAGAAGAAAGACGAGCGAGAGAGGTGGTATACTCTAGAACTCGTGAAGGAAGACGGTTGATAAGATGAGTGGTCGTCAGGATGGCATCACACCAATAGGGTTTCGGAAGGTGCATAGAGGTGAGGAGATAACGGGCAACATCTAGGAGATGCCCGTTTTTTCGTTCTGCCACACCCTTTTGGGTGGAAGTGTAAACACACGTGGTTTGGTGGATGATGTCAATCATGCCATTGCTCGAGAGATAGGCACCAAACGCACCACGGTCATCATATTCTCCCTCATTGTCGCTTCGAAGAACACGAATGGTTCCGTTGAACTGTGTTTGTATCATCTTATGAAAGGTTTGAAAAACAGAAGCAACTTCTCCTTTTTTCTTCAAAAGATAAACTCATGTAGTACGAGAAAAACAATCATTAAAGGTAACAAACCATCTATAGCCAGTTAAAGACACAATCGGGGAAGGTCCCCAAACATCAGAATGTATAACAACAAAAGGTGTACTACTAGGAGAAGATAAATGAGAAGTTGAATGACGAACATGTTTAGACATTACACATACATCACATTTTAAACTAGGAATAAGTTGAGATAAAGCAGGAAAGAGTTTCTGAAGATAAACGGGAGACGGGTGACCAAGACGCAAGTGCCAGCGGCGAGCGTCAGTAGCAGTAGCAGCCGAAGAAGAAAGCACAAGGGATGAAGGTGTAGTATCCAGGTAGTACAGACCATCACGATTCCTACCACTGCCAAGTATCCGCTTCGTACCCAGTTCCTGAAAAAGACAGTAATCAGAGAAAAAGGTTGCAGAACAGTTAAGAGATTTAGTAAGGTTGCTAATAGAAAGTAAACTGCGGGGAAAGAAAGGAACATGCAAGACGGAAGAAAGAGGAAGAGAAGAGGAACATGAAAACAGACTCTTGCCAGTAATAGGAGACAAGGTACCATTGGCAGTGACAACCTTGTCCTTACCAGACAAGGGGGTGTAGGAAGAAAAACCTGTAGAGGACCCGGTCATGTGGTCAGTGGCTCCGGAATCAATGATCCACTCAGACGGAGGAGACATAGCGGCATGGGCACTGGGCATCGCAGCAGTAGCAAACAAAGAGGAAGTACCATTCGGAGTAGAGTCAGACTGAGGGTGAAGTAGGCGTCGCAGAGCATCCAGTTCTGAAGAGGTGAAGTGATCCGGGAGCTGACCATGATGACTCTCCTACATCTCTGTGGAATAAGCAGCATCATGAGAACGGGTACCAGTATGGCGGGATCCCCCACGTCCAGGGTCACGACCACGTCCACGGCCACGGACATATCCAGGTGGAGCAAGGTGAGGATGAAGCTTGAGGCACACTTCGCAAGAATGGCCCCGACGACCACAATGAGCGCATGTGGGAATCGTGCGGGTGTGATTGTAGCAACCACGTCCAGTACTCGTAAAGGCAGAGCGGTCAGGATGAGGAACCGCCGTGCTGAGAGAACGTCGACGATCTTCATCACCAAGAACCATACTGAAGGCCTCTCGGAGAGATGGAAGAGGAGACCGATGAAGAATATTGGTGCGAACCATATCCAGCTCCATGCCCAAACCCATCAAGAACACATGTAGGCGGAATCGTTCATCTCTTTTCTGCAACAGGACTGCATCGGCAGTGCAGGCAGGTGTAAACTGGTCGAAGTAGTCCAACTCCTGAGAGATACGCTCGAACTCGGAGTAGTAGGTAGAAACTGTCACGGATCCCTGCCGGAGCTCCAACATCCGGCTGGTAAGCTCATAGACCTGAGTGGAGTTCCCAATCTGAGAGTAAGTCTCCCGCGCTCGAGTCCAAATCTCATAGGCTGAGTCCATTAACATATAACTGCGGTACACCTTGGGCGTCATAGAATGGAGAAGCCAGGAGACCACCAGGGAATTTTCCGAGTCCCATCGTGGCCAAGAAGAATCAGCCCTAGACGGTGCCACCTTAGTCTCATCAATGTATCCAAACAACTGATGACTGCGGATAACATGTTGTGTTGCACGAGACCATTCGAGGTAGTTTGTTCCATCCAGTGGGACAGTGGTAATTTTCAAGGAGCCAGCATGGCCAGAGAGCCGCTGAGATTCACCCATCGGGGGAGCCATAACCATCGGGGATGTAGAATCAACTGCAGCTGAGGAATCATCCATGACGAAGGCACAGAAGGGCAATGAGAGAAAAAAAGAGCAGCCGACAAGATCAGAAAGCTGGCTGCAACATAGGGTCAAGATCTGGATCACTCTGGATGCATCAGGAGGCGAAACCAGATCTAGATCTGGATCAGGAAGCAGCAGAAGACGAGAAAGAGAAAGAGATCTGGATCTGGAGAAGCAGCGTCGGCAGGAGAAGCAGCGTCGGCCAGAATACGCAACAGGCGATGGCAGGAGAAGCAGCGTCGGGCGAAGACTGCGGGAAACACGGCGTCAGATGCAGCGTCAGGCGAAGATGCAGTGACCGGCGACGGCCGGCGAAGCAGCTACAGGTGGCGTCGGCATAGATCGGAAGCGCAGACGACCACGGCGATGCGTCATGAGGAGACGGCCGGCTCCTTCAGCATGCCCCGCTGCCAGCGATAGAGTCGTGAGGCTCCATGCACGATGGGGGCGACAAAATGGCCGGGAGATGAGAAGATCGGGCGGCGAACTGAGAAGATCGGGCGGGAGGCGAGCGGCGACGAGAGACGGTTTAGGGTTCGGGAAAAAAAAGCTCTGATACCAAGTAGAAAGAGGAAAATGTCTTGATTAATTGTGAAAGAGAGCTCCTCACACAAATATATGAAGGGGAGAAAAAATACAAAAGACAAAACTACCCTTATGAGTAAAATACAATAGAATAGAAATAAAACGAATAAAACGACTTGATTTCAACTTAACTACCTGCCATATCAAGAGATGTCATGAACACTCCAGTATAAACTCTGTCAACTGCAAGCCCATGCTCCAACTGCAGCAGTGGGACTGCCTTTCCAGAAGCAATCATGAGTTCCATCACAGTAGTGGCACCTAAGCTGTGCATGAGGCAAGAGGAAATCAAATATTATCAAGCCAAACAATTCTCAGAAAGAATATTCTGCTTAAATGAAAGCAATCATAAGTAATTATCAGAGGAAACTATATTAAAGTTTCAAGTATAAAGAAAAATTAACAGTAATTAACAACAAGATTTGAAGTCCTAAATACCTCACAGTACCAAACAGAATAAAGAAGAACCTGGAGAGAAAATATATAAAGACATGATAACTACCCTTACATTATGAGATACATAGCTCTACCCTATCTATGAAACACGGATACTTACAACGGTCTTATGTATCATACCTGAAAATGTTTCGGAGTCGGGAAACTCTCGGAAATTCTAGGAAACCCATCCCGGAAACTCCAGAACCTTCTTTTAATTTTAGAAATAAAGATTTTTGATATTCATGAATACTTTTTGATATTACCAAATACGTCTGAATATGCTTGAAAATGCTGAAAAATTGTGTTTTACGATGGTGACATAGAGAAAGACATGTGAGAAAAATTGTAGAAAAATAAGCGGTGGGATTTAACTGATCACATACTTTTATTCATATTTCTTATTTAGGATATGATACATCTTTCTGACACAAATCTTGCTTTCATTTATATGATATATGATGTATAGTGATGAAAAAATAAAGAAATGAATATCCCACATGTCTTCGTAGTAATTTGAGCTTCTATTAAAATTTTAAAAAAAATCAAAAAATGTATCTCGTATCCTAGGTTTTTTTTAAATCACGTTTCACGTATCTATATCATATTGTATCGTGTATCTCGTCCCCGTCCCCGTGGAACATAGGCTTTACCTTATCTTCAACAGTTCACACATACCCTGTTACGGTTGCGCATGCAGAGGGAGGTGATGACGGGTCCTTCTGAAGAAGTGACCGAAGACGCGTCGTCGACATGATTTCTTTATTTGCTTTTGTTATGTTATTTTAATTTATGTGTACACTTTATTTTTGCACTGCTTTTCGTTATCTGCACCACACACTTATAAAGGGGTGCGTTGTACTCTTTCCTTATGCTTGGATGAATGAAAATTAGGGTGGCTCCCTAAGATTTCCTCTCAACCCTAATCCTCCCCCTTCTTCCTAACATCCGCCGACTCTTCCCCTTGCCGGATTCCTCTCGTGATCGTATCAATTTGGTCTGACATGCCTCACCGCCCGCTATCTAGCCGTCGGTGATCGCGATTGCACAAGCCGCGACTTTCGTCTCGTCCGTTCCGCGTCTGATCCCGCCGCACATTGCGGCCTCCATCCTGTTTCCGCGCATCACATCTAATTCAACCGCGCATCACGCCTGATTTAGCCGCACATCACGCCCGATTCAGCCGCGCATCATGGCACACTCAATCCCGCTTCTAGTCGTGCAACGCTCGAATCTCGATCCTTCCACAACACCTCCGCCAGTCAGCCGCGTCGAGTCTTCGGGCCGCCGATCCGCCCCTTGGGACTGCGCCAGCGAGTTTCGCCGCTTCCTGCGTCTGGGCGTCCGCCGGACAGCCATTTTTTGGCCTGATCCACCAGTTGAAATTGTTGGTCTCTGTTTCTGCGGAATCCTAGCCCTATCTGGCGGAATTCCGCAAGTGTAGGGGCCCTTCCTTCGACTGCCAGCCGATTCTTTCCGCTACGCCGCTTCCAAGTTGCTCCGCCGCATGTGTCTCGTCAGCCATCACTCCCCAGCTCCTACCTTGCCTCCGCTGCTCTGATCTGATTCCCTCTAATGGCAGCCGCCGATTCTAGCCCATGGATCCAAACACTCATTGCACTGGTGATCTTCTTCTGAATGAGTCGCTGCTTGGAGGCTCAAGAGCAACTCATCGCCTCCATGCGTGCCTCGCTCTTCGCCCTCCACTCCAAGATTAACTCCCTGCAGGTGTCCGCCGCCGTCATCTCCACTGCGTCCCCACCCGCGGACTGCGACTCTCTCCTAGGCGTCGGACCGCCGTCCATTCCTTCAGCACCCAGTCCTTCCCCCGTTCCGGGCCGGTCCGCCCTCTCCCTCGACATTCTCTCATTTGTCGGCATTGACCCGATGGGTTGGATCACCAAGGCGGAGCAATATTTCAACCTAAACTACACACCGGAACACGACAAGGTATCTACAACGGTGGTTGGCCAAAACGGCCCTCCATTGGGCTCAGTGGCTCCTCCGCTATCGAGGATCTTTGCGGCGTCCGCCAGACAGCCGCCCTGGACGACTATGTTGATGAGTTCGTCCCACTGGTCTCTCACGTCCCGGGCTACCACCCGATCACTACCTGGGCTTCTTCATGCAGGGTCTACTGCCACATATCGGCTCTTGTCTCCATACGCACCACCCTCACACAATATCGGATGCAATGGACTTGGCGTGCCTGGTAGAGGCCGGCCTCTCACCTCGGCCACCTGCTCCTACAGCCGACCACCACCAGCCTCGACCACCTTGGCGACCAACAGCCACAGCTCCTCCACCGTAGTCGCTGACTTGGGGAAACCGGTTGGGCCACCCACCGGGCCCTCAGCGCATCTTGAATGTTGATTACAATGAGCTTCGCAGTAAGGGTCTCTGTTTTTGGTGCCTCCAACCCTACTCCCCCAACCATGAGTGCGTCATGAAGAAGTTCCACGCCATCATCGGCGATGTCGACCCTCAGGTGATCCTGACCGACTTTGAGTCATCGGAGCTCTCAGCGGGGGATACACCACTCGACTCCACCGCGCCTGCGTTCCACCGCTTGTAGTTATCTTGTGCCTCAACGGGCGGGATCTCCCGCCAGTAGACCATGCAGCTTTTGGGCACTTGCAGCTCTTGGGCAGTCTGTATGGGCGATGGGCGTCAACGACCCAGTGGTGTATCTAGAAAATTGATAATGGGGGTGCGCAAATTTTTTTTAAATGAAATAGCACAAACCCATATGTTTTTCCTCTCCAGATCAATGACTTGGATTGCGCTCGATGCACTCAGCTCATGTGTGTCCAATGCACGATATTTTTTTTCTTATGTTTGTCCTTCACCATAGGAATGCGTCACCGAGTTCTATAAATTTTAATAAGGAGGGTCAGACGTTAACTTCCTCCAACAAAGAAAATTTGAATGTTGTCATCTTATCGGAGTTGTTTCTCACTCATTTGACAGTCGTTTTTGACGTATAAGTAATCAAAATTCATTGCCTCGGCGAGAGAAATCCAAATCCACAAATCATTTTGAAAAATAATGGAGGGTCAGTGTCCCTCGGGCCCCCCTCTGGATCCGCCCCTGCACCGACCGATTCAGGGACGTTGCAACGCCGTCTCTCTTTTCGTGGGGTCCTATTCTATGACTGCAGACTTCTACGCATTCTTCTTAGGTGGTCTCTACGCCATTCGGGGGGTGGCTTGGCTCCGCACGCTCGGCGATGTGTGCGTCAATTGGGAGACTATGTCCATACAGTTCCTACGCGAGGGTCAGCCATGTCGCCTCGACGGTGACTCCGCTCTCTTGCGCTCTCTGATCTCCCTCTGCACTATCCAACAGACCACAGACATCGGCCTCTCCACTGGGTTGTGGAGCCTCTCGGGCCCATTCGTTGTGCTTCTTCCTTTTCTGATGGACCACCAAGAGCTGTCTACTCCGCTCGCCGACGTCATCCAGTCTCCGACAGGATTGCCACCAGCCCAGCCTTCTCTAGTCTGGAAGAAAGATGCCAGTTGTCACCATACTATCCAGCCAAGCTATTTGACGAGTCCATCTGAAGGAGGAGAGACCGAAGAAGCGCCGTCGACATGATTTCTTTATTTGCATTTGTTATATTATTTGAATTTATATGTATGCTTTATTTTTGCGTTGCTTTTCGTTATCCGCACCCCGCACCTATAAATGGGCGCACTGTACTCTTTTTCCTTATGCTCAAATGAAAGAAAATTAGGGTTTCTCCATAAGATTTCCTCTCAATCCTAATCCCCCTCTTCTTCCTCACCTCCGTCGGCCCTTCCCCTTGTCGGATTCCTCTCGGGATCGTATCATACCCACATGATTTTTTGTTTATCCTGGAAACAGGGGATTCGGGTGGCATAATAAAATATGAGAGTTACTGAAGTGTTTAATTTGCATTCTTACAAATTCCTTGTTAAGCAAATAAATGCTCTAATTTTGTGTATATACATGAAAGATAAGCACTATAAATGTCAATCATAAAACATATATAACATAAATATGAAGTATTTCTCAACACGGTAAATATTTGGATGTTCTTAGAAAATCAATCACAATCCATAAGGTTAAATTTTTCCCATAGTGCAGAAAATAGAGTGATGGAGATCGATCACATCTCATTTGAGTGATTTGTCATTATCGACATTTTATTGACCGTCGGGCAGACAATCAGAGACCGTAATTGCGACAGGCTCAATTTTTCTTTTTTATGTACTTTAATTTTATTTTTTATGAAATGTATTTTGAGAATTAAGTTAAGTTATTTGATCAGACGACCATGGCCATTGGATACACCTCACCTAAACTCTTTCCCTTTACATATACCCTATTTGACTTATGGTGGGAGAGATCGAGAGTTTAGGACTTCCATGATAGGGAATCACCCGATCTTCTGCTCGGTACAACGCCAACTATCCTGCGTGGTGTCGAAGTCGTCATGTCCTATCTTCGGGGATACTGACACCCCTATCTACTAGACCGCAATCTATATTGCTCTGACATGTCTTCCCCAACCTTCATCCATCGACCCCTTCTCGAGACGACCTCCATCCACTTATCCCTCCACAAAAAAGACCTTCAACATTTGTACGGATAGACCATTATATTTCTAGTCATATTTTGCTTAATTAATGTTGGCTAGATTTTCTTTCAATTAGATGTGTATTACCTATTTGCCGGTTTATTTGATTCTTATGCACTCTCAATTAATTAGCAATTATCCCAGGTTATTAGATTTGAATGTCTGTCATTACTTGTGATCAAATATGTGAGTTTTAAAAGAAATACGCTAGTTGTTATGTTTTGCTATTTAATTAATCGTGTCTTGGAGAAAATGCGTGATTTAATCATTTGCACTTGCAATGCATTAGGGTTAGGGGTCAATATTGTGTTATTTTGTTCATTGGATTGTGTGAATGCATTCATTTGCATCTTTAAGCTGTCAGCCCATAATTTCATTTGCATTGTCACGTGCTTGTTTGCGTTCATCTAGGATATGGCATCACATGTCCACATGTAGATCCTCGTGCGTCAAAGATCCAAAAGTTTCTTCGCACAGTAAGATACAACAAATAAAATTACACATGATATTCACTAAGAGCTAGTGGTTTCTCAGCACAACAGTTGTGTAATTTACAATAATCAATCAATTTTTAAATCTTCCATTGGCCCAAGCATTGGAATAACCTTCCATCTATCATATCATAACTAGCCAGAAACAAACAATTTATATCATAATTTCACAGAATGATTTAGAAAATCACCACATAGAATTCATATACGAGCCAACTATTTGCATAGTCCATTAAGTAGAGACTATGCAATACTTTGACACCCTTAATCATAGACCATATATAACATTTCTTTTATATAATTAAAAAAATCATTAGTCAAAGTGCAATTACCCATTAATCATTAGGACCACTCTATTTCCCCTCCTAATTGGCACATACTGAGTTTCCTGCAAGCATTTAGAACAATGATTTTTAACAGAAATAAACTAACCGAAAGGTAATGAATAGGAGTGAAAATTTTATTATGAATTCTGTACCAAGGGCTGTATGTTTAATTCAAAAAATGCCACAAAACAAAATCAATTGATTTGACTGGAGTTTCTTTGCACCAGATTTATGCAGAAAACGATTTAAAAAGTAAATATATCAAGTAAGAACCAAACATTAAAAGTTACTTGACTTTGCATGCAGATTTTTTACTTTATATCAGCCATGAAATCAATCAAAGTACCCTGTTAACCGGAAACTTCTGCTTGGGAATCTTAAATGGGATGTAAAGGTGATTCAGCTTTAATTTAAATTCCAATCTAAACCGAGATCCAGGATAATATAAAAACATAGCCTGAAATGTTGGTTACCTGCTCCACAAAAATGGCAACCATGAGTATGGGGGAATGTTCCTTTTATTTAGAGGAGCACTTGGGGCATGTTTGTAAATTTAGCAACCATGAGTATGGGGGAGTGATCCTTTTGTTTTGGGGTCCATTTCCACAATGGCTGTGGAAACAGCGGCAACCCTCCAATGTGGAGTTTTTTTTTTTTTGTGGGGGGGGGGGGGGGGGGGATATTGATATGTTGTATTAAATGTTATTTATTATTAATAAATTGATGGATTCAAACAAGTAATTAAAGTTTATAATAAATAATTTGTTGGATTAATAATAACTGTTGTGAAATATTTAGTAACTGTTTATGTTGGATAATAGAAACAGAAGTAATGATATTATTATTCATCCCTCAAAGGGGGCATTATATAGGACTTGCATAAACTCTTAAAGTTAAAACTGCAATATGGAACTAAACCCAAATACACTTAAAGTCTCTAATAGACTGACATTGACTCGGTATTTTGAACACTTCCCCTCCAGTTGGAGGGGTAACCTTCATCTTAAAAACACCAAGTAAAGGCAATGGGGGTAGACGATGTCGAACAAAACATCAGACGAGCCACCAGGAGAAAAACGAAATCGGGGGACATAGCCACACACACGAGGGTCATGCACACGACGTGGACTCACAGAAAACAGGTCAACCAACATCAACACATGCATGTGGAAGGTAATGGAAGATGTGGGGCTAATCAACAAACGGGCAACCGGAGATAATCCGTCGAGGATAATCTATAGGGATAATCCACACAAAGGGCGGTTCAACACGACACAGTCCCACAAGACACGGTCCCACACGTAACAACATGATGAAAGTAAGACAACCAACAACGATTGTCCACAACTAGGGGTGCAAGCGGTTTGGTTTGGGTCGGTTTGGACTCAAACTGAAACCAAACCGAAAATGGTCGGTTATATATTTCCCCAAATCGAACCAAATCTAAACCGATTGGTGTGGTTCAATAATAAGTGCGGTTTGGGACGGTTTTCGGTTTTATTAGAATAATTTAAAAACACAAAATTGATATTATTATTTTTATATTATATGATTATGATGTATCCGTATAATTGAAATTTGTGATAAACTAATCTTCATTTTAAATTTACTATTTGCATGTTTGTTTCGATCAATTTATGAGTCAAGAATATTATCTTTGACACAATTTCTAAGAGAGAAGAGTATACCATAAGTAAGAAAATATTAGGAAATTTTGAATATTTAAAAAAAGTGAAACTACAGAATATATAACTGTTAGAAAAGCCCATGTAAAGAGCCCATTATTGGGGCCATTTTTTACTGTTTTTCCTTCTCCTCTTCTTAGTCTCACATCTTGTACAGGATTTCTTCTCACCTTCTCTCTCCCATATATTTGTATTCCCTCATTGTATTTGTTAACACAAGCAATACATACAAGTTTTGAGCTCTATCTACATGGTATCAGAGCCATGTTCCGGTAACCGGCGGTTTCCCTCTTTTTAACCGCCCACATACCGCCACCCTCTCCTGTCCGCAACTAGTTCTGCGGACTCTCCTTCTCTACCCGCTTTCTATATGCGGGTAGTCCTTCAGTTCTCCTCGTCGGTCTCCCTGCGGTCTTCTCTCTTCTAACCGCGCTAGTTCTCTCATGGCCTCCTCCCTCCCTCTGGCTCTCTTTTTATAGTTCTCCACCATCTGTCAAGTGGGCCCCGCCTTCTCTCGCTAGTCGCTCGGTCTTCCCGCGCTAGCCGCTGCCTGGTCTTGCCGCTCGAGTTCTCCTACTCGCGACCTATTCTTCTTGCGGCTTCTCCTAGCCGCTGCCATCTCTTTACCGCTCGAGTTCTCATCTCGCGGCCTCTCCTTCTCGCTGGTTCTCCTTGCGTTCAGACGTGGCTCCTCAATTCCCTGGAGGGTGAGCCCTACCAGATGGTCATGTATCATGAGACGGCCAACGTTATGTGGGATGAGCTCCACTCCTTATACTCGGGCAAGGACAGCCTCCAACACCTCTATGACATTATTACCGATCTTCAGGCTCTCGACGCTGGCGGGACTGCGGACATGACCTCGTTTGTTGCTCGTGCTAAGACTCTTGCGGAGGCATGGATCCAGCATCAGCCATCTACCACTGATCTTGCTGCTCAGCGAGCTCAAAAGGAGGTTGTCTGCATTGCTATGATGATGTCTCGTGTCCCGCCACACCTTCAGAGTATCTGGGCTCAGGTTCTGGCTTCGGCCATTACTCCTTCCTTATCTGATGTTTTGCTCTATGCTCCTTCGAGTGTCGCAGCCCCCGGATACTCCTGCACCCTCCTCTCCAGCCCTTCTCCAGCAGACCCTTCCCCCTTACTTTTCCCACCGACTTCTGCTCGTGGTGGACGTCCGAGCTCCCGCGGAAGGGGGCGTGGTGGTCGCGGCCGCCCAAAGTGTTCCTATTGCGGCCGGGACGGCCACGCTGAGGAAGTTTGCTACAAGAAACACGGCTACCCTCCTCGTCTGACTGCTGTTGTTGCAGCTGACGGTTCCTCTACCACAAGTGCTGACCTTGAGGTCGTTCGCCTCCAGCTACAGCAACTACATGGGCCGCTCATCCCTCCATCTGCTTTTGTTGCCTCCACCTCCACTGCAGGTATTGCATGTTTTTCCTCCAGTCCGCGCTGGATCTTGGACTCGGGTGTCACTCATCACATCACCTCGCTACGGCCTCCCAAGTACTCGGATGCTCCTCATCCGAAGTGTATCACCGTGGCTAATGGGGCGATTGTTCCGGTCTCCGGCTGCGCTGACCTCTCCCTCAACCCCTTCATCTCTCTTCGCTCGGCTCTTTATGTTTCGGGCTCCCCGTTTAATTTACTTTTTGTTGGTCGTCATACTAATGATATGGATTGCTCTGTTACATTCATCTCTTCTGCTTTTTTGATACAGGATCGGCGGACGCGGATTACCATTGGTAGGGGTCGACTGCAAAACGGGCTCTACCTTCTCGATGCCTCTCCTACCGTCCTCTCCTCCGTCTCCTCCGTTGATTGGCATCGCCGTCTTGGGCATGCCCCTCTGCCGGTCCTCCAAAAGGCGCTTCCTGATGTATCTCTTACTCCCTTTCAGTGCAATTCCTGTATTTTCGTCAAGCAGTCGCGTTCTTCCTTTCCCGCACATTGTACTCGGAGCTCGGCTTCTTTTGATTTATTGCACTCTGATGTTTGGGGTCCTTTCAAAATTACTAGTATTTCTGGTTATCGCTACATTATCATCATTATTGATGATTACTCTCGCACGACGTGACTTTACTTGTTTCGTGATCGCTCCGAACTTCCTCGCGTGTTTCGGGCTTTTGTGCTAGAGACTCGTACGCAATTCTCCACTACCATAAAAACGTTGCGCACTGATAATGCTCGCGAGTACACTGGCCACGAATTTGCAAATCTGTGCGCGGAGTTCGGTATTATTCACCAGATATCTTGTACTTACACCCCCCAGCAAAACGGCGTTGTCGAACGGAAGAACCGACACCTGCTCGACGTTGCCCGCTCCCTCATGCTTCACATGCATGTTCCCAAAGTCTACTGGAACTTTGCGGTCTCCACTGCTTGTTTCCTCATCAACCGTCTCCCTTCCTCTGTTCTCCACCATGCCACTCCGTTCAGCCTCTTATTTCCCTCCGCTCCGGCCTTCCCTCTCACACCCAGGGTCTTTGGCTGCACCTGCTTCATCCACCTTCTGGGTCCGTCCACGAACAAGTTAGATCCCCGGGCGGCTAAACACATTTTCGTCGGCTATTCCCGTACTCAGAAGGACTATGTGTGTTACTCTCCGGTTACCCGTAAGGTCTCCGTCTTCGCCGATGTTACCTTCCAGGAGGATCAACCTTTCTTCTCTCCTCTACCACCGACCCCACTACCGTCATCCCTCTCACGACCTATCATCCCCGTTACTACACGTCTGCCACTGGTCCCACCTGCTCCGGCTCTTGCGCCCTCCAGGCCGCCTGTTATCCGTGTCTACACTCGTGACCCTTCCGGTTTCGTTGCCCCTCTGCAGTCGACCTCGACCTCGGCTACTCCGCGCCCTGCTGATCAGGTACCGGCCTCCACTGCTCATCCTCTGGCAAACTATGTCTCCTTGCATCGCCTTTCTCCCCACCTTCACACATTTGCTACTTCTCTTTCCTCGGTTTTGGTCCCTAACTCTGTGCAGGAGGCGCTCCAACATTCTGGCCGGCGGGCCGCCATGGAGGAGGAAATAGGGAGCAACTAGGACTCATCGGCGAGCAACTAGGACTCATCGTCGCCAGTATCAGGCCAATATTCCTCATCTCCAATGTCAGCATCCTCCTCTTCCTCGTCGTCATCCTCGCTCTCTTCCTCGCCGCTGCTCCCGCTGCCGTTGCTGCTGCTGTCGCTGCCGCTGCTGCTGGAACCCGATGAGGGATAAGGTATGCGATCTGGCGAGATCGATTCATCGGCGAGCAGCTCGGGGAGAAGCTCGTCAACAGTAAGCTGCTTCTCCCCCTCGGCGAGCTGGTCGTTGAGCCTCAGCCTCGCGAGCATCACATTCCCTGCAGCGCGAGCTATCTCGCGGCGGACAGACGACCTCTCCTTCCAGAGAACACGAGATCTCTTGATCGCGTAGTGAGGATCGTCCTCCGGTCGCGGCGCTTCTGGCTGAGGAGCTGAAGAACTCGCGCGGCCCTACAAGGCAGTCAGACGACTCTCCATCTCAGCGGCGCGGATTTGGGCCGCCTCCAGCTCGGCCTGACACTTGGCGAGTTTCGCCTCACACTCAGAAAGCTTCTTGGCGGCTTCGATCTCAGCAGCATGCGACAAAGAGCAGAAAGTCAGCAACATGAATCCAAAGTCCAGCACCAGCAAGGTCGCGCGCAGGAAGCGACTTACTTCATAGTCCCTCCAGCGGACAGTCTTCATGCCGAGTTCGATCGCCTTCTTGGAGACGACTTGCAGGGCCTTAGTCATCTCCAGCAATTTCCTCGCTGAGTAGTGGTTCAGCTCGACGGCTCGCGCAAGCGAGCAGGATGCATGTTGGGCGAGATCCTCCGCACCGAGGTCCAGCATCGACTCGGCATCACCTCGCCCGTAGAGCGCGTGAAGAACGACGAAGGCCTCGCCCTTGTCCTCCCAGTCCGCCGACCAGGAGGGGAGGTTGGTGCTCAGCGTCACCAAATGTTCATCCTAGTATTCTTTGAACAGAGTTAGGGACATCTTGTGCTTTTTTGTGTGGTTATTAATCACTTCCCCAAGACAAGACATTCCATATTGATAGCTCATTTGATATGTCAATCTAGCCCTAGTATTCTTTGAACAAATCATTTGTCATCATGATCTATAAAAGACCAAATATAATCGCGTCATATTTTTACTAATCCCTTCTGGTAAAAGCTCTTCAAACTGAATGGAAATGCACTTGTATTGTTTCACAGGAGAAAAACCCAAAGACCGGATCACTTGGATTCCCTAGGTAGAATATTGCTTCAACACTTGTTATCATTCATCATGGCAAGCTACCGAGTTCAAGCTGATGTTTGGTTGCAACCATACACGCCTCTTATCTTATAGTGGAAGGAATTAACCATGCCCTTCTTGAATATCACCACATCTTGGAGACTACTAGAAGGCATATCCATTAGACGTAAGTTCACATGAATTATGCCTAAGAAAAATTTCATAGCTTATGTTACAGATCCACCATCAGATAGCTTGCATTATTATTATTTATATGTCGAGTCGTGTTGAATCGAGACGTGTTGTATTGAGTCGTGTTGTAGCGTTTAGGCACTTTAATATTGTTATATGTTTTGTTATTTACAATTATGTCATCGGTGCATATATATAGGGCCTTTGGGGTCTTGTAATGGGTATGGAAAAATTAATCTAAAGTTTTCCTTATCTCTCTAATTCCCTCACTCTCTCTAGTCTTCCCTTTTCTCTTTTAGGGTTTCAATCTCTCCCTCACCCCCGCCGGCCCTTCCCCTTGCCGGATTCCTCCTGAAATTTATCCGTGATCGTAACAGCTTACCTCGAGTTTTATCTCGATTAGATCTTTTTTCTTTGTTGTACTACGGTGTTTTTAAAACCCTGATTTTGAAATTGAAGATAAGAATTATTTTTCTTAATTTTCATGTTCATATTTTGAAACTAAGGTTGCTCTGTTGGCCATGCCGATCGACCTCCCCGCTCGATGACCTTGTTTGTTTCTCTTCCGCCTGTCTTTGTCTCCCTCCGACGCCGCTCCATATCCTTGAAATCTTAATCATTCTTGTCATCTCCTTTGAGATTAGGAACCCTAAGAGAGCTATAGGAAAGAAGTTCTCTCGTGTAACCTTGATCGGGTAGTTCATCGACCTTGGACTTAATCACATGTTTGGGCCCATAACAGGTTGTTATTTTTGTTGAGTGAGATTGGGTGTAATTAAGTACATAGGTATGAATGAGGTTGAGTGAGATTTTGATGGGGTTACAATAGAATGTACGGGGGTTCGACCGGGTGGACATGGGTGAAATTGGACACAGTTTGTCATATAAAAGGAGAAATTGATTGTTTTATGTTGGGAAAGGTAAAACAGAGTGGCGTATCTTATTATGGTTGCGAAGTAAGGGCTTTGGTCATTGTTGAGGATGAAGTCAAGTGGAACATGGAATTGAGGTAAGTGAACAAGCTATTATGAGATTTGAATAAATGGGGTTATATTGTAGGAGTAGAGATCGTTGGAGGTAGTGACAATGGTCAATTGGTCTAGGTTGCACTGAATGATGTGTGTTTTTAATTTGGGGAGGATGGTGCTCGGGTAGGTGGTGATGGTGGTGAGTCTATTTAGAATGTGTTTGAGGAAAAGGACGAGCAATCGATGCTAGTGGTGAAGGAGACAAATCAATTGTGTTAAATTGGGGAAGAGGGCACAATCACATGAGATATTGAGATGAGGTGACCAGGCAAAGGACAAGGAGCACAGTTGCATGGGGGAGGACGGAATAAAAACGGGAGCAATAGTTGGAGCCATGAGTGCTACGACATGGAGAAGAGCATATCGGGTGGATGTGATGGCCCGATGAGAAGTTGGCTTCAGAAATGGTTGGATCTAATTGTGAATTTCATGCGCCAACACAAGTATGTCACGAGCATAGAGGTCATTGCTTTATCCATCTCAAGTCTCAACGAAGAGACTGAACAATCTAAAAGGTGTTAGATGGCGAGATCGTGATGAATAATATGGATGGTCATATAGAGAAACAGGTTGGACCAACTGATAAAAGAGGAAGAATAATTAGATAAAATCGAAATATAGACTCATCGACCAACGCAAGCTTTGCTTACAACTCGAGAAACATACTTATCCCGCCAAGCTTTAAGACAAAATACAACATGATCCCTTAAATAAGCTCCTAGGCCCTAGGAGAGCTAGAGGAAAGTAGTTCTCTTGTGTATCCTTTGATCCAGTAGTTCATCGACCTATGACTCATTCTCATATATGAGCCCATAATATGTTGCTAATTTGGTTGAGCAAGATTGGTTGTAATTAGGTATGTAGGTATGAATAAGGGTGTGTTTTTGATGGAGTTATAAGAGAGTGTGGGGCTTTCGACCGGGTGGGGATGAGTGAATTTGGGCGCAATTAGTCATATAGAGGGAAAAATAATAATTATTTTATGTTGGGAAGGGTAAAAGAGAGTGGCAGGTCACCTATTATGGTTGCGAAATAGGGAATTTGGTCACTATTGAGGATGAAGTCAAGTGGAACAGGTAGTCAATGGAATCAAGGGAAGTGACCAAGCTATTTTGAGATTTGAATAAAGTGTAGTCGTGTTGTCAGAGTAGTTGGAGGTGGTGACAATGCTCAGTTTGTCTAGGTGCACTAAATTATTTTTTTACATTTGGGCAGGGCGGTGCTCACTTAGGTGGTGATGGTGGTGGGTCTGTTTAGAACGTGTTAGGGCATGAGGAACAATCACTACTAGTGGTGATGGTGACGGGTTGGTTGTGTTGAGCTGAGGAAGGGGGAGCAATCACAAAAGATATTGGGATGAGATGACTGGGTAAAGGACAAGGAGCATAGTTGTCGAAGGGGCAGGCGGAATAGGAGCGGGAGCAATGGTTGGATTCATGAATGCTACAACATAGAGAAGAGCATATTAGGTGGTTGTGATAGCCTGATAAGGAGTTGGCTTCAGAAATGGTTGGATTCGATCTTGAATTTCAAGTGCAAATGTGAGTATGCATGTGGGTATAGAGGTCGATGCTTTATCCATCTCGATGAAGATACTAAGCAGTCTAGAAGGTGTTCGATGGCAAGATCCTAACGACTGATAGGGATGGTGACAAAGGAATAGGTCGGACCAATTGATAATATTAAATGTTATTGAATAGGAGGGAGGAGGAAGAATAATTAGATAAAATCAAAATATAACCTCATCAACTACCACAAAAATCGCTTTCAACTCGAGAAACATGCTTCACTTGTCAGCTCTAAGCCAAAATACAACAAATCCCTTAAATAAGCTCCTAGGCCCTGGGGGAGCTAGATGAAAGAAGTTCTCTATTGTATCCTTTGATCTCGTAGTTCATGAACCTAGGACTCATTCTCATATCTAAGCCCATAACGGGTTAGTAATTTGATTGAGTAAGATTGGCAGTAATTAAGTACACAAGTATGAATGAGGGTGACTGCTTTTTTGATGGATTATAAGAGAATGTGGGGTCTTGACTAGGTGGGGATTGTTGAATTTGAGTAAATTTCATCATACGAAGGGAGAAACTAATTGTTTTGTGCTGGAAAGGGTAAAAGAGAGTGGGATGTGACTTGTTATGGTTGTGGAGCAAAGACTTCATCATTGTTGGGGATGAAGTCAGATGTAACATGAGGTCAACAATATCAAGAGAAGATATGGTTGTGGAGCAAAGACTTCATCATTGTTGGGGATGAAGTCAGATGTAACATGGGGTCAACGATATCAAGAGAAGATAGTGGTCAGGCTATTCTAAGATTTGAATAAAGAGAGGTGGTGGTGTCGGATTGTAGCGCGTTGGAGGAGGTGACTGGGCATGGTTGGTCTAGGTTGTATTGAGGGTGTGTTGCCTTATTTGTTTGTGGGGAGATTCGTGTAGGGGGTGATGGTGACGGATCTGTCTAGATTACATTGAGAACGAGAAGCAGTGGTGCAGATGATGGTGACCGGTCGGTTTTGTTGAGCCAAGGAGAACAATCACATGAAATATTGGAAGGAGGTGGCACAGTAGAGACCAAGGAGCACATTTTTCGGAGGGGATGGTGTAATAGGAATGCGAGCAGTAATTGGATTCATTGGTGTTATGACATAGAGAAGAACATATAAAGTGGATGTGATGGCCTCATGGGGAGTTGACTTCAAAAACGGTTGGCGTCGATCGTGAATTCCATGTGCCATTGTGAGTATGTCGTCGACCATATAGGCATTGTTTTATCCATCATGACAAAAGCACTGCGCAGTCTAGGAATTTGATGGCATGATCCTGGTGGCTAACAGGGACAGTGGCAGGGAGGGGCAGGTTAGAATAATTGATAATAATGTATATTGAGATAGGAAAGGAAGGAAGATGAAAAATTAGATAACATTGAAATATGATCGCATCGACCGGCAAAAAAAAAACAGCAGACACCCTCTCAGGCCTTTCATTCCCATCTTGAGCATATTCGTACTAGGCCTGTAAGCAAAAACCAACCGAACCGCCAAACCGAATTGAACCGAACCAAACCACACAGTTTGGTTCGGTTTCAGTAGGTCGCGATTCGGTCACGGTTTTGATTTTAGAAAAACCATACGGTTCGGTTTGGTTCATGGTTTCGCATGGCAAACCGAACTGAACCGTAGTGTATAACAACATTTAGGCTCTATTTGGTTCGGCGTCTCGCCGCTCCGTTTGGGGCAAACGCCGCCGGAAGGCGGGTAAACAAATGAACCTCCGGCGGCTTTGCTCCGTTTCCACCCACTCGCCTTGAGAAACACCCCAAAAAGCTCAGTTTGGAGCAGCCACCTCCCCCCTCCGGTTCGAACGCTCCATTTCCACCCGCCGGATCGACCCGCCACCGCCGAACCAAATGAAGCCTTAGTTTATTAATTACATTTCAATTTGGGTATTAAGCTATTAATTACATTTCAAGTTCGGTCATATTGAATTTTTATATTTTAGGGTTTCAACTTTCCATCGGGACCATCAAGTATTAATCAAAGAACGAACTGAACTCTCCTCTCCAGTTCTTCGATTCTTGTCTTCTCGCTCTGTGGCGGTGTGAGTCGCGTGAGTCGTGGTGACCTAGGTATTTGTGATTGTCAGTCGCCGCTCTTCATCCTGTCGAGCGCCGCCCGTCGCACTCATCGTACATGCCTAATCGACTTCCACATCACCGGCTCGACGTCGGGCTCCCCAGTCCCCATTCCGCTCGAGCATCCTACCAGGTGAGCCCTCTTCCTCTTCTCTCTTCCTTTTCCATCTCTTCCTCTTCGCTCTAGTGTTGATTTCTCCTCTCTCTGCTTCTTTCTTTCTCTGATCTCAGGGTCTCTTAAACAACCCAACCTTCAATATCTTCGGTTGGACTCATTTACAGCTGAAATACTGATCTTGGTTGGTCACCAAAATCAAACTGAATCGAACCATCAAAACCGAACCAAACCATTCGGTTAAGTTCAGTTCGGTTTCAATGTTTGAGCGGTTTGGTTCAGTTCCAAACATTGGAACCACATAGGGGTGGTTCAGTTTGCGGTTTTGCTTAAAAACCGAACCATTACAACGCTAATTCGTACATCCATTGTCCTCCATTGGTCAAGTTAGAATGGATGCATGTACCATAGGAACATGCTAAAGGTGCAAAAATCTAGCCTGAAAGTAATAATACCTCATCCCATGGCAGAAGCAACACAATACTACTTGAAACAAGGCTGAGATGATATTTGAAATTACTAGATTGTGTTTCAATTTGAAAGGCATTCAGAATAGAACATACAATTACTAAACTCATGCAATGTCTTTATGTTTTCTACTTTATTACAAGTATGATAGTAAATGAGAAAATACATGAAATTTAATAAATGGGTAAGATAAGCACACCGTTGATAAGATTTGTTTCAACACATGGGAGACCACTACATCAGCAGGTTGGAGATCAGCAACATCAGCACCAGGCTCCCCATGCTGAGAAATAAATACAAAATTACAAATACAAAAATAAGCTGCTGTGAACAAAATATACATAGACACAAAAGATAGACATGCCACTGAGTATTGAATGTATCTAGATTGTGCTTAAAGATCCTTATAATATACTTGCCTATGTATTTTCCTTTATATGTGAGTTATTTTATGTATTAAAATTCACGGAAGATTAAGTGTGATACATGAGGTTATTAAGTTGTCCAACTTTTATCCAACCTCCGCTCAGTTTATCTAACTACTTCACTCCATTTTGGTTGTCCAATCTTACCTCACACTTCTTTGATTTCCAACATTTACTCCAATCTTCATTCCTTCCCCTTAAAAACTTTCATTTTTATTGTTTCACCTTTCCCTTGGCTCACCATTTTGAGAAATAAACATAAGTACAAAAATGCATTGTTGAGAACAAATCACAGACATTGAAAATCGTTCCTACTTGGCATCACAGACATTTTTATCATTCCTCCGAGCATTGAAAATCTTCTTCCTCTTCTGGCCCCATCACCAGATCTCGATCGGGGGATCACAACAAGTTGGTATCACAACCCGACGCCGGGATCTCCCTACCTGGCACCTACCGCGCCGCCCTCACCGGGTTTCGCCGACCAGATGCACCTATTCCGCCCGCCAGAGAGCCCGCCGGCCTGCTGCCGTCTCCGGCACTTCCTCCTCTTCCCATGGCCGACGGTGGTCCTTCTATCGGCCAACTTATGAGATGTTTCAGGCGATGTTCGCCACTCAAAATGACAAGATGGACGCCCTAAATGCGCGTTTAGACTCCCTCCATGGCGCTTCTCTGCCACCACCGCACCCCGCCGCATCTCCGTCCGAGAGTTGGGTGGACTCGGCTCCTCCTTCTCGCGGCGACACCTACTCCGGCAACTATTTCATCCGTATGGATTTTCCCCTATATGAGGACCACGAAGACCCCTTACCATGGCTAAAGCACTGTGATTTTTTTCTTTGCTAACCAACACACTCTGGACGAGGAGCGTGTCGGCATCGCCTCGTTCCACCTCCTAGGTCTGGCGCAACTGTGGGTCACACAACTCCTCCGGGAACACCCTACCACCTCGTGGGACGAATTTCGGGCAGCCTGCTCTCTCCGCTTTGGGTCGGCCATGCCGGGCAACCCTCTCGGCGACCTTAGTGCTCTCAAGTACACTGGTTTCATCGACTCTTATCTAAAGCAATTTCAGATGTTACTCTCACACGCCACGACCGTGTTACCGTCCCAACAAGTCTCACTCTTCACCGCCGGATTGCCCGACCGGCTCTGTTGGGATGTGGAATTTCAGAAGCCACCGAATCTCTTGACAGCTATGAGCCTCGCCTGCGCATTCGACCGGCGCCTCGCTTTGGATCGACCTCCCTCGAGCCGCCCTCGACCACTACCTTCACCGTTCGCCACATCTCAGTCGTCGGAGGGGGCCCAGCCCCGCGGCTTACTTTTCGTCGCTGTTTGACCCGTCCGGAGATGGCGGCCCGTCGTGAGAAGGGTTTATGCTTCAATTGTGACGAGTTATACACACTCACTCATCGCTGCAAACGCCTTTTTTGGTTGGAAGTGGACGACCCACCGGAGGATGACGACGATGGGTTCGACGATTCGAGCACACCACAACTGTCTCTCCATGCCTTAGCCGGACTGCAGGAGGGCTGCACCATTCATCTTTTTGTGACGATCATGTGGGACATCACTCCCCGCTCTTTTGGACACGGGTAGTACCCACAGTTTCATCTGCAAGGACAGAGCACTCCAGCTTCATCTTCTGTATGTGATGTGCAACCACGTCAAGGTGGCAGTGGCAAACGGCCAACAGATGTCGTATCTGGGGGTATGTCGGCACGTTGCTTTCGAGGTAGACGACTATTCTTTCCGGACTGAATTCTTCCTTGTCGACCTTCGGGGCTTTGACATCGTGCTCGGCGTTCGTTGGTTGTGCACGCTGGGGCCCCTCACATGGGATTTTAATCCGCAGCAGGCTCCGTCCTCTTTTTTAGTCCATACAGAGTCGTTGGCCGCCCCCACACACCAGTCGGGAGACCAACTAGTGGATCTTGCTACCCTTCATCAGTCATTTTCCAAGTTTTTCAGCCCGCGCTTGGGACTTCCCCGAGGCGGCGGCAGGACCAATGCATTTGCCTCCTTCCAGGGGCGGCTCCGAATGTGGTGCGACCATACCGCTACCCCTTCCTGCAGAAGGACGAGATCGAATGACAATGTGATCTCCTCCAGCAGGGGCTCATTCGGTGCAGTGTTTCACCCTTCTCTTCTCCGGTATTGTTTGTGCACAAGAAGGACAGCATATGGCGCATGTGTGTGGACTATCGCGCTCTCAACGCAATTACCGTCAAAGACAAATTCCCTATTCTGATAGTCGAGGAGCTCCCGGACGAGCTACATAGAGCATGTTTCTTTTCCAAGCTCGACTTGTTTTTCGGGTACCATCAAGTCTGCATGGCGGATATGGATGTGGAGAAGACGGCTTTTCGGACGCATCACGGCCACTTTGAGTTTCTGATAATGTCGTTCGGCCTAACGAACGTGCCCTCTACTTTTCAAGCTTTGATGAATGAGGTATTCCAACCCTTCCGGCTTCCTCTGCAAGTCTGTTCTAGTTTTTTTGACGATATTTTGGTGTATAACAAATCTTGGGAGGAACACCTACGTCATCTTCGGGCCGTCCTCAGTTTGGCGAGCACACACCAGCTGGTTCTCAATCCTTCAAAGTGCTCATTTGGGCAACATTCGATCACTTATTTGGGTCATGTGGTGGATCACTCGGGGGGGATCTCGGCCGACCCGGCCAAGTTCGAGGGTGTGGCGTCGTGGCCACTGCCGCAAAACATCACCGATCTCTGGGGCTTTCTCGGCCTCACGGGTTACTACCATCGCTTCATCCGCAACTACGGTAGCATCGCCACCCCTCTGATCAGCTTGCTTCGGAAGAATGCTTTTGTATGGACTGACGCAGCGACACCGGCGTTCCATTCTCTTCAAGCAGCCTTGTTGTCCGCTCCGGTTCTCCGCCTCCCGGACTTCACCATGTCGTTCCTCGTCGAGTGTGACACGTCCGGTTTAGGCTATGGTGCGGTGCTGCAGCAGGAGGGCCACCCCATCGCCTATTTCAGTCGTCAGACGGACATCCACCACTGGAAGCTTCTGGCATACAAGCAAGAGCTCATCGGGCTTACCAAGGCGATTCAACATTGGCGGCCTTACTTATGGAGTCGTTCCTTCATCATTCGGATAGATCACTACAGCCTCAAATACCTCCTCGAGCAGCGTCTCACTACCGTACCACAGCAGCGGTGGGTCAGCAAGTTACTCGGCTTCGACTTTCGGGTGGAGCATAAGGTCGGGCACTCAACCGTGTCGCCGACGCGCTATCCCGCCGGGACACTCCTACGGAAGCCGCCATTTGTGTCATCTCCTTTCCCACGGCCGACCTCCTCTCCTTGCTTCATCAAGAGATCCATGCTTCCCCCAGTCTGTCTGAGCAACTACATCGGGCGGAGCAGGGCCTTACGGATACAGAGTGGACAGCCCGTCAAGGGTTGATCTATTACCGTGAGCGGTGCGTGGATCCGGCCTCGCTCCTCATCCTCGCCATTTTGGACGAAATCCACTCCCGCGGCCACGAGGGTGTTCACCGTACTCTTCAGCGCCTTCGCACGAAATTCTATTGGAAGGGCATATGTCGACACGTCCACGAGTTCATCTCCGCATGTACCGTATGCCAACAAAACAAGGTGGATCATCTCCTTCCGTTCGGCTTAATTCAGCCCCTACCGGTCCGGACACAGATTTGGGCGGATCTTTCTATGGATTTTGTTGAAGGGTTGCCTTCGGTTTGCGGCAAATGCATTTTGATGGTGGTGGTGGATCGGTTCTCAAAGGGGGCCCATTTCTTTCCTTTGGCGCGACCGCTTGTTGCTGAGCACGTGGTACGGGTGTTATTTCAGGAGATCTTTCGACTGCATGACATGCTGGAGACGCTCGTCTCGGACCGGGATAAAGTCTTCACAAGTAACTTTTGGAGAGAGCTTTCCTCACTTAGCGGCACCAAGTTGGCTTTTTCGTCAGCATACCACCCACAGTCTGATGGCCAGACCGAGGTGGTCAACCGCACCCTCGAGATGTATTTGCGATGCGTGACTGGGGACCGTCCGCGGGATTGGCCGCGTAGGTTACCTTGGGTTGAATATTGTTACAACACGGCGTACCACACGACACTGCAGACCACACCGTTTCGCCTTATATGCGGTCGTGACCCCCCTGCCTTTTGTCTTACACGGGTGGCTCGGCTCACCTGACGGCCATCAATCGGGAGCTGGAGGATCGTGACACTTTTTTACAGGCCGTCTGGGCTCACCTTCTACAGGCCCAACAGCGGATGGAGATTGCATACAACCGGAGGCATAGAGATCTCACCTTTGCTGTGGGCGAGGCGCAGTCCCTTTCGTCAAGTCACCGCAGTTCGACCTCCATCCAACAAGTTGGGTCCCAAGTTCTTTGGGCTTTTTCCCGTCATCGAGCACATCGGCGACGTGACCTACCGCCTCGGCCTTCCTCCGAAGGCCCGGATTCATGATATCTTCCACATTTCCCAGCTGAAGTTGTTTGTTGGACCTCCACCGCCAGCTCCCTTGGTTAGCATCCCACCGTAGCTTGAGGACAAGCTGTCTTCTGACGAGGGCGGTGATGTTACAACACAACACAGTAGATTCATATTGGGGCCGCACTTATCAGCGTCGTCAACCGGCCGAGACCGCATGATTTTTATCCTATGTTTTGTAACGTATTTTGTATTTTTATTTAGCTCTTTATCTCACTTGTAGTAAGCCCGGGTAAGGGGTGCAAACAATTAAAATTTGGTTTGATGTTTGGGACCTATATGGTCCGGTTTGATTGTGTGGGAAGGTAAGCAAGAATTATTTCTTCTTTTCCTCTCTCTCTCTCTAATCCTCTCTCTCTCTACCTCTCCCATTTTTCCTGCAGGAAAACCCTAACCGGGTCGCTGCGTCCGCCGAGTTCCGCGACAAGGCTGCCGATCGGATTCCGCTACCTCCTCCCGCCTACTTCTCTACTTCTTCTTCTTCCTTCTTCTCCTCTTTCTCTTTCACCCTCTCCTCTTCCTCCCTCTCCTTCCCATTCTCAATCATCTTCACCGACCGGATACAAGACGGGTTCTTCCAAGCCGTGGAATTCTTCTTCCTCTTCTGTCCCCATCACCAGATCTCAACAATCTCATGCTTGTTATGGGATTAAGTTTATGGATGAAATATGTTCCTTTTCCTCACTTGAATAAAGTTCCAGTTCACGGAGAAAGATTATCAACATCATAAATCTTCAACAACAAGAACTTTTCACAATGTACAGTTGAGGAAGGATCGTATATTTTATTTTTTGATATGCCCCATACTTTCACTCTTATATGTATAATATATCGAGTCTCTTTCTTCTATATTTTAGTGTTAGTAAACTTAGGTTTGGAATAAATTAATCTCCATCATTTCATTTTTTGATAACTATAACATTTATCTAAATAAAGTCTTTGCATCAAATTGAAGACAAGTCAAATTAAAAACTCACATCTTCCTCAACACAAAAAAACATAAAGTTGTCTTACATCGTAAACAAGAAAATATACTATCTATTTGCTTATTTCTAACCGCCAATGCCATGCAAAAGAACGAATCCCCTCCAATCCCAGTATCAATTCAAAAAAAATGATTCTCACATAATCACACGCCCTTCCTGCGCCCACCTTTGGAATTATTTTAATTTCCTAAAGAAACAGTGGATTGGAAAATCGAAAAATTATTTCTTTAGAAATAGGACCATTTTTTTTTTGAAGATGGAGGCAATTTTTCTATAGAAGATGGAGGGGTCTCAAAGCATCTATTTTCTCTATTTATTCCCCTTAGGCTTTGTAGTCTGGTAATATAGATAATTTTCAAACTTGCTGATATAAGTTATAACAGATGGTCATAAAGTGACATTAGTAAACAATAACAATCCACAAAGCTAATCACAACAACCAGCTTTACAAAGGAAAATGACATCATTATCATTAATTGTATCCCAACTACTTATTCAAACACTAGAAATTTATCATTAGCACTTAACAGAACTGAAGTTTTGCGACTTCACATTGTAATCTTGGTGTAAAGAGAGGCCTCAAACCTTGTATATACTTCTTGAATGAATAGTTACAAGTATGAATACATTTATATAGGAAAAGAGAAAGGAGAGAAATCTCAATCCAAGATGTGGGACTAATACAAAGAGAGAGAAAAGAGAGAAAATGGGCCCCTAAATGGGCCCTTACTAAGGCTTTTCTAACACTCCCCCGCAAGCTGGAGCGTACAAGTCGTAGGCACCAAGCTTGGACAAAAACTGGTAGTATAGTGGTCGGGAGAGAGCTTTAGTCAGGATGTCAGCAACTTGGTTTGTAGCCGGAACATGCTCCAAATCTATCTTCTTTGACTGTACCTTTTCCCGGATAAAGTGACAGTCAACTTCAATATGTTTTGTGCGTTCGTGAAAGACCGGATTCTTGGCAATATGTATTGTTGCTTGACTGTCACAAAATAGAGTCGTCGGTGATGAGAGACGAACATCCAAGTCTCCTAGAAGGCTCTCAAGCAAGGTTAACTCGGAAACAACAGCAGTCATAGCCCGGTACTCGGCTTCAGTAGAAGAGCGAGCAACCACAATTTGTTTCCTGCTACGCCAGGTTATGAGATGTCCACCGAAGTAGGTACAGAAACCAGTTGTGGAACCTCTATCATCAATGGATCCTGCATAGCCAGCGTCAGAATACGCGACAAGAGATAGAGATGTGGATGGCTTGTACATAAGCCCTTGTCCTGGAGCAGTCTTGAGATATCGAAGAATGCGCACGACAGCTTGAAGATGAGATGTCCGAGAGGCATGCATGAAACGACTTACGACTCCCACAGCAAAGAAGATGTCTGGTCGAGTAACCGTAAGATAGATCAGCTTCCCAACCAAGCGTCTATAGTATTCCGGATTTGTGAGCAACTTGTCGGAGTCAGAGCTTGTGATTGGCGTCCATAGGAGTATCCGCAGGATTGCATCCTGAATAGCCGGCATCATGAAGGAGGTCCATACAATACTTCCTTTGGGATAACACAAGACCATCAGGGCGTCGTGCAACCTCAAATCCAAGAAAATATCGAAGGTTGTCAAGATCTTTGGGCTGAAAGGCGGAGTTTAACTGTTGCTTGATATGTTGTATCCATGTAGTATCCTCGCCAGTAATGAGAATATCGTCAACATAGACAAGTAGGATTACAGTTCCGGTTGACCGGTGTCGGGTGAAGAGAGAAAAATCAGTCGAGCTCCGAATGAAGCCAATAGCACAGACAACCTTGTTGAATTTTTAAAACCAAGCACATGGAGACTGTTTGAGACCATAAATAGATTTCCGAAGATGACAGACCCGAGCCTCCCCGTGGTCTCAAACCCGGGAGGTTGGTGCATATAAACAGTCTCCTGCAGATCGCCGTTGAGGAAGGCGTTCTTAATATCCAGCTGATAAAGAGGCCAATGGCAATGAGCGGCCGAGGAGAGAATAACGCGGATCGTGTTCAATTTGGCCACCGGAGAGAAGGATTCTTCATAATCAAGGTCATGTTGCTACGTAAAACTCCGGGCCACGAGGCGGGCCTTTAGACGCTCAATGGTGTCATCCGCCGCATGTTTAATAACAAAGACTCACTTGCAGCTAACACAGTGTTGTCCTGCAGGTAGAGGAACCAGATCCCAAGTCCGGTTATCCCAGAGAGCCCGCATCTCATCGTCCATGGCCGCCCGCCAACCCGGATGTTGAAGCGCCTCCAGCACATTGTTAAGAATAGAAATAGAGGAAAGAGAGGTGGCAAAGGCGTAGAGAGGTGAAGTCAGCCGATGGAGAGAAACGTAGTTGGCCAAGGGATGAGCTGTAGAGACGGGAGATGGATTCTGCCGTTGCCGGGGTATCGCCTGGAGCAGGGAGCTGGTGCATGGAACCATCCTTGGAGAGACGAGTGTAGACACGGATAAGGGGCGGAGGAACCCGAGGGTGTAGGGAGAGAGGAAGAAGGTGTGACAGGTACGGCAGGCCGGGGAAGAGGAGTGGAAGACGTTGTGGGGGAAGGTAAGTGGAAGGGCTGGTCTTCGCAGAAGGTGACATCCGCCGAGACAACCAGCTTGCCATTAGAAGGAGAGTAGCAAACATACCCCTTTTGAGTACGGGAGTAGCCAACAAACACATATTTGGCCTCCCGAGGAGCAAGTTTGTCGGAAGGGGAGCCAAGAAGATGAACATAACAAACACACCCGAAGACCTGCGGGGTGAGAAAGGTAGGGTTGGCGGAAGGATAGAGAAGTTGGATGGGTGAGGCAAAGTGAAGAACAGACGAGGGTAGGCGGTTGATAAGATGACAGGTTGTGGAGACGACAAAATTTAAATATTCGATCGGAACCTGTATTTGGAACATGAGGAAACGAGCTACATCGAGAAGATGTCGATTCTTCCGTTCGGCCACCCCGTTTTGCTGAAGAGTATACGCACATGAAGTTTGATAGATGACGCCAAATTCGGTGCAGAGATTGGAGAAGGTCTGACCCGTATACTCGCGAGCATTATCAGTGCGGAGGATTTTGAGGGGGGTGGCGAACTATGTACGCATCTCAGTTAAAAACGCACGAAACACAGAGGGAAGTTCAGTACGATCAGGTAGTAAATATAGCCACGTAGTACGCGAGTAATCATCAATAAGGGTGACAAAATAGCGAAATTCAAAGATACTAGGGACTTTATAAGGGCCTCATACATCAGAATGAACTAAAGATAAATGAGTACTACTCCTGGTATAGGCAGGGGGGAAGTAAGAACGGTGTTGTTTGTCGTAGATACAATATTCACAAGAGAACTCTCGTAAAGGAACATTAGGAAGAGCCCGCTTGAGAATCGGAAGGGGAGCATGACCAAGGCGGGGATGCCAATCGATAGTAGAGACGGCGGAGATGAGTGGGTGGGATATCCAAGATGTAGAGCTCATTCAACAGCTGCCCCCTACCAATGATACTCCGGGTGCGGCGATCATGTATAAGAAAAGAAGAAGGAGAAAAGGTTATGCAACAATCAAGGTTGTGCGTCAGGCGACTAACAGAAAGTAAATTGAAAGAAGACCCCGGAACGTGAAGAACCGAGGAAAGAGAAAGGGTCGGGGTAAGCTGGAGAGCAGCGGTGCCAGAGACCGGTAGGGTGTCACCATTGGCCACAGTGATACACGGAGGATGACCCGTCTGGAGATACTGGGAGGGCTTCTGGGAGGTAATATGGTGAGTGGCGCCGGAATCGACGATCCAGTGGGGGCTATGAGAGAGACAGGTTATACCTTCCCCAGAGAAAGACGCAACTGAGCCGGAGGAGCGGCCGAGGGCACCATGTAGCTGGTGGAGTTGGGTGCGGAGCTCATCGATATCTTGGCGGGTAGTGGACGCCGGATCCTGGGCAGAAGCCCCAGTGGGAGCAGGAGCAGCAGAGGAAGTAGCAACAAGGTGGGGAGGGAACCCATGCTTGTTGTAACAGGTAGAGCCTCAAGATGACCACCCCGGCCACAATATGTTGCATTTCATAGACGAACGGACCACCACGTCCTCGTCCCCGAGACGGAGGTTGGCGCCCTCGAGTGGAAGATCCACGAGCAGGAGGGGGGGTCGGAAGGAGAGGTTGTTGAAGAAGAGCCGGTGCAAATCCGGGAGGAGCCTCAGTAGGAGGCGTAACTTTAAGCAGCATTGAGCAGACATCAGATAACGAAGTAGTCGTCGGGGAAGAAAGGATCTGGGCCCGAACACTATGCAGGTAAGGAGGAACACAGGACATCATCATCGCAATGGTGACAGCCTCTTTCTGGGCCCGTTGAGTAGCTAGATCAGTAGTTGGAGGATGATGTTGAATCCAAGCCTCAGCCAGGGTCTTGGCCTGAGCCACGAAAGAGATCATGTCGCCGGGAGCACCAGGAGCAAGGTTCTGAAGGTCGGAGAGAATATCATATAGGTGCTGAAGACTGTTGTGCCCAGAGTAAAAGGAGTGGAGCTCCTCCCACATGGCCTTGGCCGTGTCATGATACATGGTCATCCTGTAGGGCTCGGTGTCCCTGGAGTTTAGGAGCCAGGACTGGACCTGACCATCATCGCGACGCCAGTCATCGGAGGGGGCAGCAGGAGTAGCCCGGGTCAAGTGCCAGAAGACCCTTGGTCTGCAAAACATGACGAAAAGAGTGAACCCATTCAACGAAGTTCTGTTTGCCGGTAAGAGAGATGGTAGTAATCTGGAGCTCATCACGGAGTTTCGGAGCCGCAGAAGGCGCACGAGCTGGAGGAGCAGATGTAGCAGCGGAAGTGTCGGAAGCCATGCGGTTAGCAAAAGAGACCGGACGACTAGCAATGAGAAGACCGGGCGGCTAGCAATAGAAGCAATGAGGCTAGCAAGGAGAAGACCGGGTGGCTAGCAATAGAAGCCGGGAGGCTAGCAAGGAGAAGACCGGGCGGCTATCAAGAGAAGCCGGACGGCTAGAAGGAAGAGGCTGAAGAGAGAGAGGTCGGCAGAGGAAGGAGTCGCACGGTCTCGGCGGACACACCAGCGACAAGGAAGGTCGCGACCACGATGCGGCTAAGGGAAGAGGAGAGACTGCTAGCGACAAGATAGGTCGCAGCGACTAGTCGGAGAAGAGGTGAGAGAGAAAGTCTGCACGGTCAAGGTGAGTCCACCAGCAGCAAGGAGAGATGCCACAACCTAGATGCGGACTTTGCCGAGAAAGAAGGAAAACCGCAGCGGGCAAGAGGCCGCGCGGATAGCAAGGAAGAGAGAAATGCGGGAGAAATGTCGCGCGGATAGCAAGGGAGGCCGCGCGGATAGAGAGAAACAAGAGAGAGGGTGGATAAGCGGGAAGAGAGAAAAGCGGTAGAAAGGTGGCGCGGATAGCAAGGGAGACCGCGCGCATAGAGAAAGAAACAAGAGACGGTGGACCCCACGTGCGAGAGATTATAAAAGAGAGGTAGGAGGGGGGAAGAGACGTGGAAGCCACGAGAGATACAGAGTAAGGGAAGCGGTTAGAAGAAGAGAGGCCGCACGAAACTGCGGCTAAGCTGGAGAAGGCGAAGCCGTGGGGGTAGCGAGGATGAGCAGGCGGTTAGGAAGAGGGAGACCGCGGACAGAAGGTCGTAAATCCAAGGAGGAGACCGATACCTCTGATACCATGTAAAGAGAGGCCTCAAACCTTGTATATACTTCTTGAATGAATAGTTACAAGTATGAATACATTTATATAGGAAAAGAGAAAGGAGAGAAATCTCAATCCAAGATGTGCGACTAATACAAAGAGAGAAAAGAGAGAAAATGGGCCCCTAAATGGGCCCTTACTAAGGCTTTTCTAACACTTGGTATATCACATAAAAGTCAAAAACTAAGTGAAAGTAATCCATGAATACTATTTATATGTCTACTTACAATTCCTAGACCAAGCTCCATCAATCCTGGTCCAATATGATCAGATGGAAAATGGCCTGGTAACGTGCAAACTGAGAAGGCAACTCCCATGGTACCAACTACTTCGGATGCATGTTTTGCTTCTGCAGTCACATCAGCTAGAGAAAGGCCAGCAGCTGCAGCAGCTCCAGCAACCTATAATGAAAGGTAATAAATAAATTAATTTAAGGATATAAAAAACTAATAAACAAATCTCCAATTTCTAAAATTTCCTTAATAGAACACAAGACCGAGAAAAGTTCTCTAATACATCAAAAAAGAAACAATATTATAAAAAATAAATAAATTTTCAAGACAGTTTCTACATAACCTTAGATATAAACATAAATAAAATATCCAACATAATTTCAAGGGCTAGATATATGCATTCTAACAAACAAACATATATACATATCATCGTCATAATCATCATCACTATAGCTATGTCCCAACTATTTGAAGTCGCTATACGGATACTTTCCACTTATTCATGTCTAGTGTTGATGTATTACAGCTAAACTCTACAAATCATTTTGAACTTTCATCAATGTTATCTTAGGCCTGCCATTTTTCCAACCTAACCCTCCAACACAAATTTTTATTACAAGTCTAATTAGCGTATTTTTTTTATAAACCTTTATATACATGCCCAAATCTGATAGCTCCGGCTATCGTCTAACAACACTTTAATAACTATTTGAAGTCACTTTATGGATACTCACTTTCCACTTATGCATGTCATGTATTACACCTAAACTATACAAATCATCTTGAACTTTCATCGATGTTATCTTAGGCCTATCACTTGTCCTACCTAATCCTCCAACAAAAAATTTGATTACTAATCTAATTAGTGTATCTTTTTAAAAACCTGTATATACATGCCAAATATGATAGCTCCGGCTATCGTCGAATAACACTTTAATAAAAAATGTGAGATACAAAATATCAAGGCATGCTCGATAGCCACTCTTGAGGACAGGATCCCTCTAAGTATTGTCCCTCATATGAGAGCCTAAACAAGACAATGCCCCGAGATAATCAAAATGACTCCTCCACTCACTTATATATGCGGGAGTGGGCATACATTAGATGACAAATGCCCCTAGGGATACGTAGACGAATACAAGGATGCGCGAGAGACGGTGTTGTGGATATCGGACGACATGTCCGACATGACGGCCGATATGAAGGTTTGGGAGCAAAAACGACACGAAACCGTTTTAGAATTGGCTTGTGGCGTTTTGAAATTAGTGCGCCGACATGTCGGTTTTACATGCCGGCCCCAAAAAAACGGCCATGTCGGGCCGGTTTTTTTCAAAATTAAATTTTTATTTATTTATTTATTTATTTATTTATTTAGTTATTATTTTATTAATGAAATGAGCGGGGTCGGACCGCGGTTTTAACTCCCCCGACCGCTCATTTCATTTCATCCCGTCACTCTGCCCTAGCTCTCCCCGTCGCTCCTGCCCTAGCTCTCCCTCGCGCGTCGTCGGCACTCTATCTCTCTAGTTCTTTCTTCTTACTGCTCGCTGGTGCTCTCTGGTTCGCTGGTTCTCTGTTGATCTCTTAGCTCGTTGGTGTTCTACCTCTCTCTCGCGTTGTCGGCACTATAGCTCTCTGGTTCTTTATTCTCCCGGCTCGTTGGTGCTCTCTGGTTCTCTGATTCTTTAGTTCTCTGGTGCTCTCTAGCTCGCGGGTGCTCTCCCTCTCTCGCGCGATGTCGGCACTTTATCTCTCTGGTTCTTTCTTCTCCCTTCTCGCTGGTGCTCTCTGGTTCTCTGGTGCTCTCTAGCTCACTAGTGCTCTCCCTCTCTCGCGCGCTGTCAGCACTTTATCTCACTGGTTCTTTCTTCTCCTTGCTCGTTGGTACTCTCTCGGCAGGTGCATTCTTCTCCCTACCTCCCCCTCTCATTCTATCGCTCTGCATTTTGTTTTTTTTGTGTTGGTTGTTGTGCTAGCTGTCGGCTGTAGCATGGTGGCTGTCTTGTGGGTTGTTGCAGTCAATGACCCATTTAGTTGTTGGTGGTTGCCCTGTTGTCTTATGTTATGTGTAGTATTATGTGTCGGTCTTGTTATCATGTTATGTTATGTGTCGGTTGTGTTATTGTTATGTGACATGATTATTGTTTTTTGTCTTTATGAGAGTTACGTGAGTGTTGGGAAATTATTAGGTGAGTCATTATTATGTATAGCCTATATAAAGGCATGTGGGGGTATGTATGAAGCAAGCAAGAAAAATATTCTATTTTCTCATCTTCTTTGTGAGATCTTGGTGGTTCTCTCCTCCGACGAGCAACCCCGCTTAGGCAGCCGCGGTCACGGCTCCGTAGTATCCCCGCCTTCTTCCATCTCCACCACCATCATCTCTACATCCGGCCACCTTCGAAGAAGGACCATAACAACTTGGTATCAGAAGCTCTCGATTCTCTTCCACTGACGAACATCCCTCCCTCAGCTTCACCCGATTGCAACCAGTCTCTTCACCTCCTCGATCGCAACCAGTCCCTCTGCCTCCATCAGCTTCCCCCGATCGCAACCAGTCCGGGCATTGGCCCTTCCCGCGGGTCCCTGCGACACCAGAAGCTCCGCTAAGATCCGACACCCAGCTCCAAGTCGGGATCCGACCCGCCATCTCCGCGTCCAGATCGACGCACGCCGTCCACGACCTCTGCGTCCAGGTCGACGTGGGCTTTCCGCCGGGCTCCGACATCCGCGGCCTCTTCCCCCCTGCTAAACGACCACTCTGCCTCCTCCATTCTCCTCGAGCCCCGCCCGAAAACCAGCGCCCTTTACCCTCATCGAGCCGCACGCCATCGAGGACTTCACGGGCCGCATGGCGGTTTGTCGACTTCTTTGTCTGGAGCCACACACTTATAGTTTTTAATTTAATTTTCTTCCTATCTTGTGGACCCCACCACCATTTCTCATTTTTATTTCTTCCAACAGCCTCCTATTTCTACCCAACCTCCAAACCAGCCCTCTTTCTCATAATTTCCAGCGGGGTGCCACCGGAGCTCTCGTGGTCATTCCTAGCCAACTGCCTCGACGCACTCCAACCGCCTGGTCACCCGCTCCTCTACTCGCTCCTCCTCCCGCACTATGGGTGACGCATCTGAGCAACTCATTTCCTCAATTCATCTCCCTCCCGGCCTCCCGAGTCCCACTGCTAGAGTGATAGGTCATTTCCCGTATATCGCGATTCACGATTTTCTTCCGACTCCACCGCTCGGCCCGCTGGCCGCTCCACTTCGCCGAAGTGGCGAAGTCCAAATCTCTAGAGCTTCTCCCCTCCCCAGCGCCGACTGGCCCGACCATCTTCACCGACTCACGGTCGACCCCGTGCGCTTATGTTGCCGCTCCACAGCCTCCAGGCCCTCCACTTCTCTGAATCTCTACTCTCTAGAGCTTCTCCCCTCCCCAGGCCCCTGCGCCGGCCATCTTCACTGACTCATCGTCGAGGCGTCGACCCTGTGCGTTGTGCGTCGTGCCTTTGACACACTTTGTGCATTGTGCCTTTGCCACACTCTGTGCGATGTGCCTTTTACATTCCAATTCCAGATCCGGAGATCCCCTGGACCCCTTCTCTCGGGCTTTCAGTCTCAGCTGCAGGTACAAATTTGTTTAATTATTTTCACATCTTTATATTTGTTTTCACGTTCTAGTTCCTGATCCACCGCCCCCTTCTCTTGGGCTTATCCCCTTCATTTTCCTTCTCTATTTATATTTGTTTTTCTGGCACAGATTTTCTCCTTCGCCCTGATATCACTAAAAAGGGAAGTTAAGAAGTTTAGATTCAGAAGAAATTGATCAAAATTTTAAAGCCTCAAAGGTTTTGAGATATTTTCATTTTTTTCTCATTATTATTTTTGTTAGAAACCACGGTGGGGCCCATTTGAGGGGGGCACGTGACATCCAGATCCGTGGCCGACTGCAGTCGTGGCAGAGCATCCCCAACCAAATCACCCAGGATGAATTTAACCGGGGTAGGTTG
Source organism: Platanthera guangdongensis (assembly GCA_039583875.1). NCBI lineage: Eukaryota > Viridiplantae > Streptophyta > Magnoliopsida > Asparagales > Orchidaceae > Platanthera > Platanthera guangdongensis. Next base: position 155,013,734 of record CM077165.1, read on the forward strand.
TTGGGAGCCGGGATCGAACCCGGGACCTCCCCTTTATCAGGCTACTATCTCAAGACCTGATACCCAACTGCACTGCAGTGCAGTTGGGTATCAGGTCTTGAGATAGTAGCCTGATAAAGGGGAGGTCCCGGGTTCGATCCCGGCTCCCAACAACCTACCCCGGTTAAATTCATCCTGGGTGATTTGGTTGGGGATGCTCTGCCACGACTGCAGTCGGCCACGGATCTGGATGTCACGTGCCCCCCTCAAATGGGCCCCACCGTGGTTTCTAACAAAAGATGACCATCTTTTGTTAGAAACCACGGTGGGGCCCATTTGAGGGGGGCACGTGACATCCAGATCCGTGGCCGACTGCAGTCGTGGCAGAGCATCCCCAACCAAATCACTCAGGATGAATTTAACCGGGGTAGGTTGTTGGGAGCCGGGATCGAACCCGGGACCTCCCCTTTATTGCAGTGCAGTTGGGGATGCAACAACCTACCCCGGTTAAATTCATCCTGGGTGATTTGGTTGGGGATGCTCTGCCACGACTGCAGTCGGTCACGGATCTGGATGTCACGTGTCCCCCTCAAATGGGCCCCACCGTGGTTTCTAACAGAGATATTAATATTTGTGTTATTATGTTTAGTCCCACACCGCCTATCGGTGTTGTGAGTCATGTTGTAATTCCTATATAAAGCCCCTTTGTGGAAGAATAAGATTGCACCTTTCTATTTTCCTATTACTTTCTACATGGTATCAGAGCCTAATATTCTGCGACCTAAACAAAAATTTTTCCCGGTGAGCTGATATTCCCCCCCCCCGGCTCCCGTCCCGAACCAAAACCCCCCCGCTCTCGTCCCGACCAGATCCACCCGGCCCGTGATTCCGCCCCGCGCGCTGCTAGGGCTTACGCCCGCTGCTCCCGCTCCTGTCGACGGAGTCGATCTCTGATCCCGTCGACAGGAGCGGCTCGGATGCTTCTTCCGACATCGTCGTCGTCGACATCTTCCTTCCTCGACACCGACGCCTCCTCCGGCTTCCTTCATCGACATCGACGGCTCCCCTCTGCCTCGTCACCGCCCTGGGCTGCTTCATCTGCGACATCGACGGCTCCGTCGGCTTCCTCTTCTTCTCCCGGCGGCTTCTCCGACATACTTCTCTGCCGCTGGTGCTCATCTTCTCCGGCCCTGGGTTGCTGCTGTTACTTCTCCTCCGGCTCTGTCGCTGCTCTCCTTCTTCTTCTCCGACTACTTCTCCGACTACTTCTTCTCCAGATGCTCTGCCTGTCGGTGCTCATCTTCTCCGACCTGCTGCTGCCGCAGCTGCTTCTTCTCCGGCTGCTCTGCGAGCCATTCTTCTCCTCCGCTGCTGTCGTGCTGCTCCTTCGTACCGACGGATGCTTCCTTCTTCTTCAGATCCAGCCCGGCCCCTAGGGTTTAAAATTTAATTTTTTTTAAAGTTGTTTGTGGTTTTTTGTGTTGCGTCTTTATGATTTCCGCCTTCTTGCACGTGATCTATGTGAGGGGGAGTGTACGTCACGGCCCCTAGGCGTAGTCTATACCTTCATGCACGTATTCCACGTGAGGGGGAGTGTTTGTGATATCGGCGACTCGGATGCTTCTTTCCCGACTCCTGCCTGAGTCACACCCGGCCCCTAGGTATAACCTATGTCTTCTTGCACATGATCCACGTGAGTGGGAGTGTTTGTGATCATGGCGACTCGGATACTTCTTTCCCGACTCCTGCCTTAGTCACACATGGCCCCTAGGTTGATTTCATATGTTGTTTGTGTCTCCTCGTCGTTTTCTCTGGATTTGGTAGGGTTGGTTTGGTCTTGCGTGGTTGATCTTGTTTCCGCTCCGAGTGTATCCAGCGTTGTCATGGTCGGTTTGCGGACCAACGTCGTGTGGCTCTTGCCCGGTTGAAGTATCCCCGGTGACACGCGGTTGGGCCTCGGTGGCTGTTGCTTCGTTCCACGCTGCCTTCCTTCTTTTACCCTCTATTTTATGTTGTGTCCAAGCTATAGGCTTCCCCTTCAGCTTGAGGGGGAGTGTTAGAGATATTAATATTTGTGTTATTATGTTTAGTCCCACACCGCCTATCGGTGTTGTGAGTCATGTTGTAATTCCTATATAAATCCCCTTTGTGGAAGAATAAGATTGCACCTTTCTATTTTCCTATTACTTTCTACAACTTCCATATATCTGAAATTGTCTATTATATACTTTCTTGTTACTTTTTTATATTGATATATATGTCCTCTTCTGCAAAGCAAAATAAAGGAAAAGAAATAATCAAGGAAATTGTTGAGATAAAAACTGTGGCAGCGGAACCTATACCCTCTAAGGAGGAGGATGCATTACAAAATGTGTTCAAGAAACAAAAACTTGACGACATCACCACTGAGCCTGAAGGAGCTAATGTTAGAAATAAATCTGCAGTGTGGAAGTGGTTTAGTAAGTTTAAGAATAGTGAAGGAAGAGATAAAGCTAAATGGAAATATTGTAGTAAGGTATATGCAACTGATCCAAAGAAAAATGGCACTAGCGCTTTAAGGACGCATATGCTAACTTTATGTCGGTTCAGGCAAGTAGAGAGAAAACAGAAAATGTTATCTTTCACTCAAAACAAGGATGATGGTGCAACAATTGGATCACTAAAAGCTATTAAATTTGATGAAATTAAGTGCAAAAAATCTTTGGTTAAAATGATAGCTGTGGATGAGTTGTCATTTAAATTTGTTGAACATGAAGGGTTCAGATATTACTCCAATCAATTAGAACCGAGGTTTAACGTACCTTCTCGGACCACTATAGCTAAATATTGCATTGATCTTTTTGTTGAGGAGAAGAAGAAGTTGAAACATACAATAGCTTCTGAAAGGATTTGCTTGACAACCGATACGTGGACTTCCATTCAAAAGTATGGCTATATGTGTCTAACTGGCCACTGGATAGACAAGGAGTGGAGATTACATAAAAGGATTCTAAATTTTGTAAGAATAGTAGATCATAGTGGGTTCAGATATTACTCCAATCAATTAGAACCGAGGTTTAACGTACCTTCTCGGACCACTATAGCTAAATATTGCATTGATCTTTTTGTTGAGGAGAAGAAGAAGTTGAAACATACAATAGCTTCTGAAAGGATTTGCTTGACAACCGATACGTGGACTTACATTCAAAAGTATGGCTACATGTGTCTAACTGGCCACTGGATAGACAAGGAGTGGAGATTACATAAAAGGATTCTAAATTTTGTAAGAATAGTAGATCATAGTGGTGAGGGAATTTGTTCAGAAATAATGAAGTGTTTATCAGCATGGGATATAAAAAAAATATTCACAATAACGATGGACAAAGTCTCAGTTAATGATGTAGTTGCAAGAGCTTTGACAAGGCAAACAAAAGATTGGAAAAGCACTATTTTATGTCATGAGTTTTTGCAAGTTAGATGTACTGCACATATTCTGAATCTAAACGTTAAAGATGGGTTGTTCGAATACAATGAATCAATTGAGAAGATACGTTCAGCTGTGAAATATGTAAAGTCATCATCACAACGTCTTGAAAAATTTCAGCATTGTGTGAAAAATGCAGAAATTGAGAACAAAGCTCTTTTATGCTTAGACGTGGATACAAGATGGAATTCAATTTACCTAATGCTAGAAACAACGTTGAAATTTGAAAGATCATTTGATAGACTGGAGGATGAGTTGTCTTATCAAAGTTGTTTTGTTAATGGTCCACCAAATAGAGAAGATAGGAAAAAATGCAAGAGTTTTTGTAAAGCTTTTGAAAATATTTTATACAGTTACTTTAGAGGTTTCAAGATCCAAGTATCCAACCTCACATTTGTTCTTTCAAAATATTTCAATGATGGAGCACATGATCAAAACAATGTGTTGCAGCTGTGATTCTGATATTATTTCAATTGCACGTCGCATGAAGATAAAATTTGATAAATATTATGGAGGTTTAGAAAAAAGTAATATGTTACTATATGTTATTTTATTCTAGATCCTCAATGCAAATTAAAGCGGCTCTCAAAATGTTTATTTGCGGTGGCTGACGCTATAAAAGCAAAAGAAATAATTGGAATGGCTGAAAGTACAATCTATTGAATGTTTGATCACTACAATAAGGTTAACAATCCATCTTTAAGTCAAACTCTAAGTTCTCAAGCAACAACCTCAGGTACTTGTAAGGACGACCAAGGAGATGTGGAATATACTTTTGCAGCTTATCAAAAAAATATGTTTCAAGATGATAATGAAGATGAAGATTCAAGTTCCAAAATTCGCAAGTCTGAAATATTGCAATACATAGAGGAGGATGCATTGAAGATACAACCGAACTTTGATATCTTAAATTGGTGGAAAATCAACTCTTCGAGGTTTCCAATTGCATCAAAAATAGCTAAAGATATTCTTGCAATTCCAATATCGACGGTAGCATCCGAGTCGGCTTTTAGCACCGGTGGACGAATCCTTGATCCATTCAGAAGTTCATTACTACCAAAGACCGTTGAAGCACTTACTTGTACTAGTGATTGGTTACGTTGTGTTAGAGAAGCCCATTTGAAAAGGCTCATTATGTATTTTATTATTATTTCTATCCTCTCTTTAGTCCCACATCATGTATAAATCTTCTCCTCTCTTTCTCCATCCTATAAATATGTATTCATTCTTTGTATTTGATACAAGTGAACATATACACAAGGTTCGGTTTTCCTTCTCTACATAGTATCAGAGCGAGGTTAACCGGCCTCTCGCGGACTCTCCTTCTCTATCCGCCTCTGTTGATCTCCTGCGGTCTGCTTGTCTACCCGCTTCCTCTTCAGCGGCCTGCCCTCAGCGGCCTGCCTTCAGCGGCCTGCACTTCAGCGGCCTGCCTTCAGCGGCCTGCCCTCAGCGGCCTGCCCTCAGCGGCCTGCCCTCAGCGGCCTGCATTCAGCGGCCTGCTCTTCTGCGGACTGCTCTTCAGCGTCCTGATCGTCTGCTCGTTTCTATTCCGCGGCCTGCTACTCTGCATCCGCTTTCTCTTCCTCTCGTGGTTCCACCCCCCCCCCCTCTCCCTCTGGCCTCTTATAGTTTTTCTCCCCCTGATTCGTGGGGCCCACTTCTCACTCGGTTCTCTGCAGACCGCTGCTCTTGTCTGTCTGCTGCGAGTTCATGCTCTTCTCCCTGCGGGCTCTCTTTCAGTCCGCTGCGGTTATTCATCTGGCGGCCTGTTTTCTGCTCGCCGCGTTCAGCCCCTTTTCTTCCTCGCGGGCTCTTCTTGTCCGCTGCGCTCTGCTATCCGTCGTCGTCTTGCTGAAGTCCTACTCACAACCCCTCGCTCGCCGCGACCTGTTCCAGCTCGTCGCGACCTACCTTCTCTTTCCGCTTGAGTCTTTCTACTCGCGGTTTCTTCTCCCTGTCCGCTCGCTTTCCTCTTGCGGCCTCTTCTTTTCTCAGAGCGCTGTTGTGCCCAGCCAGACCGTGCGGGCTATTCCCTTCCCGCATTTTGGTCGCGGTCTTCTCCTGCCCTTCCTGTCCGCGCGGTTTCTCTCTGTCCGCTGCGGTCTTCTTTTCCTGTCCGTTGACATTTCTTTCTGCCGAGCTCCGCCTTTGGTCGCAGCCTTCTCCTGCCGCTGGTGTCTTCACATCTTGACCAGGCGGTCTCCGCTCTAGTCGCGCGGTCTCCTCTGTTGCTGGACAGCTCTCCTAGCCACAGCTAGTCTTCATGACATCTTCTGCTGACTCTACCGGAACGGCGGTTCCTCCTGTAGACCGCCCGGTCTCTATTCCAAAAGTACGTGATGAGCTCTGTATTACCACTATCTCTCTAACGGGTAAGAAGAATTTTGTGGAATGGGCGCACTCTGTTCGCCGGGTCCTGCAATCCAAAGGCTTTCTTCACCACTTGACCCAGGCCGTTACCGGTACTCCTACTGATGACTGGTTACGCAACGATGGACGTGTGCAGACTTGGCTCCTTAATTCTCTTAATGGCGAATTTTATCGCCTGGCCATGTACCACGAGACGGCCAAGGGCATGTGGGACGAGCTCCATACTCTCTACTCCGGCAAGGATAGTCTCCACCATTTGTATGACATTATCACTGCCCTTCAGGCCCTTGATAGTGGTGACGCGACTGATCTGACCTCCTTTGTTGCCCAAGCCCGGTCTCTGGTCGAAGCTTGAATCCACCATCAGCCTCCTACTTTAGAACTTGCTGCCCAACGTGCCCAGAAGGAAGCTGTTGGTATCGCCATGATGATGGCTCGGGTCCCATCTCACCTTCACAGTGTACGGGCTCAAGTCCTCTCCTCTACTGCTACCCCGTCCTTCTCGGATGCGTGCTCGATGCTCCTCAAGGTCTCACCGCCTCCGGATTTGTCAGGCCCTCCTTCTCCGGCCCGTGTCCCGCAGGCCCCTGCACCTTTTCTGCCTCTCCCTCCTTCAGCTCGTGGGGGCCGTTCTGATTCTCGCGGGCGTGGTCGAGGTGGTCGTCCTCGGCCTAAGTGTTCTTTCTGCGACAAAGACGGGCATCTTGAAGCCACGTGCTATCGCAAGCATGGTCGTCCTCCTCGTCCACAGGCCTCTGTTGCTGCCACCGACTCCTCTCCCACTCGTACTGACCTCGACGAGGTTCGCCTCCAGCTCCAGCATCTTCATGGTCTGCTCAGCCGCCCACCGGCTTCGGTTGCCTCCGCTGCCTCCCTCTCCAATGAAGGTATCGCCTGCCTCTCCACTGGCCCGCGCTGGATCCTCGATTCTGGGGTCACTCATCACATCACTTCTGTTCGTCCGCCTCAGTACTTGTCTTCTCCTCACCCGAAGTACATTACCGTGGCCAATGGGGCTGTCGTCCCTGTCTCTGGCTGTGCTGATATTCCTCCTGCCTCCTCCCTCCTCTTGCGCTCGGCTTTTCATGTTCCGAGCTATTCTTTCAACTTACTTTTTGTTGGTCGTCTTACTACCGATTTAAATTGCTCTGTGACTTTTACCTCTTCTTCTTTTTAAATACAGGATCAGCAGACGCGGACTATCATTGATAGGGGGCGACTGCAGAACGGGCTCTACCTTCTTGATGACTCTCCTACTCTTCTCGCATTTGTCTCCTCTTCGGATTGGCATCGGCGTCTTGGTCATGCTCCTCTTCCCGTCCTCCAGAAGGCTCTCCCGAATATATCTCTTCCTGCTTTTCAGTGTGAAACCTGTATTTTTGGCAAGCAGGCACGTTCATCTTTTCCTTCTCATTATACTCTCGGAGCTCTGCTCTTTTTGTTTTAGTACACTCCGATATATGGGGTCCGCACAAGATTACTAGCATTTCTGGCTACCGTTATTTTCTAACATTTATCGATGACTATTCTCGCATGACATGGTTGTATCTACTTCGTGACCGTTCTGAGCTTCCCCGCGTCTTTCGGGCCTTCATTCTTGAGACTCGCACGCAATTCTCTGCGCTCATTCAAACTATTCGCACTGATAATGCGTGTGAGTACACTGGCCATGACTTCACGACTCTCTGCTCCGAGTTTGGGGTTATTCACCAAACCACTTGTGCATATACCCCCCAACAGAATGGTGTCGCCGAACGCAAGAATCGTCATCTTCTTGATATGGCTCGCTCCTTTATGCTTCAAATGCGGGTTCCCAAACCATACTGGAACTTTGCGCTCTCCACGGCCTGTTTCCTCATGCATCTAATGACGATCTGCCCCTCCAGAACCCGGAATACTATCGACGCCTTGTGGGAAAATTGATCTACCTAACGGTCACGAGGCCTGATATATCGTTCGCTGTTGGGATTGTCAGTCGGTTCATGCATGCTCCCCGGGTTTCTCATCTCCAGGCGGTTGAACGGATTCTCCGATACCTTAAGGCAGCTCCGGGTCAAGGGCTGGTTTACAAACCCTCCAACTCTACTCCAACATTAGTCGCATATTCGGATGTCGATTATGCTGGCTCCCTGGACGATAGACGGTCAACCAGTGGATTCTGTACATATTTTGGCGGTCATCTCATTACATGGAAAAGTAAAACAAGCTGTGGTCGCTCGATCCTCCGCGGAAGCTGAATATCGTTCGATGGCATCGGTTGTCTCAGAACTCACATGGCTCGAAAGCCTCCTTGCTGACTTAGGGGTAAAACTTCCCTCATCTGCTGTTCTATTTTGTGACAGTCACGCGGCCATACACATTGCAAAGAATCCGATATTTCACGAACGCACGAAACATATCGAGGTTGACTGTCATTTTATTCGAGAGAAAGTTCAAATGAAGAAACTTGAATTAAAGCATGTTCCGGGCACTGATCAAGTTGCTCATATTCTCACAAAGGCTTTATCAAGTACCTTATTTTACCAGTGTTTGTCCAAGTTGGGTGCTTATGACTTGAACGCTCCAGCTTGCGGGGGAGTGTTAGAGAAGCCCATTTGAAAAGGCCCATTATGTATTTTATTATTATTTCTCCTCTTTAGTCCCACATCATGTATAGGACCTTCTCCTCTCTTTCTTCATCCTATAAATATGTATTCATTCTTTGTATTTGATACAAGTGAACATATATACAAGGTTCGGTTTTCCTTCTCTACACGTTGCAAGCCACATAGTAATGACATGGATGAAATACTCGTGGATGTTGAAAAATACGAAGATTTAGACAAAGGTAACAATATTACAATATCGATAAGCCAATTTTGTGCGATTGATATCTTTTTTATTTTTATGATTTTATCTAGATAAGTAACTAACACATATTGTTCTTTTTTTTGTATATATTACTAGCTGAAATGAGCACTCCTTTACGGTCTACGGACCACAATCAAAGGTTAGTGTTTTCATATATTTTCAATTGATTTCAATATGATATATTTTCTTAAGTTCAACTATTAGTAGTTTCAATCTCTTTACTTATTAACCCTGATTTTATGGTATGATATAAAACACTTCCTTTAGAGAGTTCATAGCATAACTGTATCCTACATGGGAAAAAAATCAAACAAATAAAAAAGATGGGTTTAATATTAACTATTATATGTTTGTTCACAAAAAACCGACACCGAACCGAAAAAAACCGATTAAAAACCGAACCGACTTTGAACCGAACCGACCGGATTCGGTTCGGGTCGGTTTGGAAAAGCCAAAAATCGAGGCATGTCGGTTCGGTTTCGGTTTGGGTCCAAACCGAACCGCTTGCAGGTCTAACGGTCAATCATAGTCGTTGATTGTGGGAGCCCTAATTTTCATTTATTATAAATAGGTTGTTTAGGGTTGTCGTCTTCTTCATTGTCGAATGAGTGGAGAGTTTCTTCCTTCATTCCGGTGATCTCCACTGTGGTGCCGATTCCGTGGAGCCCCCTTGGTGACGACTCCTTAGATAAGTTTGTATCCTTTTATTTTCCCTCCATCTTTCTTATTTTCTCATGTTGTCCAGCCACCATCAGTTGCCATTTTTCTGCCCAGAACTCAGCTGGCCACCCTCTCCCTATCCAAAACCCAGCCGGCCACCTAAAGCTCCCAGATTTGGCCGGCCAACCCTCCTCCCTGCTCTGTCCAGCTACTTCCCTCCCACAAACAGATATCCTTCTCAAGCATCTGCTCCTCACCACCTTCTCCCGCCCCTCCCAATCAGGTCGCCGCCCTGCTTAATCCCAAAATCCAATCGCCGACCTGTTCCCCCCCCCCAGCACACTGTCATTAGGCCGCCAGCCCCAAAACAGCCGGACAGGCTGTTTTTCCCCTAAATCCAATCCAAATCTGGACTTTTTGGGTCAGATCCAGCTGCCCCAACTCTTTCCTTTTGTCATTATCACCCCCCATTCCATGGATCCACCTCCCAACAGTCGGGTATCACCAAATCGGCCTAGATCTGGGCATTCCCACCCCGATCCAGCCACCTCCCACCCCGATCCAGGCATCCAGCCCTCCTAATCTCCAACCAGCCTTTTCCTAACCCGGTCCAGTCCACCCACCACCGGAATCCCTCTTTGAGTCTTCCAACATTCAGGTTTATGTTATTTACAGCAGCCCTTATTTTTGTGTCGTGTTATTGTATTGGTATTTGGTTGTAAGACAATGATATGGTGTGGTTATTTGATGTTTGTTTAGGATTATAGCTTATTGTGTTATTTTCTCCTTGAAAGAAGTCTCTAACTGCAGGAAGGACCGATTCGCCGCGCACTCTTTCTTCGGCCCTCCACGCGGAGGAAAACCAAAGCTTGATTTGCCCTAATAAATTATTTTACCTTGCTTAAATTATCTCTTGTGATTAAATTTTATTGCTAAATTTTGATTTATCCGTCGGATTTGCATAGCATGTAGGGTTAGGGGAACCGTTTATCTGTCATCTATAGATTCGTCCTGCGTTAGAAGTTGACCTAAATAAGTGATGAATTAGAAATAAAGGGAACCAATGGACTAATGCAAAATCAGACCGAAACAAAAATACTTAGGGTTTATTTGTTTTCCATCTCCGTTGGGAGAAAAATGTCACTGCTCCTTTAAATTATTTGATAAACACACATTCTCACACCACAGCTAAAAAACTCCATCTTGGCTCTTTTCTGAGACCATAGTCACATCACTCACCGCTCTATTCTCACATCTCCATTCTCACCGCTAACACTCCACAACCCAAACAAACAAACCCTTAATGTGATTTACCATTTATTTGAATTGAAGTAGTGCAAGAGTGCAATACTCCAGCAATCGCATAAAAATAGTTAATCTTGGAAACTTATTATCCTCTAAACATGTCTATATCGTTGTATCAAGAGCAATGTAAAAGAATCGGCCTCTCATAGAGAGGAACAAGAACATGCACATTAAAGCAAATGTATTCTACAGCATCATGGCATAAGAAAATAGTTCACATTTTCGCCAAATCCTATTGCAAATTATGATGGTAAATAGAATGGCATATGTCGTTTCCATCATAAGTGACGGCTGATACTTGTAATAAGATCAAGAGCACAGAGCAACAAACCTTGTGAACAAGAATGGTCCCAGCCAAACCTCTCCTACCAACACCTCGAGCTGGTGGTAGAGCACAATCATCGCCAACAATAACCATCTGCAATATTAAATAGCAAACTTGGTACTCAAAAAAAACTGTGTTTTTTCAAGCTATTGCTTACCTCCACGAGATAGCCTTCAGCTTTTGCTTCCTCAGCTGCCAAGCCAAAATTAAGTCGATCACCGGTATAATTCTGTAAACATGGACATGAACCACTCTTTCTAAATAAAACACAGTTGGAACTGAAAACTGTGAAAAAATTCAATATTTCATATTGATAAAAGTCAAAATTATACAAGTATGAACAAGAAATTAAAACTTACAAAATAAAATTTATGCTTAGAAATAATGTATAGCAATGGCGACAAAAGCACAAACAGAGAAGGATTATATGACTGAAATGTTACATTTATTGAAATCTTGAGTGCCACAGGCAAGTACCTTGACTATCAAAAGGCATCCCATCGGACCAGTGACAGCTCTAATTGCCTGTGTATTTTTAAACAGATTATTTTAAGATCAGAAATTTCAGCTTGTGTAGAATATGCAAGAATAGTCATACAGCTAATATGGAATCGATAGGAGGAGATGTAAAAATATCTCCACAGACAGCTGCTGTGAGCATGCCTTCACCAACATATCCTGCATGGGCAGGTTCATGGCCACTGCCCCCACCTGTACAAAATAAAAATAACAAAACTCATCAGAAGGAATCCATAATTAGTATTTCATGCATAGAGATGGTTTGCTCCAAAAAACAGACAATTTAACACATTGAAATCCTAAAGATTTGTCACTGGATGACATGATTTTTATGTGTTCCAAGATGTCTATTAAACTGTGTAACAAATCCAAATTGTAATTAATAATTGAAAACAGGTGCGGTTCATGATGATGGGTTGAAAGCATTTGAAAACATCCATATCCTACTGTACCAGTATGAACTATCAAGACACGAAAACCTTGGCATGAAATGATAAACACATGCACAATTGTTCTACATGATGCTAAAGCAACAAAAGGAAAAGCAAGCACAGCGAATCCACTCTGTAAGAAGGCCAATTCAAAAGCACATTAAATACATATTACTGTGTTGGACAATAGATCACAAATCCTGTAGATTGCATGCCGAATAAAATTGCATTGTATCAACTTAGAAGCTTTAAGAACGAAAAGAAGAAGATATTTACTTGATTCACATGAATTTGCGAGTATGAGAGAGATGATAATGTCACACAATACAACAAGGATAATTAGCTGATGATTGCTGGGATCACAAAACTTTCAACCTAATCAAGCACAAGGCATTCACGTAGAACATTGTTATGATGTCTGTTAGGTCTTTTATTATGAATATTTTGCATGTTTAATTAAGGGTGCTGTTATTAGCAAACCCACTTTCGTTTCTAGCAAACCAGAAAAAAAACAGATTCAGTCATTTTTTGCATTTCTTTCTCTTCTCAAAAATTACTAATAGCAAACCAATCTTATTTTTTTGTAATTTTTTTATTTTTAAATTTTGAGTCTCAAATGTTTCTCATTTGAAAAAGTGATAAACATGAAAGTTGTAAATCTACAACTTTCATGTTGACCATTGTTTGATTTGAAGTCGTTTAGGCTTCCAATTTGGGCCCGAAAAAAGACACGCACGGAACGAGTCGTCTGTACAGATTTTCGGCGTGACTTTTTTCGGGGCCCAAATCGGAGGTCTAAACTGCTTCAAATCAAAGTGTTCAGCATGAAAGTTATAGATCTTGTCGAGATCTGCAACTTTCATGTTGAACACTTTTTATTTTGAAGCCATTTAAGCCCCCGATTTGGTCTCCGAAAAAGGTCACGCCGATCCCGGGTGTCCGTACATAAGTTCGGCGTGACTTTTTTCAGGGGTCAAATCGGGGGTCTAAATTGCTTCAAATCAAAAAATGTTCAACATGAAAGTTGTAGATATCGTCGAGATCTTCAACTTTCATGTTGACCATTTTTTGACTTGAAGCCGTTTAGGCTTCCAATTTGGGCCCGAAAGAAGACACGCACGGAACGAGTTGTCTGTACAGATTTTCGGCGCGACTTTTTTTGGGGCCCAAATCGGAGGTCTATACTGCTTCAAATCAAACAGTGTTCAACATGAAAGTTATAGACCTCATCGAGATCTACAACTTTTATGCTGAACACTTTTTATTTTGAAGTCGTTTAAGCCCATGATTTGGCCTCCGAAAAAGGTCACGCCGATCCCGGGTGTCCGTACATAAGTTCGGCGTGACTTTTTTCAGGGGTCAAATCGGGGGTCTAAATTGCTTCAAATCAAAAAATGTTCAACATGAAAGTTGTAGATATCGTCGAGATCTTCAACTTTCATGTTGACCATTTTTTGACTTGAAGCCGTTTAGGCTTCCAATTTGGGCCCGAAAGAAGACACGCACGGAACGAGTTGTCTGTACAGATTTTCGGCGCGACTTTTTTGGGGCCCAAATCGGAGGTCTATACTGCTTCAAATCAAACAGTGTTCAACATGAAAGTTATAGACCTCATCGAGATCTACAACTTTTATGTTGAACACTTTTTATTTTGAAGTCGTTTAAGCCCATGATTTGGCCTCCGAAAAAGGTCACGCCGATCCCGGGTGTCCGTACATATGTTCGGCGTGACTTTTTCAGGGGTCAAATCGGGGGTCTAAATTGCTTCAAATCAAAAAATATTCAACATGAAAGTTGTAGATCTCGTCGAGATCTACAACTTTCATGTTGAACACTTCTCATGAAAATGTACGTATAAAACGCAGTTCAAAGAGACGCGAAAAATTTTATATTGGTTTGCTAGTAACAAAATGGTTTTCAAATAGTCATTTTGAAAAATGAGGGTTTGCTAATAGTAATGGTTTGCTAGAAACCAAATTGTGTTTGCTAGTAACAGCACCCATAATTAATTATAAGTCCTAATTTAGGTTTCTACAAATGAGGGTTAGTTTGCAAATTTTATGCATTTTTACTATGTTGGGTAATCTTTTAATTAGTCAATTGTTGCGGGCTTCTCTCCAAAATACTCGTTTGTAAGTTTATTTAAAGAGCCTTTTGCTACCCAAAAAAATACTTATAATAGATGCGATCAATTTGATACAATCACGAGATATGCTCGTGCCTAACCTCTGAACGTTGGTTCCTCCTAGAATTCTCTCTCCCAAAGTGAGAAATCTTAAATCCTAAAACATCAAAAGATAATCCTAAACTCTCAAGTCACCTCCTTGTAGAGGTTATGCTCGTGCCTGACCTCTGAACGTTGGTTCCTCCTAGAATTCTCTCTCCCAAAGTGAGAAATCTTAAATCCTAAAACATCAAAAGATAATCCTAAACTCTCAAGTCACCTCCTTGTATAGGGAGGGGGGCTCACATACCATTTGTAACGTCCCGATTCGCACTAGGCCCCGCGTGCGCGTTTTTGAGTCAGGAGAGCTGACTTGTGTTCAGGGAAGTGCTGGCAACTGCGCTGCACTTGTAAATGGGAGGAGAAATCAGTACAGAATAGGACACGGGTAGAGACATGTGCGTGTCCCTACCCGTGTGGTAGAGGCCAGCTCTCGAGTCGACGACTCGAGTATGTCCAGAGAAGGACACGGGTAGAGACACTGGCGTGTCACTACCCGTGTGAAGATGACACGGGTAGAGACACGGGTGTGTCCCTACCCGTGTGCGTCGAGTTGAGATCGACGAAGTGTACCCCAAGAAGGACACGGGTAGAGACACTGGCGTGTCCCTACCCGTGTGTGTCGAGTTGAGCTCGACGAGGCGTGTCCCGAGGAGGACACGGCCGTGTCATGTGGACACGGGTAGAGACACGGGCGTGTCCCTACCCGTGTTTGTGTATCGAAACGTCAGGTAACCGCCTGTAACGCTTCGCCCGAGCAGGACACGGATAAGGACACGGACGTGTCCCTACCCGTGTCACTTTTCACTTATAAGGGATGTGAAAACCCTAGCCGTTTTTCACTCCTCATTCCAACCCTTCTTCCTGGAGAAACTGATGTAGAGAGGGAGAAGCTGCTGAAGCAAATCCAAGAGGAGAAGAACCGTCGCCGCCGAGGAGAAGAAGATGCCACCGCGAAGAGTTACAAGATCCTTGGCCGGAAATGGTGGAAACGCCGGAAATGAGGTGAGCTTCCTCCCCTCTCCCTTGGTGCTAGATCTGTAGTTATATCTAGGCGAGATGTCGGCTCAAAAGAGTCTAGACTTGCGAGATGATGATTTCTCTAGGAAAATGCCGTTCTAGGGCTTGTGCTCTAAGGATAGTGGTGTCTTCAACCTCTCCAACCTTCTATGTGAAGATGGGGGATGGTTTCGTGAAGAGTAATAGCCTCATGAGGGTGAATAAGGGAGGAGGAATTTCTGGAGGTGATTTTGGAAGATCGACTTGAGGAGGAAGATGAACCGATGTCGTTCATTCCGCCTTAAGATGCGTGCAGAATCTGTGTTCTGCACGCATCGACCTTCTTGGCCATTTTCAGGCGTGATATGGTCAGAACTGGGCTTTCGACTAAACACGAAAGTCGAAGCCCTTGAAAATACCTTTCCAACGAGTGGTTGCACGACTTCGGGCGAAGTTTGTAGCCACGGGAAAGTCTGAACGAATTTGACGGCCGACAAGCCAAGCATGCAGAAATTGTGTTTTGTACGCAGCGGACTTTGAAGCCGATTTCAAATATGATACTGTCGGATCTGGGTTGTAGCCTGAACATGAAAGTTGTAACACATGGAAAGACCTTTCCATCGAGGGGTTACACGCCTTCACCGGATTCCTGTAGCTTCGGGAATCTCCGGTCGAAGTTGATGTCCAGATTATTTCTATACTTAAAATTCTGGGTTGGAGTAGAGTCGGATTTGGACTCGGTCGAGACAATGTAGTAAATTAACTTGAGGTTGGGTGAACTCTTTTATGATTAACCATCATAGTTCTATGAACGATGAAATTGATAATTGGATCCCACGTAATTGATTTGTGAAATGAAGCGTACTCGAACGAAACGATTTGGTAGAAATTGGTAAACCAATAGAAATGTGCATCATGTTAATGTGTTGAAATCATTTGGAAATGAAATGTAGGATAATAATCTATGGCCATGTGAATGATTGTTTAACTGAATGAATTTAGTAGTCCAATGCAGAGTGTCGTCTCCCTGCGGGTAGCATTGTGAAAGGGTGTAAGTGCGAGTGTTGACCGCACTGAGTTGGTTAGTGTTGAGATGAGTTATAAAAGGACGGTTGGGCTTGGTACTCGGTGCTCATTTCCCGGGGCTCCTTCCGTGTCGAGTGGACGGTTGGGCTTGATCCTCGTGTTTTCTCCGAGGCTCCTTCCGTGCCACGGTGATGTGGAATTGCATGTGGTGTGAGTCGACACGCGGTGTCGTAATCCTTGGTTAAGGATAGTGTGGCAGGTCTACGGGCTCGTCAGTCGTCACACCGACGGGAGTTAACAGTTAGACTTTGGGCGGTTGGGCTTGGTCCTCGGTGTTCATGTCCCGGGGCTCCTTCCGTGCCAAGTGAACGGTTGGGCTTGTTCCTCGTGCTTTCTTCTGAGGCTCCTTCCGGGTCACACAAGGCCAGTTCGGGGCTTGGTTCTCGGTGCACATCTACCCGAGACTCCCGCTGGGCCATAGTACGCGAGGGGGGGTTCCGCTGTTGTGTTCTTAGCGTTGAGGCGTACGGAGGCCTAAGTGAAGCAGTGTGGATGCCCGCTTAGTAGTAGAGAAGTCCGCTCTACTGTCGCCGCCTGGCCACGGTGGTTGATGTCTGAGAGGTTAGCTACCTGCTCGAAAAGTGGGAACTACTAGTCTGTGTCGACATAGCGGTTGCATGTGCGTGATCATGGGTGAGTCATTGCATTGCATACATACCACTACATTACATTGCACAAACAAGATCCTCATCGTATAGGTGGTTGATGCCTGAGAGGTTAGCTACCTGCTCGAAAAATGGGAACTACTAATCTGTGTCGACATAGCGGTTGCATGTGCGTGATCATGGGTGAGTCATTGCATTGCATACATACCACTACATTACATTGCACAAACAAGATCCTCATCGTATAGGTTTGTATGAGCACTCCTATACGATGAGTTACTTTATGTTAAACTGATCCTTAACTTATAAACTTATATGGGCATCTTTATAAGTTAAGTTACTTTCCTGCTGTAGTTACATATACTTGATGGATTGTTATACCTCATGTAGAACTGCTAGATAAAATGTTGTTAATCATATTGTACTTATTCCACTTGCTTGTACCTGCTTAAATCACTTATTATACATTGTACCCCTGTTCCTTTCTCCGCCCGGTGCCGAGGAGTCGCCGAGGGAGCGGATGTGATAGCCACTTAGTCTTTTTGACTAGCGGTTGCTACGTCTTCCTTTTTAGGAGGTCACCTCGCAGGTAGAGGAGCCGCAGAATTTGCAGTAGGACAGCCAGGCCAGGACGACAGGGCCTGAAGGGACGGTGTCGTCGCTACCGTCGGTTACCGATATGAGTTTTATTGAGTGATTTGATGTAGCCCTTTTGGGCATATGTTAGCTGTACTCTGAGACTTTGTAGAAGCTTGTTGTAGCTTCTCTATTTTGATGTACTTTGGACTATTATGTTTTGTGTGAATTTGCCTTCTAGTTTATATTTTGGTTGGGTTGGCTTATATTGATATTGGTTGTAGCCGGCAGAATAAGCGTCTTGTGGTACAGGTTAGCCCGTGTGCTAATGCTACCGCAAGGCGGCTGTTCTGGGCATAAGACCCCCTTCGTGCCATGTTTTGGGATCCGGGAGGGGGATCTTACAAATGGTATCAACTTGTCACGATCCTCAACTAAAGAAGTCATTCAACAATGGTACCACCCTCGTTCGATTAGTCAGTTTGGGGACAACCTGACTTAGCGGAAGCAGTGGTGTGCACATATGTAATTCACACTAAGTATGTCTAACTTTGACCTTAAGATTAGCCAACCTGACCATACGTTTGTATTCTACGTGTAGATTGCAGTGCACGATAAGCCGATGGGGGGCACTCCTGCCCCTTCCATACCCACTCAGTTCCAACAATCAGGTCATTGTATTCTTGGATGGAAAGGCGGTGAGTGGGGATATGATGGTTGTTGCCTGGGCCTATAATGATTGCGCGAGGTAGAGAAGGTGGCGGTGGTAGAGGTTTAGACGGGGGAGAAAAATATAGTTGGTAGGGAGGTTTGGAAGGAGGCGATGGGGGAGGAATGTCCCCGAACGTAACCAGGAATTCGGCCTCCACTAGTAGAGAGAGGTACATGGCTTGGTTGAAGGTTAACGGTTGGAGGGTGCGGAGGCGGGCTCGAATATGGGGATGTAAGCCGTGCATGAAGTAGCCCAAGTAATGGTCGAGTGGAAGACCAGGAACATGGATGACAAACTCGATAAAGGAATCAATGTACGAGTCAATAAAGCCGGTCTGACGGACCTCGCAAAGGAGCTCGATCATGGTGTCGGGGTAGCAGTGATCGTACCGTTGAATGATTCTCTCAGTGAGAGTTGTCCAGGTGAGGTCAGGAGAGGATTGGCGAAGCTAGCGGACTTAATGGAGGGTGAGCCCTTCCATGTCGATAAGAGCTGTGGAGACCTGCTACGTTTGAAAAGTTTGGTGAATGTCAAAATACTGTTCGGCGCGGGCAATGCAACCGAGGGGATCAGTCTCGTTGAATGTGGGAATGTTGAGGCATGGAAGTTGCGAGAAGGCAATCATGCCAGAGCGTGTTCTTCGGGTGACAATGTGTTAGAGGATCCCAAAGCAGAGGTGGCAGGAGGGTCAGAATTGTGGTCAGGTTGCAAGTTGTGTAGCATGGCCATAATCGAAGTGAACTACTCGACTTAGGTCTCAAGACGATAGTTGATGGTAGTGAGGGCGTGTTGAAGGGCCTCCATGCGGGATTACATCGATTGACGACCCTTTAGCATAAGACTAAGAGGGAACAATAGCCGGAGGGTCGAGATAGAGAGCAGGAGTGGGCTGGATGATGTAATATCGATTTAGAGTTTTGAAATAAAATCAATTTTAAGCAAAAAATTACTTTTTTTGTATAAAATAAAAATATGATTTTTTTAAAAAAATAAGTTGATTTTAAGATTTTAAAGAGGGGCTGAGCGGTCAAATCAATCTTTCGCGCGCACAACTCTCAACCGTTTGAACATCCCTCGATCGTTAATCGTTGTTAAAGAAAATTTCGTTAGCATCCAAAGAATTGAACCATTGTGAGGCTCGTACACCTACAAGCAAAACACACAAATAGTAATTTATGAAATAACGGAATTTTCAGTGATTAGAACGTTCGAGGTAAGCTTAAATTAATTAAAGAGACCACATTAAATTAAACTAAGCTAATAGTATTGGTGCAGTGATTTACCCACGCTAGAATGGTCGGCCCAATTTATACCCAGTTGGCACAGTTGGGCAAGCGCAGTTGATTGGCGACAGGACGGAGCAGACACCCGATTGACGGAAGGAGTGGCTTGACGTCGACGTCAATCGGACAGGTTGTCGAAGTCAAGAGTGAGGTCGACAACGGCCGTGCAGTCGTAGGAGGGAGTCGGGTGGCTCAGGGGTCCGGGAGCTGACCAGCGGCGGCGCTGCGAGCGGCGTGCGGCAAGGAGAGGGTCCGTCAGAAATCCGAGACCCGCTGGAGTGCGCTGAATCTGCCTCGGCGGTTGTTGGTAGCCTTTTGACCTCGCCGGTGGGATCGACAGAGGGAGGTGGCGGCTTCGGGAGGGCCGTCAGCAGAGGACGAGCTCAGCTGCGGCGGCAGAGATGAGTTGGCACGGGAATAATGCCGACAATGTAGAAACTTGAAATGAATTTCAGGTTCTGCTGTCTGGGGCCCTTTCTCCTTCATCGTGCCCTTTTAATGGCTGCACAACTTTATTTACAAAAAAAATTTCCAAAACAGAGGCAACAATAATTTTTTAACAGATTTGATTTCTTCCATTATTAAGCCTTCTTTCTTTACTTCTCAGATAGTTTTTTATTTCTCCCTTTCTATTTGATTTGATTCCTAATATTTTCCATTATACCTCTTTATTTGAAAGTTCTCATGTTTAGACTAAGGCGACTCCTTAAATAAATTAAGCTCATCTTTTCCGTTCCTACTACCTGAATTACCCGACCTATTTATTCAGAGTCTTGTCGACCGGTCAAACCGACGAGCCAAATCAAGTACATGAAATTAGAACGAGCACATGAAATGAAAATGGGTACATGGAAGGAAATACAAAAATAAATATACGATGCGACGCAGGATGCATCAATTCTCCCGGGGTTGAAAGAGCTCGACCCCGGCGAGACTTTGCAAAAACCGGCAATGGGGAGATCTTTCATCATTGTTGGAGCTAGATCGGGTGGAATATCTGGAGCTTCGACGGGTGGTTCAACTGGGGGCACAATGCGTTGTTGATCATGAACTAGGCCAAACCTCCTAAAGAAAACAATCACCAGACCTTCTTTTGAAAAGTACATCTCATGGCGATAACGATCGACCGTGAGTTTGTAATTTTCAAAAGTTGCTCGCAAAAGATTAACAGTAATTTTATGCAGTTCTTTTAAATAATTAATATGAGCTTGCGCATCAAAAAAATACGTTCATGGAATGACAAATGATGGTCAAGTGGGCGGGACAATGCATGGAAAATCTTGAAAAGAGATACAGTAAGAGAGCGACGTTTAGAATTATTACTTGTGAATTTAGCTTGTGGAGGTACGAGATCACATTGCTTTAAGTTCTCCTCGACTAAAAGCCTAAAAAGATTCTTCAAACTCTTATTAACGATTTCAGTCAGGTCATCAGTTAAAGAGTGACGAGTCTTGCTAAATTCGAGTTTGGTGTCCTCTCGGCCCCATAATATGTTACAAAATTTTGATATTAAATATTGAATGTAATTATGCGATTTCACAAATCTGTTTACATTTAACTTAGTACTACACAATTTAAAATTGATTTCAATTTTATCATTTAAATACTTCCAAAGAAATCTTTTAAAACGCGTGCCTTTGTTTGGTGTGAATTTTTTGGTGTTCTTATTATCTTTAAAATATGGGTTCTCTTAAATAAATCGATAATTAGATGATAAAAAATTTCAGACACGTTTATAATTATGGGATAATGTAATGACACAAAATGATGTTCCCCAAATATAAAATCAATATATGGTGGTGTCTATAATGTGAGTGATATGTCACTAACAAGTCCTTCCCGGGGAGGGGACTCAGAAATAATCTCAGCGACTAGAGGTGGTGCTTTAGTGTGAGCAAGTGGGAGCACCATTTCAGTCAGAATGAGGGGATGAGGAGAAAGCACTTCTTCCTGGAGTTGGGGCTCAGGAGGAACCTTCTCGACTAAAGTGAGTGCTTCAGTGGAGACAAGTGGAACCAAGATGTTCGTGGGGGAAATGTCGAGTCTAGAAAGAGGACTATTAATAATTCGAAGTCTGGGTTCCACTAGTTGATACGTAGTTGGGACGTAGTCAGGAAAGTTATTTTGTTTGGACATTGTCATTTCAAGACTGTGTACATCGGTGCACAACCCAATCAGATTCTGCGTGAGTTCTGCAGTGATGAACTCAACGTTCATTAAAGTTTTTATTCACTCTTCGAGACTATCCATTTTTTTATTTACTTTTTTTAAATAGAATAACGATCTAAAGAGGGGCCGAGCGGCCAAATCAAACTTTCGCTCGCACAACTCTCAACCGTTTGAACATCCCTCGATCGTTAATCGTTGTTAAAGAAAATTTCGTCAGCATCAAAAGAATTGAACCGTTGTGAGGCTCATGCACCCACAAGCAAAACACACAGATAGTAATTTATGAAATAACGGAATTTTCAGTGATTAGAACGTTCGAGGCAACCTTAAATTAATTAAGGAGAACACATAAAATTAAACAAAGTTAATAGCATTGGTGCAGTGATTTACCCGCGCCAGAATGGTCGGCCCAATTTAGACCCAGTTGGCACAGTTGGGCAAGCGCAATTGATTGGCGACAGGACGGAGCAGACACCCGATTGACGGAAGGAGTGGCTCGACGTCGACGTCAATCAGACGGGTCGTCGGAGTCGAGAGCGAGGTCGACGACGGTCGTGCAGTCGTAGGAGGGCGTCGGGTGGCTCAGGGCTACGGGAGCTGACCAGCGGCGGCGCTGCGAGCGGCGTGCGGCAGGGAGAGGGTCCGAGTGCGCTGAATCTGCCTCGGCGGTTGTTGGTAACCGTTTGACCTCGCCGGTGGGATCGACGGAGGAAGGTGGCGGCTTCGGGAGGGCCGTCAACAAAGGGCGAGCTCAGCTGCGGCGGCAAAGATGAGTTGGCACGGGAATAATGCCGGCAATGCAGAAACTTGAAAGGAATTTCAAGTTCTGCTGTCTGGGGCCCTTTCTCCTTTCTTCATCGTGCCCTTTTAATGGCTGCACAACTTTATTTCCAAAATCTTTTTCCAAAACAGAGGCAACAATAATTTTTTAACAGATTTGATTTCTTCCCTTATTAAGCCTTCTTTCTTTACTTCCCAAATAGTTTTTTATTTCTCCCTTTCTATTTGATTTGATTCCTAATATTTTTAATTATACCTCTTTATTTGAAAGCTCTCCTGTTTAGACTTAGGCAACTCCTTAAATAAATTAAGCTTGCCTTTTTCGTTCCTACAACCTGAATTACCGGACCTATTTATTCAGGGTCTCATCGATCTGTCAAACCGACGAGCCAAATCAAGTGCATGAAATTAGAACGAGTACATGGAATGAAAAATGGGTACATGGAAGGAAATACAAAAAAAAAATATACGATGCGACGCAGGATGCATCACTGGATCTGGCGGTGAGGAGAACCGGGAAGAAGAAAGTTGGTCGATGCAGGCGTCACAGGCGTCAGCTAGGTCGGAATCTAGCGGCGAGGTCGACAGAGAACTGGATTTGGGAGTGTGTGGTATTGGGATAGGGGAGGGAGTGCGGTATCGGGATCCGGTGGCGTGAGGGATCATTATCGGGAGTGGTGGCGTGCGGTCAAGGAAGAGCTGGATCTGGCGGTGACGGGATCGGAGAGGAAGGTAACCTTCTGGATTTGTTGTTGTTGGATGGGATCGAGAAGGAAGCGGGCGATTGTTGATTTCTTGTTGTGGACGCTTAGTTATTAAAGGCACAAGGCGCACCAAGCCACAAAGGGGTCTTTGAGCTTAGACGCAATGCTCAAGGCGCAAGCGCGCTTGACGAAGGTAAGGCTCAATATCATTCATTTTAAATAATCAACATCAAACATCAATTCATTTTCTTGATTTAATTCATTTATTCTACTCATTAATCATTCATTACTATCATTTATATCTCTTAAAAATAAAAGTAGTGTGGTCATTTGCATCATATTTATGTCTCAACACTCGATTATGTTTCACAAATACTAAATCATACCAAAATTAATGATTTATTACATTTTTTTCTTTATTTTGAAAAGAAAAAATTTTAAAAAAATCACACCTAAGAGCGAGCTTTATGCCTCAAAGGCGCAAAAAAGGTGCACGAAAGCGCAAACCTTTGAGTCTGATGAGCCTTGAGACGCGCCTGAGGCTCGCCTTTAAGAACATAGTGTGGATGGAATCGGGAACGAAGCGGACCATTGTTGATTTGTTGTTGTTGGACAGGATTGGGAAGGAAGCGGACGACTGCTGTAGAACGGGCTAGATCTGGTGGGCTGGTGTCGGCAAAGAGACGGCGGCACGTGCTAAGCAAGCGGGGAGGCTAGGTCAAACCAATGTTACCCAAAAAAATACTTGCAAAAGATGCGATCAACTTCGATACAATCACGAGTTATGCTCGTGCCTAATCTCTGGAGGTCGGTTCCTCTTAGATGTCTCTTTCCCAAAGTAAGAGATCCTAAATCCTAAAACATCAAAAGATAATCCTAAACTCCCAAACCACCTCCTTATATAGTGGTGGAAGGGGGGCTCACATACCATTTACCTAATATCATTCAAAATAAAATACAAAAGACAATAATAAATAATGCGCGCGCGTAACATTTTTCCTTTATAGCTTATGTATCTTTTCTCTTAGGATTAGCCTCTTCTCTTCCTTAATCTCATCAATTAGGGTTCATGATCCACGGATCTTAACACTTGGTCTTAGAGCCTTCAATCCCTCTCTGTGTTCTTTGCAAACATAGATTTCCCAGTTAACTTTGCACTTGCCTTGATTTAGCCATCTGCTTGTGATCGACCATCAAAACCCTATAAACCATGCCGGGAATTAGTCGTAATTGATCTCCAACCATTCTTTGTTGACGAGGGCGACCGTGATGCAGTTAGTGTTTGATCAAAGCCGAGCGACTATGTTATGGGTTATTCCAATTGTTTTCCCCAAATTGATCGAGTATCAAGTCATTAAGCCCATCCCCTTTTGCAATCAAAAATTCCTAACACATGATCTGTCAAACCCCATCGAACAGAATCTTTCCTACAAGCCTCCACACGCCAGCCCAAATATTTTCTCCTCTATAGCTTCTCTATCTTCTCTCTTAAGGCTAACCTACTCTCTTCCTCCCTCAAGCTCTATTTGGGAGGTCGGCGGACGGCGACCTTCCAGTGTGATTCCAGTCAACGCAACGCCGGCGGAGCGGCGAACACATATCTTGACATTAGCAAAACATTCAAGAAACTTTGCAATGTTAAGATTACCCCAACGGCTTCTTAAACCCTATTTCCACTCCCGAATCCCGACCCCGACGGCTTCAATCCCGCAGCAGGTCATCCCCGATCCTCTTCTTCCTTCTTCTTCTTCTCTTCTTCTTCTGGCAATCCCGCAGCAGGTCATCACGTGCTTTCTTCTTCTTCCTCTCTCGTGCCTTCTTCTTCTTCTTCTTCTTGCTCCTCTCCCGTGCCTTCTTCTTCTTCTTATTTGTGTTGCTTTCTTATGTACATTCAGCTGGAGCCTGGAGGGCAAATTTGGGGAACCTACCTTCAGACGGTTGTTATCAAGCTGAAACCAAGGTATTCATCTTCCATCCTCCTCTGTATACTCTACTGCTTATGGCCTTATACTATTGTGTCTTCATTGGGTTTATACTATTATGTCTAATGCTTATATCATTAGGTTTATGTCCATATTTCACACTAATCTGGACAGAATTTCTGTCCAGATTTTCACACTAATCTGGACAGCAATTCTGTCCAGATTTGTGTTAATTTCAGTGTGTGTGACTGTGTGAGTGTGTTAATTTTAGTGTGTGTCCATATTTTGATCTCTTGTGTTAAATGTTAATTTGTTCTTACAACTTTAATTTGTACAAAACAATAAGTGCACTGTAGTGTTGTATTGTGTTAGTAATGGCGTCAAGTGGTGGTTCAAATAGTGCATCTGGGAGCAATATTGTTGATGCTCGTATTGGATCTAGAACGCAAAAGACTGCTGCAGGAGCTAAAAGTGATGTTGGATGGAAGTATGGTATTCCAGTAGAGGGAGAGATAAGGAAAATACAATGCAAATTTTGTCAGAAAATGATGACGGGAGGAATATATCGGTTAAAACATCATTTGGCGTGTACACAAAATGATGTTGGAGCTTGTAGAGGCGTGTCAGACGAAGTGAAAAAGGAATTATGGGATGGTATGGTATGCGACTATGCATCTATGTCTTTTATATTAATATTTTGATGTGATGGTAATATGGTATCATTGGTAATTTGGTATTGTATGGAATATTATATTTTTATTTGATGGTATATACATTGTTACATATTTCTCATGCTTTTGATTTAATTTTTATTAAAATACGATCTTGCGATCCGTGTCGATCCTACATTTTACGATCTTAGGGATGTCTCCCGATCTTAGTTAAGATCTCGATCTTCACAACATTGGTCATGAAGTGGAAAATTTGAAAGGCTAACTTTACTCTGGTACCAATGAATGCAATGGAATAATCAGGGAAATCCTTAAACGAAAAATTCTTCTCTAAAAACAATGCTTGATGGCTAGGGCTGCAATACTTCTTCAACAAAAGTTAAAAACAAAATGCAATCATGGGTATTTATAGATCCCAACTCTAAAACAAAAATTAAACACAACATAAAAATAGACAGTCTGGCCATATTGGAAACCCAATACAATTTTTATTATTTTTAGTGAGTGCTTCATGAATGTGGGGTAAGGTTTGCTTGCATTTCACCCATGTGTTTCCCCGAACTCTTGTTGCGTGGGGATGCTTTGTGCACCGGGTTGCACTTTTTAGTTGAGTGATTTATTTGGAAGTTAGTTAGATACTCCGTTGACTT
This sequence comes from Platanthera guangdongensis, assembly GCA_039583875.1. Classification (NCBI taxonomy): domain Eukaryota; kingdom Viridiplantae; phylum Streptophyta; class Magnoliopsida; order Asparagales; family Orchidaceae; genus Platanthera; species Platanthera guangdongensis. The sequence continues at coordinate 155,040,020 of CM077165.1, forward strand.
GTATCGGGACCCCAATTCAGAATCGGGGTCCCAATGCTTAACCCAAAACTTGGGGCTCTAAAAATAATCAATGTTCTAATAAAGACAAGCAAAACTCTAGTGCATTCTGCTACATTGTGGTATTATGTTCATATGCTACTTGATCAACCCTTCTCGAAAATTATAAACAGTCCACATTTCTACTCATTTGAGAAAGGAATTCTGGAGGACCTTATCCAAGTCTAAAGAGATTCAAGATGCTCTAAGGATCTATGTTAGACATCATTTGAGCACAAGAATAATCAATGCATAACTCACCCCTACCATTGTCTCTAGATCTTGAGGTGTATATATTTCCTATGAGACATACAATGTGACTATTTTAAAAAGAGAATGCTATTTAGAACCTATGCGGACCTCAATTTAGGTCATATTCATCTTCTTTCATAAATTATATTTAAGTCTTCCAAGTAGCAGAAATAATTTATTCGATGTCCAACTCTTAGCTATTAAAGGCACACCAAGGCGCAAAAGAGTCATGGAGCCTAGGCGTGAGGCTCAAGGCATTGGCGAGCGTCTGATGAAGACAATGCGCAATCACATTCATTTTAAATAATCAACATCAAACATCATTTCAGCTTCTCGATCAAATTCTTCATATAGTCTACTAATTAATCATTTATTATTATCGATTATATCTCTTAAAAAAAGAATCAATATGGTCCATTACATCATATTTAAGTCTCAACGCAGCATTATCTTTCGCAAATACTAAATCAATAAAAAATTATTGAGTTTTACATGTTTTTTCATAATTTTTGAAAAAAAAAATTACAAAAAATCGCACTCAGGTGTGCCTTTTATATTCCAAAGAAGCAAATAAGACGCGCGGAGGCGCAAACCTTTGATCCGGGTGATCCTTAAGCATTAGGCGTGCCTTTAATAACATTGGATGTCTTCCTTGAAATGTAGAAGTCGTTAATGGGCTCAAAATCTTTTTACGTCAAAAAATCTTAGGCTCTATTTGTTAGGGCGTTTCGCGCTCCGTTTTGGGCAAACGCCGCCGGAAGGAGGGTGTAAACAAATGAACCTCCGGCGGCGTTTGCTCCGTTTCCACCCGCCCGCCCACCTTGAGAAACGCCAAAAAAGCTCCGTTTGGAGCAGCCACCTCCCCCCTCCGGTTCGAACTCTCCGTTTCCACCCGCCGGATCGACCCGCCACCGCCGAACCAAATGGAGCCTTAGTGTCCTACCTTAAGCACTATTTAATTGTTTTTGCGTGTGTATTCAATTACTGAGACAACCGTAGTTACCATATTCACTCTCCCAATCTCCAGCATGCAAAGACTGCCAAACTATGGATTTCTACTTTCTAGAAAGAAAAAAAGTGATATATGATAATCCATGGTAGTTATATTTGTTGTTTTAGTAATATTATAAATGAAACACGAATAAGTCTGATAGTTATCTTGGAAATGAAGAATTATAATTTTTATGATAAGGACGTGATAAACTATGAAATCACAAAACAATATGTCATCTCAAAAACCTATTAAATTTATGTTATATAAGCATTGATATGCAATTAAGGTATGAGGATGATGATGATTATCTATGCATAGTTTATTCAAGTAAGATAACTAAGACAATTAAAGTGAGATCTTAGGCCCATTATTCTCTTACACTCAAAAAACACCCGATGGATTTAGGAAAGGAATCATTTTTATAAGGCAATTTCTACATAATGCTCTTATAAAACATCTAATATTTTAAAGACAGCGACCTCTTAAGGACAGGGAGGATAATTGATGTAAATTTTAATATAAGATCTTTAAGTTGCTTGTTCATAGTGATGTAAGCACGGATGATACTTCAATTTTTGGTTTACAATATTGTAACATAATCATATTTACAGATAATATAAAATATACATTGAGGCATAATTTGACATTTTCATACCATATTTTCAAGAAAACACAAAGAAATAATCATTAAATGAATTTTCAAGAGCATCCATACCGGAGATAACTGCAACCTTGTCATATGTGGAACCAGAGACATCAGCGCGTAAAACAACCTTAATCTGCAATGTGAAACAGCACAAATTTTTCATGGAAGTACAGTTAAATATACAAAGAAGATGCTAACATTTGGGAAACCGTCCAAGTACTGTAGTCCAGGATAAGTATCAACCATGCCCTCAATGCATTCAGTCACAACATCTGCATTTTCCATAGCACAATCTGACCGAATTTAGGCAGACAAAATTTGGCAATTGAATATACAATCGTAATATGCGGATAAGTGCATAGTGATCAAATAAATTTGACGAACATATTCCAAGTTACGACACCCATTTAAAAAAGGTAGAATAGCATCAGATAGAAAGGGCGAATTAGAATTTCAGATTTTCATGAAAATACAAATAGGATCTCCGACGAGCGGCTTATGAGCTCGGGAAAGGATGTGAAGAAAACCAACATAAGAAGACGAAAAACCTTCGGGGTTGCTGATTAGCTTCTTGGTTCTGTAGGACATCGTAGCACAGGAAGCAGATCCCCGGAATCCCCTTTCCGATCAGGCGAAGCCTACTAGCATTACACGGGAAAGATCGAAGTAGTTGGAGCCTGTCTTCTCCTTGTTAGGGGAAACCCTAACAGAGAGAAGTTGAAAGAGGGGGAGAGAGAGAGAGAGGATGGCGGAGAGGGCGACGGAGATTGGACGCCGGAGGACGGAAGGAAACGGGGAGAGGGGACTTTGGTTCTTCAGTCGTTGCTTCCGCGTCTGCCCCTCTCTCGCCTTTTATTTAAACCCTTTTTTCCGTCGAGCAGCTCGATCTGTGAAATGGCAGTGAGATCGCATAAAGCTACAATTCTGAATGGGTGTGCGTCTTTGCCCGTTCAAGCAGCTCGATTGTTAACGGCAACTGTAATTGGCTAGTGGGAGCTCAAAATCTCGCAATTTTTTGTGTTTTTTCGAAATATATTGTGTATATATAATTTCAGGAAAATTGTTCAACACGAAAGTTGTAGATATCGACGAGATCTACAACTTTCGTGTTGAACACTTTTCCTGAAATTGCACGTACAAGGCGTATTTCGAAAAGGCGCAAAACCTTAGCATATTTCCAAAGTACGTCTTGTACATGCATTTTTAGGAAAAGTGATCAACACGAAAGTTGTAGATCTCGTCGATATCTACAACTTTTGTGTTGAACACTTTTCCTGATATTGCACGTATAAGGCGTATTTCTAAAAGACGCAAAAAATTGGGAGATTTTGAGCTGTGACTAGCAAAATAAAGGGTTGTGGTTAACAATCACCTTGTTTTTTAGTTGGATTCAAATTTCTCTGAATTATTAATGTACTTTGTTAAGGAAAATTTGCATGTTTGGCTCACAGGAAGAAGAAGATTGTGACCTGTGCCATATCAAAAATTTGAAATGTCGAGCCTGAAATATAAAAGTTTGTTTGGAATCAACTCTCGTAGACCGGCCGAAAATCGGACCGTTTTAGATCGGGAGTGGTCAAGAGCACATTGCACAACAAGCATGGTTTGACAAAAGAAAGTGGAAAAATCAAAACATTTGGACTAAGGCTGAACTGAATCGCCTAACCTTGAAATTAAGGCTGAACTTAAATCGCTTTGAGTCTCATTTCCCCCACTGTTTTGATTGATTGGTGTTTAGTCATTCCTTTCGTCAGTGGATCAACCAGATTATCCTTCGATCGCGCATCGATCAAATTGATAATATAATGTTCTTTCAGAAAATTCAATAGACCGTGTCTCAGTCATACATGTCGCATCTTAGTATTAAAAAGGACATTCTTCACGACATGGACTGCTGTTTGATTATCACAATACAAGATCAAAGAATTAACTTGAAGTCTAGACAGAGGTGTACAACCTCGTGTTCGCCGAGTGGGTCTACCAGGCAAGACGAGCGGACCAAGGCGACCTGCTCGCCCCAGAACATCATACCGGCGAGCTCAGAGTGGTTAGCCCGCTCCCGCCAAAGCTAAGCGCGCGAGCTGCACGGGCTGGCCAACCCAGCCCGCGTCTGCCCAGGGTTCATCGAACCGAGGCGGGTTTCCGCCAAACTGAGCCTAAATTAAGATCGACATTCGTCGAGCAGAGCTCGGCGTTCATCGAACGGAGCTCGGCATTCTTCGAGCTAAATCTCGGGAGTGGGAATCTGAATTCGTCGAACCAAGATCGGCGAGCTCCTCTGGAACTTCTGTTGTGACAATCTCAGACCGGCCAGCCCGCTCTCCCATAGGCGACCTGGCCACCAGCCCGCCTCAGAGAGAGGATCGGCGGGCTGCGACGGCCTTACTCGAGCACGCCCAAGGAGGGAAGGCGAGCTGCGGGAGCCGGGTCGCGTCCGCCCCAGCGAGGTAGAGAGTCTTGGCGAGCTAGCCTCCAGATCCTTAGGACCTTCCCAGTGGGGCCCAGAGGCAAAATTACCTGGGTACCCTTGCTAGGAGTGCGAATAGCTTGATAGGACGGCGAAGTTACGCTGTTGGCAGGCCCAATTGGGCTGCACATAGCTGTTCAAAATAGCGGATGTTGGCTGTTTGCAGGCCGTCTTCAAAAAACTATAAATAAGATCTAAGGGGCACCTCAGAAAGCACGTTTATCAATATTCAGATCTTCTTGCGCTTTCTAAGGTAGCCTTAGCTTGGCCTTTGGCTAAGGAGGGGAAGCGCTCTAAGATCTTTCGAGTGTGTGGTGGGACCTTCACGCCGAGCCCTTGGGTCAGTTTCCATTTCTTTTTGTTATTTGGCTTGCAGGAGAGAAGTAGGTGCGCGATCACCCCTTCCCCAAAGGTGAACTTCACAAGAGACCGAGTTTTCGGTTTCAACATTCTGGTGCGGTGAGCGTGGACAGTGGTCAACACATAAAATCTTCAACAGGCTAGATGGCAAGAGGAGAAGGACAAGGCTCGATTAGGTCCGACTCACCACCCCCACCACCTCTGGCCACGGTGGGGATGTTCGAAGACTTCAGGCAGGATGTGCTCAACCTCGTCAAGTTCGCACTCGCACTTCTAGTAGTTTAAATGAATTCGGATTGTATACTAAAACACAATTCCGTGATTTTATGAGCACGGAGGAGATTGAAAATTTCGATCTCTTAAAATGATGAAAAAAATAAAGTTAATACATATAATATTTTGGCTTATTGCCCCGTGATTTACTAACAATCCAAGCTAGTATGGTATCTTCAGAATCCGTCTTTTCTATTAGTAGCAGAGTTTTGAATGAGCAAAGGAGCCGACTCAACGAACAATCTCTGGAAATGTGCATATGCTAAAAGGACTATTTGGATGTTATGAAGAAGAAGCATCACATTACATCATTAGAGGATAGCTCGGAGGATATAGAAGACGAGGTGGACGTAATAAATTTAAGAGAGAATTAAGCACGTGCCACATTCATCACACGGTCGATTAAAACTGTATTTTTTGTGTTTTGTTAATTAAATGAATATTATAATTTTTTATCTAAAATTAATAATGATAATAAATTTCATTTTTTTAATTAATATAAATTGTAAATATTATTTAATATTAATAAAATATCATTTTTCTTATCCATGTGAGAGATTTTTTTATTATCATAATAAAATAACAATTATAAATTTTTTATGTATTAATTTTTTAAAAAAAAATCAAAAATTATAATTTTTTAAATCCATTTTTTTTTAAAAAAAAGGCCCGGCCTAGCCCGGCCCTAAGGGCCGGATCAGGCCCCTTCCCAGGGCAGGGGCCCGAGCCCGGCCTGAGCCCGGTTTAAGGAAAGCTCGGGCTTGGCCCGATTGACTAAAGCTCGGGCCAGTTGGGCCCGATACCAGGCCTGTCCGATCGGGCATTATGCCCATGACTATCTTTAATTACATTAAAGAAGCAGTTTGAACCCTTCAAAATTAATCTAGACCATCTAATATATGTCAAGTCTTTCATCATAGTTGTTGTGGGCAAACTTGGCGTCATGGTCGGACCAGAGTAACTGGACCGTCTTGGCTCTCGGGACAGTCGAGCACGCACACAGTCAGTGAAATGAGCGAATTGACACAAGATGTTTTTACGTGGAAAATCCCCGCAACTGGGTAAAAAACCACGTGACCGGATCTGAGCCGGTCAAAGTCCACCATCTGATCGCGGATAGTGGGCGTTTGGGAAATCGAGGGTGATAGACATCTCCTCGTTACAACTTAAAGGTGAGAGAGAATTTCCGGACGCGCAGCGGGCAACAGGCTGCGCCGAAGGAGTGCTAAATGCTGACTTGGGGGCTGGTGTGCTTGAACGCTAACGGTTGCTGTCTTCTTCCTTCTTCAGCGCACTTGGGGAGTTGGCTCGTATGCGGCCTGAAGACGGCTCGAGGGCAGAGTTCGGCAGAGCTCTGACATGAGGAAGAAGAAGACTCCGAGGCAAAAAGGTGAGAAATGAGGAGACCTGAGACTCCTTTTATAGCCCCCAGGAGGTAATTATGGCGGCCCCCCACTAACTTAGTGGCTTAGTGAGTGGTTACTTGCAGATCGGATGTCAACGGATGCCCAGTAACGATCAGACGGTGGCCGACTTGCAAGCGGCGGTGACGGTTGACGGCAGCGGCGGATGGGCAGCGGGCGGCCTGCTGCGGGCGGCGGGCGGGAGGGCGGCGGGCGCTGGCCGGCGTCGGGCGGCGGCGGCGGGCGGCTGGAGACGGCCGGTCGGCGGCGGGTGGGAGGCCGGTGGTAGTTGCTGAATGGGAGGCCACTATGGTCTTTCCTATTATGATGGAGATCATGGGGGGAGTGGGTTGATTAGTCAAACCCATGATCTTCACAATAGCAGGGACATGATCTTCACAATAGCAGGGATCATGAGAGAGATGACTAAATGCACACTCATTCTTATATAAATGGAGCTCCATCCCCATCAATTGCCCCTCAAATCCTCTGTTGTCGAAGGTTGGCTTGAGCGAGAGAGCAAGGATTTTCTCTTATTTTCCTTGACTATGACGACGTCCAGCGACAGGCCAGAAACATCCGCGAGCGGCGCCCGTCGAGCACAGGTAACAACATGTTAAAAATCTCCATGGGAGAGGGGGAACAACGCGCCCACGACCATACGGCGCCACGACGGCCAACGCGCGGATACACGAGGGGGCGCGCAGACCAAGTTAAGTGGGGCGCACGCCCGGCCGTGCGCCCGGCCGCGCGCGCGTGACCGTAACACACTTCAGTGGGCGAGTTCTGGGCACGCGGCGCGTGCGGCGCGCTGGAGTGCACGGCGAGCGCGCCGTAGCGCGCCGTGCACATGTTGTAGCACGTCGTGCGCGTGCTGTAGCGTGCGGCGTGCGCGCTGTAGCGCACCGTGCGCGTGCTGTAGCGCGCGGCGTGCACGCTGTAGCGCCTGTTGCAATGCGCGTGTGCGCACGTATTTGTGGGGCGCTCTTGCGCTTGTGCGCGTACCCCTTCGCGGGTTCTGTAGAGCTACTTTTTACGTGTGCATGTGCGTGTGGCCATCCCTCGGCCTGTTTTGAGGGTTTTACCATTGCGTGTTTTGCCTCTTATACTGTGTCTGATTTTTCCTTGGTGGAGACAGGGCTCGAGGCATTCCGCGAGACCACTGCGTCTACGCGCTTCTCTTACAGAAGACCAAAGTGTCGTTTGGAGGAAAAAGTTCGGGCTGCCCACTGATTTGGAAGTGAGAATTCCGCATGTCGAGGAGAGAGTGCAAAATCCCCCTCGAGGCTGGCTGACAATCTTTGAGAGCACTTTAAGGTTTAAGGTCTGGCTTCCGATTCCCGCCTTGCGAGGAGGCGATCGAGATCTTGAAATTTTACCGGGTGCCGATCTCCCAGTTCACCTCGCTGGGAGTAGTGCGCCTTATGGGCATGATTGTTTTCTTTCATAAGCATGGCGGGAGACTTACTTTGGAGAGCATTCGAGAGTTGTGCGATGTCCGCTTCGATGGTGGGTAGTGCGTGGAGATTCACAGCAACAAGACTTGCCTTGATTTCGAGGCTCGTATAGACCGTCGCCACTGGAACACTCTTTTTGGCTACATCAGGAACTCTTGAGGCTTGTCGGAGGTGTGTAATTCGCTTCCCGACCGTTGTCGCCATCAGAAGGGAAAGGAGCGGGAATTTTACCCAATGCTGGGGTTTTCGGAGCCTCGCAAGTTGGCCAATCACTTGTTCAGTATTTTCTCATTTATGGATGAGAAGCGCTTGTTGCAGTGCAACATTTCTTCGGATTCTTTGCAGAGTATAGAGGCACCTTCCGGTGGCAGTCGGAAGCGGAAGGCCATTGTAGTTTCCCGAGATGGCGGGAGCACAGTGCCTTGTTCGTCTTCTCCGAGTGATGCTTCTCTTGCCGGTGGCCGTGGCGGTTCGCCCCACGAGGTGCAGGTGCTTGGTTCGTCTGCCCCCAGCCTTCTCCTACGGGGGCGGCCGCTCCGAGGCTATCTTCTTCTTTGAAGGCGATATATGAAGTGATAAGCGCTCTTGTTTGCGTGAAATTTTCAATCTTTACCTTGTTATGCTAATTTTCATTTTTCCTTTGTGCTGGTTGACACTCAGGACCGGACTGTCGTTACTTGGAACGACCGATTTGTGCGCTTGTTGGACGGGTACTTGGCCCTTGAGGAGAAGCTTAGATCGACAACGAGCCTGCTTGCCTCCTTGAGGGAGGAGCACGCCCGCGACATTTTATGATTCCGTCTGATAGTGTCCGGGCTGAAGTCTGAGTTGGAGGATACACGTGCAGCATTGGTGGTAGAGAAGGCACTGGTGGAGAGGACCACCCAGATGTTGAAGCATTCACAGGAGGAAGCCACCGGTTTGGAGACTCGCCTGCGGGCGTCGAGGGCCCAAGTGGAGATGCTGTCTTCCGAGGGCCGTGTGTCGGAGCTAAAGGCTGTCGGACTTGTAGAGTACCTGCAGTCGTTGGACTACATGAGAGACCGTAGCCTGATCACGGAGGAGGTACGCGACGAGATCTAGTCCAAGGAGGTGGAGCCTCAAGTGAAAGATGCCCGTGAGTTCGGCCTTACGCGCAGAGCGGCGAAGGCCTTCCGTTTTGTGGGCTGGCACCTAGGATGCGACACCTCTGGCTTTAGCTTTGATGACATTTTTGAGGATGAGCGCTCTGATGTTGATGCTGCTGATGAGTCGCGGCCTCATGTTTTTGTATTTGTGTATTTTTGTATTCTTCCCTCATCATTCGTGTCGTGTGTTGCTTTTGCTTTGCAGTTGTAGTGGACGTTATTGTGTGCTGATATGAATGACAGTTATTTTTTATGTCATTTAGCTGTTTTGTTTTTTTTCCTTTGTCTCCTATGAGTATTGTTTTTGCAAGTTTGGCTTACGGGAGAGCGCGTGGATGGGGTATTCCAGTATTTGCAACTTTGTTCGCATAGTTCTATCCCGCGGCTTAGTTTGCATGAGTGTTTCTTGCGCTTAGTTTGTGCGAGGGTTGCTCGCGACTTAGTTTGCACTAGTGTTGCTCGTGGCTTAGTTTGCATGAGGGTTGCTCGCGACTTAGTTTGCACAAGGGTTGCTCGTGGCTTAGTTTGCATGAGGGTTGCTCGCGACTTAGCCGTGAGGGGGGGCAGGCCCCCACGGGGAGTTTGCTCGAGTGTTGCTCGCTGCTTAATTTGTCGGAGAATGTAAGTACTCAATCCGACCGCCGGAGAATGTGGGTACTCAATCCGATTGCAATCGCGAGGGTGGCAGGCCCTAGCGACGACAAGGCGTTGGTTTGCAGTAACGGCGGAGAATGTAAGTACTCAATCCAACCACCGGAGAATGTTGGTACTCAATCCGGTTACAATCGTGAGGGGTGCAGGCCCTGACGAAGATAAGGCGTTGGTTTGCAGTAACGACGAAGAATGTAGGTACTCAATCCGACCACCGGAGAATGTGGGTACTCAATCTGGTTGCAATCACGAGGGGCAGGCCTTGGCAAAGATAAGGCATTAGTTTGCAGTAACGGTGGAGAATGTAAGTACTCAATCTGACCGCCAGAGAATATGAGTACTCAATCATGTTGCAATCGCGAGGGGGGCAGTTCCTGACGAAGACAAGACATTAGTTTGCAGTAACAACAGAGAATGTAAGTACTCAATCCGATCGCCGGAGAATGTGGGTACTCAATCCGGTTGCGGGACCTAGCCTGGCAATAAGCAAATTGTCGGAGAGTGTAGATACTCGTTCCGGGTACAATCGCGAGGGGGGCAAGCCCTGGCAATGTTAAGATGCTGAGCGACAATGTTGGCAAAGAACTTGCTTGTTCGGTTTGCAAGCACGGCTTTACCTAAAGATTTCAGATTAATATTACTGAAACAAATACGATATTGTATTTAGAAATAAGCATAGTTCGCACGAGTCTGAGCTTGCGACTTTTACGATCAGTAAGTGACAAAAACAAGATGCAGGAGGATACAAATAATAAAGAGTACGAATAAAGTAAAAACATAGAAGGAAAGACGTCATGCAAGTCGTAAGTTGCTGGTATGCTGCGAGGGATCTTCCTGCGTCGGGGAGAGCGTCCTTCCTAGGAATCCACTGCTGAGCCATCAACACTGAAGGTGGTAGCGGATATTGGTTGTGCTTGTCTTGCGTAACAGGCATGTGCTTCTTCTTGATCTCCGCGAACAACTCCCACTCCTCCAGGGGTTGGGAATTTCATTGTGAGATGGGGGATTGACGGTATTGCTCCGAAGGTGGACTGTACTGGCCTTCCTAAAATGGCATTGTATGTCGAACTTGAATTGATCACGACAAAGTTGACATCATGGGTAGCTTGCTTCGGGAAATCTCTCATCGTGACAGGCAATGTGATTGTGTCTTGGACCGGGACGAGGTGGTTGTCGAAACCATAGACGGAGCCTTCTGCAGGGCTAAGATGTTGCTTAGTGAGTTTCATGCTTTCCGGGGTTGAGAGAAACAACACATCAACCGAGATTCTGTTGTCTACCAAGATCCTTTTAACGTTGAAGCAGGGACCCCCGATCCCGGCATGGATAACGAGGGGATCTTGGTTGCGCGTCTGCAGCCCTTCGAGGTCCTTGTCGTCGAATGTGATGGTGATATCCTGATTTTCCTTCCTATCTGATCCTCCTACTGAAAGTATCTGGGTCAGGGGCCCGGCGATGGTCTTTATGTTACACACCATCTGCCTACCCCCACCAGTTCCCTGTGGTGGGTTTTGCTGGTCTCTTTCACAACGTTGCATTTGCTGGTTTTGCGCTTGCCCTTGCAGGAATCTCCCAAGGAGCCCTTGGCGGACAAGGCACTCGATTTCATCTTTCAGCTCATCACACTCTTCGGTTCTGTGACCAGGCGTGCGGTGGAACTCGCAGTACCTTGTATGGTCAGCATTAGGGTTTGGTCGCGATATTCTTGGTCGTTAGAATGTCGGATCATTCTGAATTGCGTACAATATGTTAGTTCGGGTGTTATTCAGAGGGGTGTATTCTTGAAGTGGATGTTGCCCCCCAGTCCTCTGAGGGTCACGTCGACTGTTGTCTCCACGACACTCAGCCTGACACAACTCTTCTTGTCTTATGAGACTTTGTTTTTCTCCTTTCTTCCTTTTTTGTCTACCTTCAAACTGCTAGCGGTGGGCTTCAATAGCTTCGTCAGCGACAATCTGCGCCTCGACCCGATGCACGAGGTCAGGATATCTGGGGACATTTTCTCTCATCAGTGCTGAATAGAAGCCGCTAGGGTGGAGGCCTCCAAGAAACACCCCCCGCAACAACTCGGGGTCAACTCCCGGAATCTGACAGGCTTCTACAACAAAACGGCGGAAGAAGTCCTTCAGGGTTTCTCCTTCGTTCTGGCAGATTCCTGACAAGTGGGAGGGGTCGTAGATGATCTTGCGATTGGCGATGAACTGATCGACAAACTGCCTTGTCAGCTCTGTGAAGGTGGCGATGGTGCCCACCCTTATGGAGTGGAGCCATGTGCGGGCTTGCCCCTTGAGGGTGGTTAGGAACACTTGGCAGAGCAACTGATCGGGTGCGTTGTAGATCCTCATGATAGTAGTGAAGTGGTTGACATGTTCCAACGGATCGTCTGTTCCATCGAACGTCTCGATGTTCGGCAACTTGAAACCAAGAGGAATTGGATTTGTCAGGATTTGCGGTGCGAGGGGGGAGCCTTGGCAGAGTGGTCGGCGAGCGTGAATATCCCGTCGGCCAGCCTGCCGGTATTCTTCTGCGATCACCTCTCGGATTTCTTCTCGGGTGAACCTTTCAATCGGGGGAGGTTGGGCCTTGTCCCCCCAGTTGTGGCGGTGCCCCCCAGTTTCAGTTCCTTCATGAGCCTGGTGAGTGGAACTGGCGGCGTCAGAGTATTCTCCGGGTGCCTCTTGTCTTGGAACTTCTTGCACCCCACCATGATTTGGCAGTAGTGGGTTGACCGGTGCTAGAGGAGGAGCAGGAGGCGCTCCCAAATTCCTGAGTAGAGCAAGCATTTCAGTTTGCTGCTCCTCCATTTGTCGAACACGCCCTTCGAGGGCGGTAACAGGCGCGAAAGCGGCCTCAACGGTCAATGACACGTCCACGAGAGAATAGGAGCGTGCTGGTTCAGTATGTTCTTCTGGGACGGACCCTTCAGCTGTGCGGGCGTTAATTTTATTATTATTAACAATTATATAATAAAAAATATTTATAAATCGCGAACGCTATTTTGTTAAACAGTTTTCTGATCTGAACAGTTCTACAAATACAAACTATCTAAAAAATTTATATTACCCGCAACCAATTTACAATAACTCTATTTACAAATATGACTTTATAACATCTCATTTTATAAGTAAAATCACTCTTCTAAATAAGAAAAATTTTTAGGTCAGGCGAACGGACCATGCCACCATCAGGATATAAAAACTCATTTTACTCGTGGGGCCCACCACCTACTCGAAATTTTCCCCTTCCCCTTCCCGAGCTCCTCCGTCCGCAGCTCGCCCCCTTCCGGAAAAATTTCTCTGCCTTCCGCTCCCTCCTCTGCCCGAAACCTAGCCGTTTCTTGATGTCGGAGACGATGAGCCACCTTCTCCGTTCAACGGCTTAGGTCTTCTTCCTCAGCATATACAGAAGAAATGACGGAAACCTAGCTCTTGAATGCTTAAGTCTGCGGTGTTTTTTTTCCTGAAGGTTAGTATCTATATCAGTAAATCCCTCTCTTTAATTTTAGATCTAATTTCAAGGTTTTTTTTTCATGGCCATTTTTCTGATAGGTACAAGGAAATGGCGGCTCACGGAGGAACAAGTGCCCAGGCCTCTTCCAAAAATGCTGTTGATGAAACGGTCAATGTAAGCTTGGTTTTCTTGTGGCAGTGCTGCATTCTAATTTGAAATGATTTGTTGAACATTTGCTAGACATTAGCTCTAGTGTTTTTACATTTTACTTTTCAACTGCATTTTTTTTGTGAAATTCAACTGCTTGGTTTTCTTTTTGCAGTGCTGCATTCAAATTTAAAACGATTTTTCTGATTTACAACTGCATTTTTTATGTGAAATTCAATTGTTTTGAAAATTAATTGTTGCATTATCTGTATTTGCAGCTCTTTTTTATTTAGAAGTGAAATAAACCTTTATACTTTTTTTCAGGTCAACAAACACCAGGTTGTTTTTCCAATTGTGCATTCAGAAGACGAGGCGTATGCTATGTACTGTGAATATGCTCATATCATGAGTTTCAGTGTTCGAAAAGAACATTTGAGCTACTGGATACACACAAGGATTATAAAATGTCGAGCATATAGCTGCGCCAAAGCTGGATTGAAGAAGGTGAGACCCTCACCCAAAAAATATCGAAAATTAGAAACACGCACCGGTTGTCTCGCATGCATTTATTTTACCACTGATACAGAGGGTAGGAATTGGACAGTTATAAAGTTTGTCGAGGAACACAATCACCCGTTAGCGATGGAGGACGAACAACATCTATTGAGATTGGCCCGCAACATTTTAAAAATGCAGGGTAGCCTTATTAAGAATCTGACAGACGCGGGAGTTAAAACAGTTCATGCGTACAAGTTTTTGTCTAATGAAGTCGGTGGGTTCAAGAATGTTGGCTTTTCAAAATCTGATGCCTACAACTTTGTGCAGTGGGAAAAGAAGGCGTTAATTGAAAGCGGTGATTCACTTAGTTTGCTGAAGGTTCTACAGGAAAAACAGTTGGATGACAACATGTTCTCGTGTGATGTTTGTACTGATGAGCTGAATAGATTGACAAGTTTTTTTATGGATGGACGAACAAAGCAACATTGATTATGACCGCTACGATGACGTAGTTATCTTTGACACAACATACAGATTGAATAAGTATAACTTGGCTTGTGCACCATTTATCGCCGTCAACAATCACTGCAGAATGTATTTGTTGGTGGTGTTTTTATTTCTGAGGAGTCCATCGATTCATTTTGTTGGGTCTTCAACACATTTCTAAAATTTGTTGATGGCAAACTACCGACAACTATATTCACGGATCAAGGCCAAGCTATGACCGTTGCTATTGAAAGAGTATTTACCGGGACCCGTCATCATTTATGTCAGTGGCATATCTCCAAAAAAGAGCCTTCAAAAGTCCCATGCTTTAATAATGAGAAAAGTGTACACGGGCTTTTTTATCAATGCATGAGTAAGTGCGACAGTGAGCTCGAGTTTGATAGATACTGGAATGAGATGATTAGCAGAGGAAACTTGCAAGAAAACTGATGGTTGGGGGATTTACATAGACCAAGGAGGAACTAGTCTACAACCTTCAACATGGATGTGTTAGATCTTGGTATATTGTCAACACAACGAAGCGAATCTGCCAATAATGGATTGCATGGATGTTCGAAGGCAACTAGTAGCCTGGTGGGAAATTTTTGGGGTCTTGGCGGAGGGGAGAACGAGACGAAGATTTTAGATGCAAGCAAAGGACCGTAAACTTAAAGGTCAGAAGTTGTGCGATGCTGAAACATGTGTCTAAGTTCTACAAAAGCAAAATGTTTGTTAGATTTGAAAAGGCTTTCATGGAGGGAGCTGCGGGCGTATGTGTAGTGGATGAAACGATAAATGATGAAAATAATTATTTATACGTTACAAAGCTCTGTGACGGTAGTGATGACAAACAACGGTTTGTCAACTATAATTCTAAGACCAATGAGACTACGTGTTCATGCAGAGGTTTCGAGACTAGAGGCATTCTTTGCAAGCATATTCTTAGAATATATAATTTGAAAAATTTAAGATAAATTCCACCCATATATTTGCTTAAACGATTCTATCATAATGCTAAGAAGGGCATATACCTACCAAATACTTCTGACATAGTAAAGTGTAACTATAATTTGATATTTAGAAACCACCTGATGTGTTTCGCTTATGACCTTGCAAACCGAGTAGAGAACAACAAGGATGTAAAGGCACATGTTCTGGGCAAGGCAACAGTCAGCTAAAACTGACAAAATTATAACAACCCCGCCCCTTACTCGGGGCGGCGGAGCTCCTTCCCTGCATTGAATTAGCAAAATCAAACATAGTAATGAAAGTGCAATTTAAGCACACTTTACTACAAGCGTAGACACGAATGGACACATACCCCGTGCTCTCAGGGCACATTATCGGTGTCCGGACAAAACCATGGACGCACCACCATTCTCCAGACGACAACAACTGTGAGCATTTTGATAGTCTTTACGGCCTGCGCAAGGCCTAAGACTCGTAACTATGTCTGCAACAGGCAACACTACCCACGGACGCACCACATAGCAACTGGGTAGGTTCAACCCTTTCCCATTGCTCAAATCGCCGGGCAAAAACTACCACAACGCGGGTCAGCCTCCCCATTCCCAATTCTCTAATCAATACATAACCCCGTTATGCTACACAAATGGCTCTCAGGCCACCAAGCTGGACTCTCAAAGCACTCATCATCAAATCACAGGCCCCAGGTCTCCATGACATATGCCATAATCACTAGCCTCATGTGTCTCCACGACACATGTCTCAAACAAAGCTCTCAATGAGCTACCGATTGCGGTAGCACTACTGCCGCGCGGTATCTGGCATAAATGTGATTCTACCCAACTTTTCCGGTGCTCCTTGGAGTTATTCCCCAAGATTCCTTATTGCAATCTACCATGTAGAACCCGAAAAACAAACATCATAGAGTCTTCTACGTCCAATAGAAGCATAATGAAAACATCACCAATCGGATTGTGTAAACGGACTGTGCTGTCCACATAAAGCTTCGCTAGTTTCTCGACTGAATCATCCTTCCTATTGGGTATGAAGTGTGACACCTTCATTAATCGATCAACGATATCCCAAATGACATCATACCCCTTATGCGATCTCGACAAACCGTGCACGAAATCCATGGAGATGTCATCAAATTTCCACTCTGGTATAAGCAAGGACTTCAGGAATCCGCCAGGCTTCTGGCATTCGTGTCACAACCCGCATTTCCTCAATGAGTACATCGTATCAGAGCAAGAGGAACTACGGGTTATGATGCCACGTCGTGCAGGGGATAACTGCACACGCTCAGGCAACTCTTGACGCTTACTTTATGAGTTGAAATTCAACAGTGAAATATAAGAAAACCTTTGGATTGAATGGCCGTATCCCTCGGCCTTAGGTATCAAAAACTGTATTTGTACGCGGCGGAAATACTTTATTTATTTATGATGAGCTCCTATATGCAGTCTATAGTGATACTACTATAAGAAATCCTCTTTGTTTACGTCATTTGGAAAATACGTCTTAGTTGATCAAAACATGTATGCATGATATGCAATAATAGGTTTTTGTGTAGCTTAAAAATACCTAATGCAACCTACCATAAATCCTTCCCAAGAGCAAGAAGACATCATCCAAATGAGTCACATAGCAGTCTATTATTCATACATCACAAGTAAAGAAAACCACCAATGGGCGCCAACCAACTGACACGAACCCATTGGGGCACACGTATGTCTGTACAACAAAGAAAAGAACTACCTCGCTACGTAAGCTCGGCTAGCTCCAAAGAAACTCTGTCCACCAAACCTAGCCGCTCAACCGGCTACAACCTGCACCTGAGGCATTCAAGAAAGAATACCTCAGCAATCCTTGAAGATACAATAAAAAGAAGAGCAGTATCATGAAGGGGCTTACCGACCCCGTAGCAATGTTTCATATAGGTAAAATGAGTGAATAAAACGAGTGGAAAACGCATCAAAACACATGCCAAACGCACCAAGTGCGTACAAGTGCAACAAGTCCTGCTCCACCCGCAGGAGCAAAAGGGCAATACACATGCCCAAACTCAGTATCTTACAAACAAGAAACAACCAAACGAGTGAAACATAAGCAGCGGTTAAGTTCAATTCCGCAAGAGTCTTTCGGTGGCGGCCCTAAAGTGGAACGCACCAAACAAAACCAGCCCAAATCGGGGCCAAAGTGGTCTCTCTAACCACAAAAACCAAAACCCGGTGGCCACAGGCTGAAATCACACCACCCCTTGCAGAATTCTCACACAAACGCTCCTGCCATGGTTCATAATTCGCCTCGCAAAACGCCCCATAACCCAAGCTAAACACGTTCCTTTCATCGTTCTCACGCATGACGACAAGTTGCTAGAAAAGTAATTAAGCTATAATCTACATGAATTACATGATGAGGAACAAGAACAAATCACATGATTAGACAAGAAAAAGGTTACATGAACATGAATAAATAGAGCTACATGAGTCACATGAACAAGATAAATGACATGAAGCAACCTATCATAGACTTGATAACCAAAGAAAACTAAACATGGAAATCATATTCATGGAGTATAGGACATTCAAAAGCATAATCATAAAGCTAGTGAGGAAGAACTCAACACAAGAAGAACAAGCCAGGGAATTTGAAAGATAAACACTAGCTATGTTGGCACAATCAAAATCAAGAAAAAAAATTGGCAAGGGTGAAGAACACCGCTTGCCTGAACCGAGACGATGCCGCGACGGCTGCTCCTCTCTTTCCTTGCTTTGCTTGCTCCCTTGCTCTCTTGCTTTCTCTTTGAGGATGAAGAAGAAGATGAAGAGAAGGTGAAATGAGAAAGACAATTCTCTGTTTCGGCCTTATTTCCTCCAGAACAGAGCTGGACCGTTAGATGCAGAATCAAAGAAATGAACGGCACAAAAAATCTGGAAAAACTCGATTTTCGGGCCGGTCACGCCCTGTGTCACGCCTGTGACACAGGGCGTGTACCATAAGCGGCGCAGAAAGTCGGCAAATCCAAGTTTATCCACACGGTACACGGCCGGGTACACGCCCGTGACGGGTCGGTCACGCCCGTGACCTAGGGCGTGTAGTCCGTGTCTCGACACCTTGTCGACACAAAGTGTCGACACTCGACACAACTGGACACGCCCTGTGACACGCCCGTGTCACAGGCCGTGTCCCCTCTCTCGACACCCAACACTCGACACTCGACACTCGACACTCGACATTGCGGGACACGGCCCGTGACACGCCCGTGTCACGGGGCGTGTACCCCATTCGTCGAGCTTAACTCGACACTCGGAAATCGTTGAGTCAAGGAGGTCACGCCCTGGGTCACGCCCCGACACGCCCGTGTCGGGGGGTGTCACGCACAAAAATGCCTATTTTTCCCTGTTTTGAAAAATGTTCCTGTGTCGTCCTAGACCATTTTTGCCTTAAGAACTTTTTACCCTTTTTTTGTTTCCTGTACCAGCAACTCACTTTCAGCAACATTTCCCGGGCGCGAAAAAGTTCAAACATTCCCTAAGAGGCCTCACCGAGTCCCCAATTTGGACTCCGGTTTGCTGGGGAATCGTGCAACTCGGCAACCAAAACAGCCACTCGCAAGCCCGCGGGAAAAACCATGCTCGAACAACGTTCAAAGCCAACGTAACGCACATCATGCGTACACAATCAAAATCCGGGGCGTTACAATCACTCCCCCTAACAAAAAGTTTCGCCTCGAAACTTTTCACGAAATCAAATACATAAGCAAACCAAAACATGAATGCAACCAAACACCAAGTCACATACCAGCTTAACTATGAGAACAAATAAGGGTGAGCCGCCCGCATCGTTGACTCGAGCTCCCACGTCGCGCTTTCCACATCCTGATTTTTCCATAGCACCTTGACCATAGGAATCTTCTTTTTCCGCAACACGCGATCTTGGGAGTCCAATATTCGGATGGGCATCTCCACATAAGAAAGGTTTGGCGCCAATGGCGGCACCACGTCCAACACTTGCGTGTCATGTCGCACACACTTGCGAAGTTGGCTAACATGAAACACATCGTGAACACCAGGAAAGTTCACGGGTAATTCTACCTTGTAAGCGGATGCACCAACTCGCGCAAGAATCTTGAAGGGACCCACAAATCTTGGGTCTAATTTGCGCTCTTTACCAAACCTTTTAATCCCAACCATTGGGGAGACTTTCAAGAAAATAGAATCTCCCACCGCAAACTCTAATTCCGACCGTCGTCGATTGGCATACTTTTCGTATCGCTCTTGGGCGATTCGGAGCTTCTCCCGAATAAGTCGTACGACAACTTCCATGTCCTCGAGCGCCTCTGGGCCCAACAAAAGCCGCTCGCCAACCTCAGTCCAAAAGAGGGGAGTCCGACATCGACGCCCATATAACGCTTCGAACGGAGCCATTTGCAAGCTTTCTTGATAGCTGTTATTATATGCGAATTCTATAAGCCGCAAACGTTCATCTCATGCTCCGCCATACTCAAGAATATAGCATCGAATCATATCTTCTACAATTTGGTTAACTCGTTCTGTTTGGTCATTCGTCTGAGGGTGGTAAGCAATGGAATACCGCAAATCCGTCCCCAAACCCTCTTGTAGACTCTTCCAGAAACGAGAAGTAAATCGGGAATCCCTGTCTGATATGATATTGACTGGCACACCATGCAGTCGGATGATATCGTTCAAATAGAGCTCCGCTATTGTCTTCATCGGGTAGTTGACCTTAAATGGTATGAAATGAGCACACTTGGTCAATCTATCCACGACTACCCACACGGAGTCATGTCCTCGTGGAGATCTTGGTAAACCTGTAATAAAATCCATCGAGATGCTTTCCCACTTCCATGTTGGAATCTCCAATGGTGTCAACTTGCCACCAGGCCTCCCATGATCAGCTTTCACCCGCTTGCAGGTATGACATTCAGCTACAAATTGCGCTATATCTCTTTTCATTCCATACCACCAGACAATTTGTTTCAGATCACGGTACATTTTTGTTGAGCCTGGATGGTAGGACATACTTGAGCCATGTGCTTCCCGACACACCATCTCGCGAATGTTTCCAACTACGGGAATACAAAATTGACCACGATACTTTAACGTGCCTGCACCATCAATCGCAAAATCTGGTAATTCATCCTTTTCAGTCCGAAGAAATAAATGTAAAAGATCAGGATCATCCTTTTTATGTTGTCTTGCAAGCACCAGCCATGAAGGTTCTTCTACTGCCGAATGACTTTGCGAGTCATATTTGCCCACAGAAATATCCATCAATAGAAATTCCTCCACAAGACGGTCGACTGAAAGATGAAATAATTTCCCCGTCTTCCGACTCAAAGCATCGGCCACAACATTCGCTTTCCCCGGGTGATACTGAATGTCCACATCATAATCAGCTACATATTCCAGCCATCGCCGTTGGCGCAGATTCAGTTCTTTCTGTGTGAAGACATACTTTAAACTTTTATGATCTGTAAAGATTTTACACTGTGCACCATACAGTAAGTGTCTCCACAACTTCAACGCAAAGATCACCGCTGCGAACTCCAAATCATGCGTTGGGTAGTTCTTTTCATGTCTTTTTAATTGCCGAGACCCATACGCAATCACCTTTTTGTCTTGCATTAAAACACATCCAAGTCCAACGTGCGACGCATCCACAAAAACGTCATAATCTATCCCTTCTGTCGGCAAGATTAACACAGGAGCGGTACATAACTTGTTCTTGAGTTCTAGGAATGAGGCCTCACACTTGTCATTCCACTCAAACGCCACATTATTCTGGGTTAAGCGAGTCAATGGTGCGGCCAACGTCGCAAACCCTTCGACAAATCTGCGATAATAGCCGGCCAATCCCAAGAAGCTTCGAATCTCCTTGGGTGTCTACGGTCTTCTCCACTCCATAACTGCAGCAATCTTTTCGGGATCCACTGAAATTCCATGGTGGTTAATGACATGACCCAGAAAGGCAACTTGAGACAACCAAAATTCGCATTTGCTTAGCTTGGCAAATAACTTTTGGTCTCGCAAAGTGGCCAATACCAATCGCAGATGCTGTTCATGCTCCTCAGCACTGCGGGAGTAGACAAGTACGTCATCAATAAAAACGACCACAAACTTATCCAAATAGTTCTTAAACACCATGTTCATCAGATCCATGAAAGCTGATGGTGCATTGGTCAACCTAAACGACATCACCAGAAATTCAAAATGGCCATGCCTTGATCGAAATGCAGTCCGCGGAATATCAGACTCCCGGACCTTGAGCTGATGATAGCCCGAGCGGAGATCAATCTTCGAAAATACGGAACTGCCACGCAGTTGATCAAACAAATCATCGATTCTTGGCAGTGGGTACTTGTTTTTAATGGTCACCTTGTTCAATTCCCGGTAATCGATGCAAAGCCGCATCGACCCATCTTTCTTCTTCACAAATAACACCGGTGCACCCCAAGGTGATGAACTCGGCCTGATAAACCCTTTTGCCAATAAGTCATCCAACTGGGTACGCAACTCTGATAGCTCACGCGGGGCCATTCTGTACGGCGCTTTCGCAATCGGCCGCGTACCCGGTTCCAAATCAATAACGAACTCGACATCACGATCAGGGGGAAGACCACGAAGATCAGTAGGAAAAACATCTGAAAATTCACGTACAACAGGAATCTCCTCCAAACGTGGCAAAACAGCACTAGTCCCCACAGCGGAGACAAGACAAGCAAAACAGTCGAAAACAAACAACGTCCGAACACATACCGCCGAAATCCCTGGAGAATCCTGGCAAGAATCACCATACACACTTCCTGGCTGACCATCGTCTTTCATAAAATCCAAGCGCTTCCCTTTGCACTAGATGACGGCGTCATAGCGGGATAACCAGTCCATACCCAGAATGACGTCAAAATCCTCCAAATCGATCACTTTGAAATCAGCCTTTGCTAAGAAACCGCCCAACAAAATGGGACAATCAAGAAGACCCCAGTCTGCCACCACCAAAGCACCGGAAGGGAATTTCACCAAAAACGCATTCCCCACTCGATCTGGTGTCAAATGATACCGATCTAGAAAGGTTCGCGCCACAAATGAATGGGTCGCGCCAGAATCAAATAGAACATGCGCCCAACGGTTCTTTACCTTAAAGTTTCCTATAAGGGTATATATGCTAAGAACTACACGTAAAAAAGCAGAAACAAAACAGGAATCAGAGGAATGAATCGAACCTGAGATAACTTGAGGTGACGTCTGAGCTTCCTCTGAAGAGACCACATTCAACTTTGCCTTTGTCTAAACGCGGAGGTGGAGGCAAAGCCTGGAGTGGTGCGGGTTGCAAAACAGGTTGGATCTGTGGGCACCTTGCACGAAGATGTCCTGGCCTGCCACACTGGAAGCACACCTTGTCTTTGGCCCAGCAGCGGCCCACATCATGACCTCTTCTCCCACAAAATGTACACTCCAAGTCTCTGGTTGGCACACCCTGAATGGCGTGCACCTGCTCCTTCTTTTGCATCCCCAACCGCTTGAAACATTTCTCAAACGGGTGACCGGATCGGCCACGGAAGCTACATAGTTCCTTCTTCTTCTTTACGTCTGACTCATGGGACATTTTCTCTCCCACCAGCTGTCTCTTGCCCTGCCTCATCTGCTGCCCTCTTTGTTTGGCATTTTCTATAGCTTCCACCTTCAACGCAGCCTCAACCGCAGTGGTGTAACTTGTCGCTCCATAAGCACTTGCGAATTGCTGCACGTCGCTGCGGAGTCCGCCAAGAAATCTCTTTACTCGGTCAGCTTCCGTAGTCACCAAGCTCGGAGTGAACCGACTTAACTTGCTAAACTCAATTTCATACTCACTCACTGTGCGTTGCCTCTGCTTCAAGTACAAGAAGTCATTCATCAGGCGGTCCCTTTCCACTGCAGGTAGAAACTTGCGCCGTAACATTTCTTTGAATGCTTCCCACGAACAGCCCGCCCCTAGGCCTTCCTTTTCTCGCAACCACCAACCTTTCGCCAACCCTTTGAGTTGATAGGCGGCAAGCATCACCTTCTGGTCCTCGGTAACGCCAGAATACACAAACATCTCTTCCAATGTGATTACCCAATCATCCAAGATCACAAAGTCTGCTTTTCCATCATAAGTCGGTGGTCCAAGTCACTGAAACTGCGAGTTGAAAGTCATCGCAGGAGGAACCACAACTGGGGGTATCACTGCCACTGAAGGAGTAGAAATCGTGGGGCCTCTGACAGTTTCTTGCCCTCTTGGTGCCAGCCCCGACATCGCTGATGACATAGCTTGGAGCTGGGATTGCACTTCCTGCACCTGCCTCGTCAAAGCCTCATTACTTTGGCGAAGACTATCCATCAGGGCATTATTCTGCGCGCCCGAAGACTCGCCCTCGGATTGGGGAGTTTGCCTTGTCACTGGACGCTTCGACATCCTATTAACACGTTCACTCTTGTCAAACTCAAACCCAACAAAACACACAACGACTCTGTACAGACCATACATATAGAAATATGAACATCAACTGCTAACTTGCTCTGGGAGTTTGAGAATGATGGTATGCCTAGCCTAAAGATGACTCACCGTCATCCCACTAACTTGTGCCTAACCGATGAATGCATGACTTTATTTGATCCAAAACCATGAGTGTACATGTGTCATCATGTACATCTTTAGCTTGGCACGTTGTGCTCATGCAATGTTATGTTATGCGTGCTGTGCGATGCAATCTAGAAAAGACCTTAATGCATGCCATGAGCGGTCGTACGCATCACAATGCTATGCATCCCATACTACATAGCATTGCATGCAACGAAGCAAAGAAAACGTGCTAGTCGCATCCATGTGGTAAGGTTATGCATCCCATACTACATAACCCGCACATGTTGCCCCTATGGTGGATCCATATACAACCACATATTATGCATCCCATACTACATAATATGCTCCGTATACTTCTTGTCATGCCATGAGTGTAGTGTGCGTGCTTCGGCCAAGACATATTGATGGACACCTCGGTGTGTGTATGATATGATGCTTACAACCAAAACAGAAAGTTTGCCCGACCAATTGTCAAGCAAACCTCCCTCTGATACCAACTGTCACAACCCGCATTTCCTCAACGAGTACATCGTATCAGAGCAAGAGGAACTACGGGTTATGATGCCACGTCGTGCAGGGGATAACTTCACACGCTCAGGCAACTCTTGACGCTTACTTTATGAGTTGAAATTCAACAGTGAAATGTAAGAAAACCTTTGGATTGAATGGCCGTATCCCTCGGCCTTAGGTATCAAAAACTGTATTTGTACGCGGCGGAAATACTTTATTTATTTATGATGAGCTCCTATATGCAGTTTATAGTGATACTACTATAAGAAATCCTCTTTGTTTACGTCATTTGGAAAATACGTCTTAGTTGATCAAAACATGTATGCATAATATGCAATAATAGGTTTTTGTGTAGCTTAAAAATACCTAATGCAACCTACCATAAATCCTTCCCAATAGCAAGAAGACATCATCCAAATGAGTCACATAGCAGTCTATTATTCATACATCACAAGTAAATAAAACCACCAATGGGCGCCAACCAACTGACACGAACCCATTGGGGCACACGTATGTCTGTACAACAAAGAAAAGAACTACCTCGCTACGTAAGCTCGGCTAGCTCCAAAGAAACTCTGTCCACCAAACCTAGCCGCTCAACCGGCTACAACCTGCACCTGAGGCATTCAAGAAAGAATACCTCAGCAATCCTTGAAGATACAATAAAAAGAAGAGCAGTATCATGAAGGGGCTTACCGACCCCGTAGCAATGTTTCATATAGGTAAAATGAGTGAATAAAACGAGTGGAAAACGCATCAAAACACATGCCAAACACACCAAGTGCGTACAAGTGCAACAAGTCCTGCTCCACCCGCAGGAGCAAAAGGGCAATACACATGCCCAAACTCAGTATCTTACAAACAAGAAACAACCAAACGAGTGAAACATAAGCAGCGGTTAAGTTCAATTCCGCAAGAGTCTTTCGGTGGCGGCCCTAAAGTGGAACGCACCAAACAAAACCAGCCCAAATCGGGGCCAAAGTGGTCTCTCTAACCACAAAAACCAAAACCCGGTGGCCACAAGCTGAAACCACACCACCCCTTACAGAATTCTCACACAAACGCTCCTGTCATGGTTCATAATTCGCCTCGCAAAACGCCCCATAACCCAAGCTAAACACGTTCCTTTCATCGTTCTCACGCATGACGACAAGTTGCTAGAAAAGTAATTAAGCTATAATCTACATGAATTACATGATGAGGAACAAGAACAAATCACATGATTAGGCAAGAAAAAGGTTACATGAACATGAATAAATAGAGCTACATGAGTCACATGAACAAGATAAATGACATGAAGCAACCTATCATAGACTTGATAACCAAAGAAAACTAAACATGGAAATCATATTCATGGAGTATAGGACATTCAAAAGCATAATCATAAAGCTAGTGAGGAAGAACTCAACACAAGAAGAACAAGCTAGGGAATTTGAAAGATAAACACTAGCTATGTTGGCACAATCAAAATCAAGAAAAAAGATTGGCAAGGGTGAAGAACACCGCTTGCCTGAACCGAGACGATGCCGCGACGGCTGCTCCTCTCTTTCCTTGCCTTGCTTGCTCCCTTGCTCTCTTGCTTTCTCTTTGAGGATGAAGAAGAAGATGAAGAGAAGGTGAAATGAGAAAGACAATTCTCTGTTTCGGCCTTATTTCCTCCAGAACAGAGCTGGACCGTTAGATGCAGAATCAAGGAAATGAACGACACAAAAAATCTGGAAAAACTCGATTTTCGGGCCGGTCACGCCCTGTGTCACGCCCGTGACACAGAGCGTGTACCATAAGCGGCGCAGAAAGTCGGCAAATCCAAGTTTATCCACACGGTACACGGTCCGGGTACACGCCCGTGACGAGTCGGTCACGCCCGTGACCTAGGGCGTGTAGCCCGTGTCTCGACACCTTGTCGACACAAAGTGTCGACACTCGACACAGCTGGACACGCCCTGTGACACGCCCGTGTCACAGGCCGTGTCCCCTCTCTCGACACCCGACACTCAACACTCGACACTGCGGGACACGGCCCGTGACACGCCCGTGTCACGGGGCGTGTACCCCATTCGTCGAGCTTAACTCGACACTCGGAAATCATCGAGTCAAGGAGGTCACGCCCTGGGTCACGCCCCGACACGCCCGTGTCGGGGGGCGTGTCACGCACAAAAATGCCTATTTTTCCCTGCTTTGAAAAATGTTCCTGTGTCGTCCTAGACCATTTTTGCCTTAAGAACTTTTTACCCTTTTTTTGTTTCCTGTACCAGCAACTCACTTTCAGCAACATTTCCCGGGCGCGAAAAAGTGCAAACATTCCCTAAGAGGCCTCACCGAGTCCCCAATTTGGACTCCAGTTTGCTGGGGAATCGTGCAACTCGGCAACCAAAACAGCCACTCGCAAGCCCGCGGGAAAAACCATGCTCGAACAACGTTCAAAGCCAACGTAACGCCCATCATGCGTACGCAATCAAAATCCGGGGCGTTACAATTCGGCCTTCACCAAGGCACATGTTTGACATTTCACCACATACAATGCTACGTCTTTCTTCAGACCCGGCCACCAAAACAATTTATTCATGTCCTTGAACACCTTGGCGCTCCCTGGGTGAATCGAGTACTTCGTAAAGTGCGCCTCATACATCAATTCTTTTCGCAACTTCCCGACGTTGGGGACGCACAATCAGTTGTCTTTCCATAAGAGGCCATCGTCAATAGAGAACTGGTCGTTAGACCCATCAACGACATCTGCCCAGTGACATTTCAAGCTCATGTCCAAACTCCAATGCACACTGAATTCTATCTGCGAGGTCGTATTGAGCCTC
Source organism: Platanthera guangdongensis (assembly GCA_039583875.1). NCBI lineage: Eukaryota > Viridiplantae > Streptophyta > Magnoliopsida > Asparagales > Orchidaceae > Platanthera > Platanthera guangdongensis. The sequence goes on from CM077165.1 coordinate 155,067,178, forward strand.
CGTCCAACCCAAATATGCGTTTGCACTAATACCCTTGTCAACAAAAGAGATTTCCAAGGCCTCCAGATCCCGAATAAGCCGCTCGTCGTACATCTGTAGCCAATCGGCCAGTGCAGGGCTCCTACGGATTCAAAGCATCTGCCACAACGTTCCCCTTCCTAGGAATATAATGAATCTTGTAGGTGTAATCCCCAAGGAACTCCATCCACCTAAGTTGGTATACAGTTGGTTCCTCCTCATGGTCTCCAAAACCATATAAAAATGCTTGAAATGATCCTCCTCACACTGTAAGTAGTAAACCAGTATATCATTGATGAAGACTATCACGAACTTGTCCAAGTACTCTCTGAACGTCTTGTTCATAAAATCCATAAACACGGATGGCGCATTCGTCAGGCCAAACGGCATGACAGTGAATTCATAATGCCCATAACGTGTGCTGAAAGCCATCTTAGGAATGTCACTTTCCTTTATTCTCAACTGATAATACCCGAATTTTAAATCTAGCTTCGAGTACACAGTCGACCCGACCAGCTGATCGAACAGAACATCAATCCTCGGGATCAGATATCTATTCTTCTCTGTCAGCTTATTCAACTCTCGATAATCAATACACAATCGTAAGATTCTGTCCTTCTTCTTAACAAAAAGGACTGACATACTCCAAGACGACGAACTTGGACGCACATACCCTTGATTTAATAGCTCTTGCAGCTCTGCGTGACACAGGCTTGGCACCTGACACTAGCTTGATGGTGAAGTCGATCTCATGCTGAGGTGGGGCTCCGGGGAGATTTTCAGGAAAAACATCAGGAAACTCTGATACAACCGGGATACTATCCAGACCTGGTTTGGGCTTCAAAGTCTCCACTAAGGTGAAAAATAGCTCTGCACCACTACGAACTGCCTTAACCACCTGGATAGTAGACATTAAAGTCTTGCTCGATCCCCTCATGCTAGAGAATGTAGTCTCACGCTCTATATCCATCCCTAGTCTGACCATCTTGCAATTGCAATCAATGTATGCATGCTGCTCCGAGAGCCAGTCCATGCCAAAGATTACATCAAACTCCACTATCGGTAGTAGCGATGCTTGCCAGTCAAAATCTTGACTGCCAATCTGTACCTTCACGCAGCAAACTCTATCCACGCGCATAGAACACCCGTTAGGCAGCAGCACGTCCAATTAATCCCTTGCCATCGAAGAAGGCGCTCTGATGTGCGATACAAATTCCTCGGACAAAAAGGAGTGTGAAGCTCCCGTATCGAAAAGTGCTCTCGCCAGACAATTAATGATCATAACAAAGCATAGCACAACATGTCATAAGCTAACACACAAAAGGCATCAAATATATAAAGCTAAACACACTATTAATTAGCTCATACATGTCACCACATCAGCCTGCTTTATGACCTCCTGTTGACCAAGGTTGTAAACTCTAGGCTGGGCTGGAGCATAGTGGGATGCGGTTGACTCCACCGCCTTACCCTTTGCAGCATAAGTTGCTCTTAGCTTCTTCTCTGACTTCGGGCGCCCACTCTAACAGTCTCGGACATAGTGTCTCTGCTTGCCATAATTATAGCAAGTAACCGGGCCACACACTGTAGTAACTCCAGACATACCCAAAGGTGTGGCTGGACCCGAAGTCCGAGCCTTCTTGTTCCACTTACGAAACCCATACTTTGATGAGCTCAGAACCTTGAATTCTGACTTCTTCGAGCTTGAGTCCTTCTTCTCCTGAACTCTCTTCATATCTTTCTCCAGAGATCGGGTGGTATTGACTAGAGTTAGGAAACCCTACGTCATCGGCCCAGAGAGCTGTAGCCTTAGGTCATCATGCAGACCCTCATAGAACCGGTTGGTCTTAAGCTCATCGTCAGCGAAAGTAACGCTAGCATAACGTCCCAACCTCGTGAACTCGTGGAGATACTCATCCACGCAACTATCTCCCTGCGTCAGTCTCTGGAACTGATTCTCCATGTCGATCCTCTGCGCCGAAGGGATGTATCTAGCCAGGAATAACCTTGAGAACTCCTCCATCGAGACGTCGGTGAGTTGTTTTCCAACCAAGAGATGCAGCTCCAACTCTTCCCACCACAGTCGCGCCTCTCCATCCAATAGGAAAGCAACTATGGTTGACTTCTGCCATTCCTCCATTTCAGTCGTTGTCATGACTCTCTTAACACGAGATGGCCAATCCTCGGCCTGGGTTGGGGTTCTAGTCCCCGTAAACACAGGAGGATTAAAGCTCATCACATGTTTAAGTTGCCTTTCTGCCGCTCTTCTTGGCGCCAAAGGTTCTACAACCACTCTATCCACCACTTCAGGCTCTGCCGCACGAAGCGGCACATGCTCCACAACAGGGGTAGGAGGTTGTGCTTGCCTCCCTGGCTGAGTATTTATCATCGCAAACACCGCCTCAGCTACAAGTCTTATCATCTTTGCCAAAATAGGGGTTGCACGTACATCATCAGGTGCACTGCTTTTTGCAGAGTGCGGACGTTTCGACTGTCCAACACCACTCCTAGTCACCTATTATTGCAGGAGACACCAATAAGTGACCAAACAAAATTGCAAAAATCAATCATAGGAACACGCAGACTCCTCAAACATGTGTATTTTCATTCCTAAGTGGACATTCATGAGTTCTTTTCATGTTATAACGATGACGCACATGGCTGTGCTCACCACCCCTTAAAAAGATTTTGTCCACGAATTATCCTAAGAAAGACCAACACCTTAGTCTGATACCAAATTGTAACAGCCCCATTCGTCACAAGGGATATAACAGAAGGTCCGGTCGGGGACCCACGCCGTATACCACAGACAGTCAGTGAAGTTACATATTAATACCAAATCACTGTGACACAATATCGAAACCTAACATAAAGCATTCTAGCGGAAACTTTTAATTAAGTTAGAAGAACCCATCATAGAACATGAATGTCCACTATAGCCCCAAGCAGGAATGAAATAACAGATACACATAGAGTAGTGGTTTTATGACCTTAGAACATTCAACTTGAATTAAAGTGCTTTACAATACTTCTGCACGTAAACCGACCATACATGAAAACAGTAAAAGTAAACACTTTGCTTTGGCCTTCATGAGCCAGCACAGCATCAAGGGCCTTAGCCCGCTACTTGCCACATGACTCACCTGTTCCTACAAGAACAATCCACTGAACGGTGGCAAAACAAGACAATGGTCAGCTAAAGCTGACCAAATTATAACAACCCCGCCCCTTACTCGGGGCGGCGGAGCTCCTTCCCTGCATTGAATTAGCAAAACCAAACATAGTAATGAAAGTGCAATTTAAGCACACTTCATCACAGGTGTATGCACGAACGACCACATACCCCGTGCTCTCAGGGCACATTCTTGGTGTCCGGACAAAAACTAGGGACGCACCACCGTTCTCCAGACGGCAACAACTATGAGAATTTTGGTAGTCTTTACGGCCTGCGCAAGGCCTAAGACTCGTAACTATGTCTGCGACAAGCAACACTACCCACAGACGCACCACATAACTACTGGGTAGGTTCGGCCCTTTCCCGTTACTCACATCGCCGGGCAAAAACTACCACGATGCGGGTCGGCCTCCCTATTCCCATTTCTCCAATCAATACATAACCCCGTTATGTTATACAAATGGCTCTCAGGGCACCAAGTTGAGCTCTTAAAGCACTCAGCACCAAATCACATGCCCCAGGTCTCCATGACACAAACCACAATCACTGGCCCCAGGTGTCTCCACGACACAGGACTCAAACAAAGCTCTCAAGCCGCTATCGCCTGCGGTAGCACTACCGCCGCGTGGTATCTGATAGAAATGTGATTCTACCCAGTTTTTCAGGTGCTCCTTGGAGTTAGTCCCCAAGGTTCCCTGCTGCAATCTACCATGTAGAACCAGAAAAACAAACATCATGGAGTCTTCTCCGGCTAATACAAGCATAATGAAAACATCACCAATCCAGACCAACCTGTTCAGATGGGCTTCACACACCATGCCTATGTTCGTACTTTGATTCTAAACTTTATATGCAAACGGGGATATACCGTATCTACCCAAAGGAAAACCTCACACTCACCGCACACTCGCGGGAGAGGGTTTCCTATGCAAAAGGGAGAAGACTTCACATGTCCAAGTTGAGAATCATTACCCTTTGCGCTCTCTTCAGTGTCATGCCAAAGATCTAAATGGATGAACGCAACCACAACGATCTTGCCTCCACCGACCCGAACTTCGTCTTGCGAGTCGGAGCTTCGGAACTCCAATGGCGGTGATATCACTCTTCCGGAGCTACTACTTCTCCTCCAAGAAATCCAAGCCAACCCTCAACTCCAAAGAAAATGCAGTGAAAATGGCCAAACCAGGCATATATACAAAGCTACCACCGTGCGGTAACTAGCTACCGCCGCGCGGTACCTTAATTCAACTCCTCGTTCTGAGCGCAACCACACAAACCCTCCAATCACAGGCTGACACGTGGCCTTGTCGTTTCAGATTCGTTACCGCCGCGCGATAGAGGACGTCGGTTACGACATGACAGCAACCGCTATCGCCGCACGTTAACTTATACTGCCGCGAGGTAGGATCCCGATAACCAAAATAATTAAATTAACCAAGCTATCGCAAATGGTACCACTATCGTCTGGCGATAGCTTCCTGAGAGGTCTGCCAGATTAATTCCCTCGTTACCGCCACGCGGTAACAACTTTTCCGCCGCGCGGTAACATCTTTCTCGAGAACTCAACGCTTTCTCGAGAACTCAACGCTCTCGACACAAACCCTGGTGCTACCGCCACACAGTAACTAGCTACCGTCGTGCGATAACCCTCAGAGAAGCATCTTCCGCCTTAAGAAATTTGGGGCATTACATGTTTGGCATGGTGTTTTTGCTCCAGTGAGTTTGGATAAAAACGACTATTGAAAATGTTGAAGTGTAAAATTGGCAGTCTGGATGTGCAGACCGCACAGACCGCGCGACTTGATGATGGATGCGAAGTGCACACGATCTGATTTTGGTAGTCCGTGCAGCTGTGCGGTCTGGTGCTTTTAACCGCTCTTTATGTTGATGGTGTCCCTATCGTCTATGACAGTGATTGTACTCATGTCCTTCACTTATAAATAGGGGCTCCGACCCCCTCATTTGTAAGAGAGACCTGGAACGAGAACTGTGAGAACTGAAGGTTGCAGTTAGGATTTTCCAGACCGCGTGAAAAGGAGAAGTATCTGCGAAGCTGTGTTCGACAAACAATGCGACTAACACCAAGAGACTAGGTGACTAGTACTAGCAGTATGTCTGTGGAGTCTCAGTGTGGTACAACGGGCAGCAGTTGGAGGTTAATTAAGTAGCTGAGTCGCAGGTTGTGGGACTAGAGCAGTTCTTCCTTGGATGCAGTTCTCAGTTCTCTAGCATGCGGTTAAAGACCAAGTCACACGACTTGGTTCTCTATTCTCGCGACTTGTGCGGTCTGTACTCCAGCAAGTCCAAGTGCGGTTCATGGCTACCTCTGCGGACTGACTTCTGTAGGTTTTGACACTTGCAAGTTGACTTTGCGGTCAGACAACCTGAAGTCCAGTCATGTGATAGGCAGCCTGGTGCGTCCATACAACCTGAGGTGCGAACAGACAACCTTAGCGGTCTCAGTTTTCATTTTGCCAGTTTGTACTTAGTCTATTTTTTGATCTCCATCGGGTGAAATGCAAAATCATGTCTCGCACTTGCATGCCTCACCTTGTAAAATAGAGAATAAATACATGTGTTGCTCTTGTTCTTCTTTTCTAGTGGTTTAATTATTGTTCTTGGTGGGTTGAGAGTGATTTTGTGACCTCCACTGCTTAAAATTTTGCATGGTATCAGAGGGACAAAGGTTTTAGTAGTCAACCATAAACCAGACTTTGCTAAATACCTTTTGAAGACAAGTAAATCAAGAGATCTAGAATATAAGGTGGATATGCAAGAGGCCTTACTATTGAGCTGCCCACTCATACCAATTTCAAGAAATAAAAGTCTTGTATGGAGAGCTATCTACTTGGCGAGGACCTCTGGGAGGTCGTTGGTGGAGATAACAGACAAGAGGTGGTTGCTGCTAGAGCTAATTCTCAGGAACTGAGAGCTTGGAGGAGAACTAATACTAAGACAGAGTTTACTCTCAAGCGGGCTATCTCACTATAGTTGTTTGATCACATCATAGGATGCAAGACGACTTATTAGATTTGGACTGCCCGAGATGTGTTGTTCAATAAGAAGAATGTATCAAGGTTACAGTTCCTAGGAAATGAGTTGACGAGAGCCGCTCAAGGAGATTTGTTGATTTTCTCCTTCTTCCTGAAGATGAAAAATCTTTGTGATAAGATTCCAGCACTTACCCAAATGAGCACATTTCAGAGGCTAAGTTGAAGAGGTACATCATCCGCAGCTTGCGAAAGGAGTATGTGGATTTCATTATCTCGGTGCAGGACTGGGCTAATCAACCATCGTTGCTGAAGATGTAGAACTTGCTACCATCTTAGGAGAGCTTACCAAGGCGAATGTTTAGTTGTTCTATCTTAGGGTAAGATAGAGATGTTTTTTTATTCTGGGAAGAAGAAAAGGTGAGACAAAAAGAAGTCATATGGTCGAGATAACGCTTCTACCTCAACACAACAGGAGAAGAGCAATGCTCATAAGCATGATGAAGTTAAGAAGGGAGGACTCAGGTGCTTCCGATGTAATAAGCTTGGTCATATGAATAAGTACTGCAAGGTAAATCTTCAGCTAGGACACGCTATTGAGAGAGGAGGTGGATCCAAGAAGGAAGGTGGTGGGGGGAGTTGCTTCATGGAATACATGACAATGTCTGTTGGTGCCTTGGCCTCCATCAACTTCTAGGAGTATTGGAACATTGACTCTGGGTATGGTCATTACCTCACCGGGGATGAGTCGAAGTTTTTTTCTCTTCATCAGGTGTACTGGGGTAATGATGCTATCATTATAGCTGATGATACAATGCATACATTGGACAAGGAGGGAACAGTCTCCTTGGACAGTGATAAGAGAACACTCACGCTAAAGAGTGTGTATCATATGCTAGGGATGAGGAAGAATCTATTCTCAATGACCAATGTGGTAGATGCTGACTACCATGTGTTGTTTGGTCCAACAGAGGTGAAGTTCCTTCAGAACTTTTCATCAGTAAGGCTGGCGTCACCCATGATGCGATATATGTGAAGGATTTATTCGTATTGTCAACAAGTTCTTATGTTGAGAAGATGACGGCAAACGACATCGCTTCTATCTAGCATGAGAGGCTGAGGCATGTAGGGATGGACAAGTTGAAGACTATAACAAAAAAAGAGCTTGGTGAAAGTGCCTAGTCTTTCCTCCCTAGGCGCCGATCATGTGTGTGAGGGATGTCAATATGGAAAGACACATCACCTTCCATTTGACAAGTCACTATCCAGGTGCAAGGCTCCTTTAGAGTGCATTCACAATGACTTGATGAGACCGTGTCTCACTCTTTCTCATTCAGGTAAAAAATACATGTTGGTCTTTATTGATGACTTCACTAGGTATACTTCGGTGTACTTTGTGAAGGAGAAGTCAGAAGTCTTCGAGAAATTCTTGGAGTTCGAGGATCTTGTTAAAGACAGGTTGAATCTGCGGATAAAGAGGTTGAGGACAAATAATGGGAGGAGTTTACCTCCTCTGAGTTCTTTAACTTATGCAGAAAGCGTGAAATCAAAAGAGAGATCTCTTGTGCACACAATCCTCAACAAAACTGAGTTGCAGAGAGGAAGATCCTCCATCTGGTAGAGACATGGAAGAGTTGGTTTCATGCCAAATGTATTCCCCGGGTCTTTTGGGCAGAAGGAATGATATGTGCGATATACGTCATCAACATGATGCCTTGAGTCATGTCAACATGAAGTCACTGCATGAACTAATGTTCAAGGAGAAGCCCAATGTATCTCACCTTCGTGTGTTCGATTCTACCTACTACGTGCACATTTCAGATGCTCTCAGGACAAAGCTAGATGCTAAGACAAAGAAGCTTGTCTTCATTAGCTACGATGAGCAAAAGAAGGAATGAAAGTGCATGGATCTTGATACAAGGAGATTTGTTATCTTAAGAGATGCAATATTTGATGAGCTGACGTCATACCAGAGTAGTTCTTATGTGAAACTACAAGAGAGCAGAGTAGAAGGAAGAAAATATGAAACTGTTGAGGATCTTTTGGTGGAGCTACCTGTGTCTCTAGGAGCTCCAACTACATCAAACGCAGGGGTAGGTGCTTCTGGTTCTGGAATCTAGGGGACCAAGGCTTCTAGTGTGCCTAATAGAAGAGGCAACTGAAGTGGTGGAGCATGGTCATGCTTTGCGGAGGTCAAAGAGGACTATTATACCACCAACTTGGTACCAAGAGGGTAATTTGGTGAACTTGGCTTCATGTTACTTTGTCGGACCTCTGGACGAGAAAGAGCTGTCGTGTTATGATAATACCAGTGGAGTAAAGGAGTGAGAAGATGCCATGGTTGAGAAAATGACTACCCTCAGGAAGAACGAAACTTGGAATCTTGTGTGCAAGATAGAATGCATAACTGCTGAAGATCTTCTAGTGGTGATTTCCTTGGCGGCTTGCCAATGATGAAAGATTTAACAGCTCAACATGAAGAATGTGTTTCTTTACGGAGAAACTGACAAAGATATTTTTATGGTGCAACCATCCGGTTATTTTTTTGAAGATCAGGACATGTCTGCAAGCTCAAGAAAGCTCTTTATGGCTTAAACAGACGTCTCGGGCCTGGTATGGGAGGATTGTAGAGTATCTATAATTTTGCGGGTATTTGCATCTGAATCAGACTCAAGTATGTTCATCAAAAAGATGGGAGCTTCGAGTCTTGGTGCTGCTATATTTTGATGATATGATTGTAATGGAAAACTCGAACGAAGAGGTAACAAAGCTAAGGGAGGAGCTATCTATTCGATTTGAGATAAAAGATCTTGGTGAGCAGCACCATTTCCTTGGTCTCAAAGTGGAGAGGAAAAAGTGTGGCGTGCTAGTCGCCCAGAAAGGATATGCGGAGTGGATCGTGAAACGGTTCAGCATGAGGGAGGGAAGGAACAGCTCTACTCAACTTGAAGTCGGGATAAAGTTTCAGCGAGATGAATGAAAGGTTCTTTCAGATCCCTAGGTCTTTCGGGCTCTGATTAGGAGCTTGATATACTTGATGATTACAAGGCTGAATATTACTTATGTTGTTGGCAGAGTAAGTCAGTATATGCAAGAGCCAAGGAAGCCTCATCTCGTGGCTGCAATGGGGATTTTGAAGTACGTGAAGTCCACCTTGGATATGAGGCTCTTTTATGAGAAGGGCACAAACTTTGACTTGTACGGGTTCATGGATATATGCTGACTATGGTGGAGATGCATATGATCCGAAATCGACACCTGGGTACATCTTCATGTGCGGATCGATAACTATCTCGTGGTGCAGTAAGATGCAGGATTCTGTGTTTAGTTCCACAACTGAGCCGGAGTACAAGGCATCGTCCTTGGCAGCCTAGGAGACTATTTGGCTGCGCAGGTTGGTGGAGGATATTCATGAGAAGGTACGAGGTCCTAATTTGCTTCACGGTGATAATGAGAGTGCTCCGAAGCTGATTACAAATCTAGTATGTCACGCACGAACAAAGCACATCGAGATCGAACATTACTTTGTTCGGGAGAAGGTGCTGGAGGGATCTCTGATGGTGGAGTATGTGCAGAGCAAAGACAACATCACTGCCATCTTCACAAATCCACTGTCGAAGGGACTGATTGAGCGTCTGCGGGGGATTATTTGGTCTGACTTCCACTTCCCACTTCAAGGGGGAATGTTGAAAATGTTGAAGTGTGAAATTGACTGTCTGAATGTGCAGACCGCACAGACCGCGCAGACTACGCGACTGCATGACGGCTGCGAAGTGCGCGCAGTCTAGTTTTGTTAGGTTGCACACCTGCGCGGTCTGGTGTTGCTAACCGCTCTTTCTGTTGGCGGTGTCCCTATCATCTATGACGGTGTTGGCGTGCTCGAGCGCTCCCGGATTAAAGCGGTTCAATCTAGTATGGTCTACCACTTTACCGGAGCCTCGAGCGAGCTATCCCCAACAATCTGAAATAGAAGATCTACTATGTCCTCAATAAAAAATGATAACTAAAAGTAAAGAAAAACCTAATTTTGTTCTTAAATCAGCTATTCCAGTGGAACACTAAAGCATCCTAGGTAGAGTCTTACTATCCAGGAACGGATAGCCGCTCTTTGTAGACATGTCTATTTTACCGAGACTCTCTTAGACAATAAAAACTTATCTTTTTTTTCTTTTACAAAATCAAAGGACTTGAGTACAAGATACAAGCAGAAGTATACAAATAAATAGAGAAGAAATACAAAAAATATATCTGAAATAGAAGATCTACTAAACCCTCAATGCAAAAATGATAACTAAAAGTAAAGAAAAACCTACTTTTGTTCTCAAATTTATAAGCTGATCTGCTCAATATCTTGCATCACAGCTCTGCAGCTGCAGTGATTTGAAACTGTTAGAATATTTAATTATATGTCCGCGCGTGTCAGGATCGACTCGGAACGACCCAACAGGTTACGTGTCACTAGAGTGTAACGGCTCTACGCTGGAGATACTATATAAGGCCATTCCACACTGATGAGCCTTAGTGGACTATCTTGAGCGGAGCCTTTTACATTCTCAAGATATTCTTAGGATTTTCCGCTCCTGCAACCGTCCGCTCTCTCGCTCTCCGAATTTCATCCGCCGCTCCAGTGCAAGTGTCTGGAAGGAGATCGCAATTTTTTTTTCTCTGGAGTGGCCGCCGGATCGCAAGGAAGAAGGAAGCGGGATTGGCTTTTTCCACCGCTCGCGAGATTGCACGCCGCCGCTCCTGTGCATGATCGCGAAAAGAAGGGAGTTCATCGGATCTCTGGCGAATCGATCGGAGGAGAGGATCTGTCGTCAGCGCTCGTTTTTGGGCGTTTTCATCTCTCGTTCGCGATTTTCAGCGCCGGTCCCGTCGCCGGAATCTGTGGAGCAAAATCCCGAGCGCCGACTTGCTCCTTTCCTTTCGGATTGACGCGCGACCATGGCGGCAGAACTCTCCTGCTCCAATCGGCAGAGAAGCCAGTACAGATCTAGAAGGAGGATAGTGTTCCATGTCGCCGCAAGATCTGATGTTCTCTAAGCGGATCCGGTGTTGCTCTGTTTTAGTTTTCCATATGGAGCAGATCCGGTCTTGATAGGACCAATCTATCGCTGCAACAGTTTCGTGGAGAGGAAGAACAATTACTGCAGATCATGAATCAGTTGTTCTGAGTGTTGTCCACACCGAGAAAGCTTATCAGGCTCCCAACAATTCCTTTTACTATTAGATCTCTGCTCTTCTCCTGTTCTCAAGGAGGAAGAGGGTGAATCTCTATTATTATGAGATCTGGACAGAGAAGCATTTTTTGGGGATGGATTATCTGTATGAGATTGTGATTCTGGGCACGTCTCTCGTGGCTGCTGTCGGTTACTGTTGCAGTCCTTCATGGAAAAGGATTCTCCTCATATCTGCTACTTGTTGCCGGCAGATCTAGTAGGAGGGTGGTTCTCGCTTGGGCAGTGCACAGAAATTTCAGGATTTGGGATTTCTCATCTCCTTGGTGCTACTTGGAGAGCAAACAACTCTTGATTGGATCCGAAGATTTTCTGACGTCTTCACACAGCTCAGGTGACCTCGTTCTAGAATTTTTAATTTTGTGTAAATATAGTGCGATGTCGAAAAAAAAAGAGAAGATCAGATTGGACGAACTCAAAAGGTTCATCCATATTGAAGACCAAAACATTGCTGGGAAAAGCTTGGAGCAGGTTGCGCAGCCCTCACAGGCTGTCAACTTTGTTTCACGTCCTAGTAAGCCTTCTCGGCAGCCCCCGACACCTAAGGGTGATACTCCAGCACCGTTGACGGTCAAAAAAGCCTTCTCTTAAAAGGAAGAAGGGCAAGTGCCACAACTGCGGTAAATGGGGTCACTGGGCCGCTGAATGCAGGGGTCTGAAGTTGATAAAGGAGGACGCCCCACAAAATGTGGCGCACATGGTGGTCGACAACTCCGATCCTAAGTCCTTCATGGCTATGATTGGGAGTAGTCACTGCAGTGCGTCTTCTGAGTGGCGGCTGGACAGTGGTTCTACCTATCACATCACAAATGACAGGAGTCTCCTTTCTAAGGTGACAACGGTCAAGGACAGAGTCAAAAATTGCAATGGAGGAGCAACTGATGTTACTCATGCTGGGACTGCAGAGCTAGTGCTCTCTTCAGGTAAAACTTTAATTTTTGCAAAATGTTAAAGTAGTTCCGAATTTAACTAAGAATTTGATTTCTATGAGTTTGTTTGGTAAAGCTGGAATGTCTTTCACAACCGTGAACGGTAGAATGACATTAACTGTTAATTCTCACTATTTTGGTTGTGCTTACCTGATCAATGGTATGTATAGACTTAGCTTAGATAACGAGTGCATAAACCAAGTGAGTTCAACTCTGATTGATCCAAAGTTATTACACAATAGACTTGGACATATCCACTATAAGAAAATGCGAGATCTAGCTAAAAGTCAAAACATTCCATTAGATCTTTCTATTCAGTTTGATAGGTGTGAGGTTTGTGCCCAGACTAAAATCACTAGAAACCCTTACAAGACAGTTTCTAGGAGCACACAACTTCTGGAGTTGATACATTCCGACATCTGTGACTTTCGTAGTCACGCCACTAGAGGGGGAAGGAAGCATCTAATTACATTCATCGATGATTTTTCCAGATATTGTCATTTTTACCTATTGAAATTGAAAGATGAGACATTCGAGACCTTTAAGATCTTCAAATCTCGGGTAGAAAATCAATTAAATCTAAAGATTAAGAGACTTAGAAGTGATCGAGGAGGAGAGTACACTGCAACTGGGTTTAAGGACTTTTGTGCCTCTGAGGGTATAATCCTAGAAACCACAGCTCCTTACTCACCCCAGTCGAATGGTGTTGCTGAGCGTAAGAATAGAACTTTAACAGAAATGTTGAACTCTATGCTCCTCACAGCTGGCATGCCTAATTCTTTTTTGGGGGGAAGCAGTCCTAACTGCAAATCACATTCTAAATCGAGTGTCTCACTCAAAGCTTAACTCTACTCCATATGAGTTGTGGCATGATCATCATTGTAGATATTACACTCTAAAGACTTGGGGTTGTATCGCTTATGTAAGGATACAAGACCTTAAGAGACCAAAGGTGTGACCTAGAACAACGACCTGCGTTTATCTAGGTAGTGCAGAAGATAGTGCAGCTGACAGGTTTCTGGATCTATCCACTAATACAGTGATAGAATCTAGAGATGCTATTTTCTTTGAATACAAATTTGTCAAAGATCATGGCCTGACCGTCTCCGGGTCTACTGAGATGATTTCAGAATCTACTGTAGAACCTGAAGCTGGCCCCTCTGACACTGCTCCCCAACCTCTAGAGGTGGAAGATGTTCCTCTTAGAGTATCTACAAGAGACAGAATCCCTAAGGATTTTGGTGAGAATTTCATCACCTACCACTTAGAGGATGATCCATTCTCCTATCAGGAAGCAATGCGATCTAGAGATGCGTTAATGTGGGCAGAAGCCATCGATGATGAGATGAACTCGCTGCTACAAAACAACACTTGACATCTAGTTGACCTGCCGAAAGGAGCTAAAGTCTTAGGATGCAAGTGAGTACTGAAGAAGAAATTGCACAGTGATGGGTCTATAGCCAGATATAAAGCACGTCTAGTAGCTAAGGGTTATAAACAACAGGGGGAATTGACTATTTTGACGTCTATTCACATGTGTGTCACCTGTCCACTATTAGGATTCTTCTTGTCATAGCTTCTATCGAGAACTTTACAGTTCATCAGATGGATGTAAAAACAGCATTCTTAAATGGAGAGCTTGATGAAGAGATCTATATGGCACAACCTGAAGGTTATGTACATAAGGATCTAAGAGACAAAGTGTGCAAGCTCGATAAATCGATCTATGGGCTTAAACAAGCACCTAAGATGTGACACATTAAATTTGATCAAGTGGTAAAGAGCGTTGGATTTCAGTCCAGTCTCTCAGACAAGTGCCTCTACTACCGCTCGATGACAAATCAAACAGTCATCATATGCCTATATGTGGATGACATGTTGATTCTGAGATCAGATCTTACCGCAGTGAGGGATACTAAATCCGCTCTCGCGAAAGCATTTGACATGAAAGACCTTGGTCCCATAGATACCCTACTAGGTATGAAAGTTAGAGTAGATAAGGGATGTGTCACTCTAAGTCAGGCTCATTACATTGAGCAGATCCCCACTACCTGTGGTTATAAAGACTGTCAGCCTGTTGAAACACCAATCGATCCAAATGTCAAGTTGAGTCCGAATGAAGGGACCAGTGTTGATCAGGTAAAGTACTCAAAGATCATTGGAAGTCTCATGTATGCCACAAGTTGCACTAGACCAGACATTGCTTTCTCGGTAAGTATGCTGAGTCGTTTTACCAGTAGTCCAGGCAAAGAGCATTGGGATGCCTTAGATCGGCTGATGAGGTACCTGAAAGGTACTAAAGACCACGCTCTGTGCTACACTGGTTACCCTCCTACGTTGGAAGGATACTCTGATGCCTCCTGGTGTTTAGAAGTTGGGAACAGCAAGTCCACTAGTGGATTTATTTTCACTTTGGGTGGCGCTGCAGTCACTTGGAAATCCAAAAGACAGACTTGTATAGCTTTGTCGTCTATGGAAGCCAAGTTGTTTGCCTTAGCCTCAGCTGGCAAAGAGGCAGATTGGATCAGGAATTTGATTCTAGACATTCCCTTGTCTAGACTTCAAGTCAATTCTTTGAGCCTGTATTGTGATAATCAAGAGGCAGTTCAAGTCGTGAAGAATGTCCTTTTTAATACTAAAAGGCGACATGTACGACTGAGACACGCTCTACTAAATTATCTGAAAAAATAAGGTATTATCACTTTGATCGATGTGCGATCGAACGATAATCTGGCTGATCCACTGACGAAAGGAATGTCTAAAGACCGATCAATCAAAACAGTGGGGGAAATGAGACTCAAGGCGATTTAAGTTCAGCCTTAGTTCAAGGATAGGCGATTTAGTTCAGCCTTAGTCCTAATATTTTGATTTTTCCACTTTCCTTTGTCAAAGCAAGCGTGTTGTGCTCCGCTGATGTTCGGGGTTGCTGAGTACGAATCTGGTGAGTTGTTTCATTCCACATTTGATGTTAACAACTTCCACTGGATTCGTCTTCCTTATCTAGGAGGAGAGTGTTATTCCACTTTTGATAACACAATCCGACTAGGTTTGGCTCTTCCTCTTCTGTTTATTGGTTCCATTCCACATTCGATGAGTTCCATTTGACTTTAGAAGAACAGTAACTGTGACATTCCACATAGGAACACAGATACAGCTGCGGTGTCCAGAAGTCCATAACTTCGTTTCTTTGGAAATAGATAATGGATTCTGAGGTAGAAACCAAATACTCTACACATCCTTTCTCATACTGTACTACGTTCATATAAGTAGAACTAGATACTTGTACATTTTCCAAGGTTGAATTCATTCTAAATGAACTTCTCTGTTGGAAATTACAGGAGCTGCTGCTGATGGAGGAGCACTTGCCGGTTGGGATCCAGATGAGGATGACCTACTGGACTCTGATTTCTAGAGTATAAATTGGTTTTTCTTCTGCTTAGAGCACTGTTTAGCTCTCTTTGCTTTCACTTGTTTATTTGGACTTTCTTGCTCTTTAGTTGGTCATGAGACACTTGGTGTTCTGGTACCTGTGCTGTGATTGTACTTTAGACTTTACTATGATGCTGCTGAGATTTTCTGTTTATTCTTATGCACGCATACAATTGTTTTACTTAAACGTCCAATATGTTTTGACAAGTGTGATGGACACGGTTGTGAGTGCTTCATATTCGGTTGAACACTTCACACACCACCCTTTTTCCGACGTCGGGTTTACCGCGGACATAGGAGGAGATTGTTAGAATATTTAATTATATGTCCGCGCGTGTCAGGATCGACTCGGAACGACCCAACAGGTTACGTGTCACTAGAGTGTAACGGCTCTACGCTGGAGATACTATATAAGGCCATTCCACACTGATGAGCCTTAGTGGACTATCTTGAGCGGAGCCTTCTACAGAAACTTTCTCCACAGTTTATTCAAAGTCAAAATTCATTTGTATGGCTAAATAATACAATGTTCTATAATCTTGGGGATGAGTCAGGGATGAGAGCACAAATAAACTTTCTCCTGAGCTGACTCTGCACTTGTCGCCGTGCATTGATCACATTTCCCACAGATTACCGTCGAAATTGATACCACAATCATTTGTTTTGTATGCAATTCCTGGCCGGCGAGTCTTTAAGAATCTCTCAGATGACGTCGAATCCATTTAGCACCTCAAATTCAACGGTGAAGGTCGCTCGCACGGGCCTGTGATCGGAGTGTTTGGATTCACATCTATCATATCCAGTTTGTCGCAGTCCTCTTCCATGCCAAATTATGCGGTCGCACCTGCAGATTAGTTCGATCAGATTTATGATCTTATTTGATATATGTAGAGGTTTGACACGGGGAGAAGGGCTGACCATGCCGGCGCTCGTTTTTTCAGACATTTCTGACCTCGGTGACTCCCGTAGTATTCGTCGGAATTTGGATAATATTTATACGTCGGGAGGAAGTTGATTTCGCCTTCGTGCCAGCCTTCAAATGCTCCTCCTTCCATCATCTCCATCTTCAACTGCACATTCAGATTCATCTAATCAGGAGTCATCTTCAACCATCATAAATTATTTCCTTTTGTAAGTTCAAAAATCCCATAATCCCCCCATTCTACATTTTGGTAGCTATTGTTGTGATTTCGTGAGTATACTACCAAACTTTTACATGAAAATCAAACCACAGAAAACACATATTTACGTGATTCACCTCAAAGTAAGCTACGTTTACAGACATCAACATTATGTTTTTCACAGGATCAAGAATAGAGGCGATTACATGGAAGTGGACAAATTTTCAGTTTTACGAGTACTCCAAATTACCCTTATTAGAACGAGATGTAGTTTATATAATACAACTTCGTACATTTATAAAATTCTTGAAATGACTAAGAGGACGAAATTTTTCGGAATAGTTATAAGAATATAGATTTAACTTAAAGAACGGAAGCAATCTCCGACGTAACGCAAATAAATGAGAAATAAATAACCTAAAATACGAAGCCAACCCCCTGTTAGTGTATATGGACGAATAACGGGTTCGGAGGTTAACGGGTCAGTTAGGGTACGCGGTTAACTCATACCCGTAGTAACTCCTAAGGGTTTGTCTATTTATACCCACCTAGGGGCAACGGGTTGGGATTCCACTTTGATCCCCATCCGCGATGCTTCGAGCAACTTCCACACCCCCGCAACCGCAATCTTCGACACATTAATCCGCATGATGCACCACCACGACATCTTTCACCATTGCGGAGGCAAATGGGCCGCAAGGGTGCCCCAAAACGGACCCTAAGGCTCCATTTGCCTCCTCCGTAGCGCGCGGGGGCGGTTCCCCGTGCTGAACTACTCGTATATAATAAAAATATAGTGGGTTCATAGCTTTTGTACCTGATCTTTCTCCAGCAAAATGCTCCATTCCTCTTGCAGCACTAATGCCCTCGTCTCCTCCTCCGACAATGAAATTCTATAGTTCAGGTCGCCAAGCATAATCACTCTCCTGCTCCAAGAGATTAATTAATCAATCAATTAATTGCTTAATTAGCAGGCTTAATTTGTTTGTTATGGAAGCAACTTGGTAATTTAATAAGCGATTGTTAACCGCAACCCGTAATCGGCTAGTCGCATCCCAAAATCTCCAATGTTTCGCGGATTTTTTGAAATACGTCTTGTACATGCAATTTAAGGAAAAGTGTTCAACACTAAAGTTGTAGATATCGATGAGATCTACAACTTTCGTGTTAAATACCTTTTCTGAAATTGCATATACAAGACGTATTTCGAAAAGACGCAAACCTCAGCATATTTTCAAAGTACGCCTTGTACATGTATTTTAAGGAAAAGTGATCAACACGAAAGTTGTAGATCTCGTTGATATCTACAACTTTCGTGGTGAACACTTTTCCTAATATTGCATGTACAAGACGTTTTTTGAAAAAGCGCGAAAAATAGGAGGATTTTGAGGTGCGACTAGCTAATATTAGGTTGCGGTTAACAAATACCTTTAATAATTTATATAAAATAATAATGTTGAGTGGTGGGAGAGAGATTTATAATAAATTTCATAAGAATAATTGGAGACAGCAGGTAGGTTTCTATTTACATATAAATAGCTTTTGTGACCAGAAAGCTCTTCGCTGCTACGGGCTACTATTTGATGGCGTCATATCCGGTGCTATTATTTAATTAATTAATGCGAGGGTAGGTTTAATTAAATTAACGCATTCTTCATTTTATATAAGTATTATTATATCATGTAATAGTGATTTTTTGACAACTGAGGCAAGTGTTTAGTTTTATAATATTCTAAAGAACATGATTACTTCCTAAATTTAAATAATAATCTCCCAAATATTAATTTAGTGTCATAAATTTTTTAAAAAATTGAGGCATATTTGGGTGGGTCGCGGAGGAGCAGTTGATTTAGACTTCATTTGGTTTTGCGGTGACGGTTTGATCCGACAGGTGGAAACGAAGTGTTCGAATCAGAGGGGGAGGTGACTGCTCCAAACAGAACTTTTTGAGGCATTTCTCAAGGCGGACCGGTAGAAACAGAGCAAACGCCGCCAGAGATTCATTTGTTTACCCTCCTTCCGGCGGACGTTTGCTCAAAACGAAGCAGCGAAACGCCCAAATAAATAGAGCCTCAGGCTTCACTTGTTTCCGAGTTTTTTTTCCCATTTTTAGGTGGGAAATAACATCTACTCAAAATATCTATTTGGTAAATCTCTAATTTCCTTTCTCAATGCTCAAATTTTTTTTTAATTCTTCAACATCGTCCCAATACCCTCCTTCATTCTCATTGCACCGTCGTAATAAATTGTTAGGATCCGTTTGGTATGACGGTGGCGGATCTTGAACACGGTGGTTATGAATCATCATTCGTCAGCATCCGACCTCACTTAAGAAACTCCGATCCATTTATATTCAAAACTAATTTTCTTTTCTTAGGCTCTGTTTGGCACGGTGGTGACCGTCATGAACATGGGGATTAAATTGTCATTTGTTAACGACCACCTAAGTAACTTCATCCTTTTTTATGTTCAAACGGATGATGTTTGTTAAGTGATCCTTAGGCTCCTGGAGCCTTGAGGGTTGGGGGGGGGGGGGGGACTTATTTTCACCGATCAAACAGTTACATCCGCATGAACCGGACATTATTAAGGTCTGGTTCATGCGGACGTAATCGCTTGACCGGTGAAAATAACTCCCATCAAACGAAGCCTTAGTGTGATCTTGACCGTTATCATGCCAAACATATATTCTATGATGTCGGCGTTTATGTCCAAACTTAAAAATAAAACTTTATTCCTGAATGAAGCTCCGAGCTTGTGGTTTGAATCAGACATGACATAACAGCGCCCTTTTTAAAAAAGCCACAACGGAAAAGAAACGTTCAAACAAATTAGAGAGGCTTAATAACTTTATTTACAGGCAATAGATCGCTATGAAGTATAAACTATGAAAATATCTATCGTAAATTGAATTAGCCATGATTAAATTTAAAATAAGACAGGCCCCGTTTGACACGGTGGTAGCCGTCATGAACGCTGTTGCGGACCAACTCGACGTTCCGGTCGGGTCCGAAATTCTTGAACCGTCTTAGCTCTCGGGACGGTCGAGCACGCACACAGTCAAAAAAGTAGGTTTATTGTACACAAACAGTTTTTACGTGGAAAAACCCTTCAACTGGGTAAAAAATCACGTGACCGGATTTGTGCCGGTCAAAATCCACTATTTCCAGAGGGTTACAACTGGTTTGTGAAGTCGAGGGTGACAGACCACCTCTCGTTACAATTATGGGGTGAGAGAGGCACTTTACACGCAACGGACGACAGGCCTTCCCGCCGGGAGTTGATTACAGATTGCTCTTTGCGCCGGCGGTTTTCGGATAACGACTTGATGATTCTGGATGAGGGGCGGCACACTTGGTCTGACAGTTGCTGGGGCCGCTTGGCACTTGGGCGATTCGGCTTCGCCGGGTTGTTGTGACTTGACCCGCTTGTGGCTCGGGTGTGGCTTGAAGGCGGCTCAGAGGTAGCTCGCAGGAGGAAATTGGTAGAGCTTCGACCTGAGAAAGAAAAAGACTCCGAAGAGAAAAATCAGAAGAAGATGAGAAATGAGGAGATCTGAGACTCCTTTTATAAGCTCCGGGAGGTTGGTTACGCGGCTATACACACACCACAACCACCTTCATAAATGTTTTTAGTATAGTTTTTGATACGTGTATCCCGCTATTTAGAGACCGCCAAGAAAAAATAATAAAATATTAATTAAGTTCCCCCCACTAACCTGGTGGTTAGTGGGTGGTTATGCGTGGATCGAATGGCCGAGTACGCTCCCCCCTAATCGGGCGACAGGAGCGGGCCTCCACGGGCGGCTGACGAACTTGCCGCTAAGTTCGTCGACGAGGGAAGGCCGCCAACGACGGCTGGGGAGAGGGGGCCGAGGGATGGGGCGGTCGGCCGCCCCTTTGGCCACCAGCAGCTGAGGGATTGGGCGACCGGCCTCCCCTTTGGCCACCGGCGGCCGAGAGATTGGGCGACCGACGCCCTTTTGGCCACCAACGGCCGAGGCGAGGGGGCGACTGCCCCTTTGGCCACCGTCGGCCAAGGTGGGGGCGGCCCGGTTGGCCGCCCCTCTCGGCCGCACGGGCGGCCGCCCCGTTGGCCATCGACGGGCAAGGACGGGGGGGGGGGGGGGGGGGGGGGGGGGGGATCGACCGCCCCTCTCGGGCGGCCGCCCCGTTGGCCACCGGCGGCCAAGGAGGGGGCGGCCCGGTAGACCGCCCCTCTCGGCCACACGGGCGGCCGCCTTGTTGGCCACCAACGGCCAAGGAGGGGGACGGCCCGGCCGGCCGCCCCTCTTGGCTGCACAGACGGCCAGGGTGGCCGCCCCGTTGGCCACCAACGGCCAAGGATGGGGGCGACCTGGTCGGCGGCCCCCCTCGGCCGCACCAGCGGTCGAGCAAGGGGGCGGCCCGGGCGGCCACCCCCTTGGCCGTTCGGGCGGCCGAGGAGGGGTCGGCCCGGGCGGCGGCCCCCTTGGCCGCACGGGTGGCCGGGGAGAGGGGGGAGGCCGGGGCGGCCGCCCGCTTGGCCGCCGGCGCGTGTGTGTAATAGGGTTGAACTTATTATTCAAAACTCGAAAGTCGCTCGAAAATCGCTCAAATAATGAGTCGGATCAGAATCAGTTAAAATTGATTCGACTCAATTTTAGTCGATTTAATTTGACTCGAATATGATTTCGAGTCAATTTTGAGTCATTCATGAAACACTCGAAATATGATTCGAATCAAATCGAATTAATTAAAAATAATATGTATTTATTAATGTATTTTTATTTAAAAATTAAAGACAATAAAATTTAACTCGAAATAAAAAGAATGAATGTTTTAAATGTTTTTTTTATATTTATAAGTTGTCAAATTTAATTTTAAGCCAATTAGAAATAAAGAGAAAAATTACTCATGTTCGAGCCGACTCGAAATCGAGCAATTACGTGTCGTCTCGACTCGACTCGACTCGATATTGATTTGATTTCGAGTCAATTTACAGTCGAATTCGAGTTGAAAATTTCGATTTCGAGCCGAGCTAAAATCGTTCGAACTCGACTCGATAGGAGCACTAGTGTGTATACATAACATTTATATTTACAATTTATTCCTAAATTTGCCGTGCATTAAGAAATACTAAAATAGGAGAGGGCTTATATGTCTTTTCCATGAATTCTATGATTAATATGTACATTTTTTTTGTTTAATATAATTAACAGATCAGCATTAATTAATTTTGTAATTTATTGTTAAGTAGTTGACGAGCTTTCCCGACAAAAGGCATCGTATAACAACATGATAATGGCGACCCAATAATGAACACTTTACAATATAAAAAATGCACAAGAAAATATATAATTAAAATTTATAAATAATTAACAAAAAAATATTTTGAGCTACGTGTCTATCTTCTCATAAACAGTGAAGCATTCGAGCATCTTTAAACATTTTGATTAGATCGATTTGACAAATCATTGGAGTCGGGTTTTCATTGGACGGTGGAGTGGAATCAAATTTGTCGATTTTTTTTAGTGCAGATTGAAAAATTATAAGTGCGGGCTATCATCGACCACATCATTGGTGGGCATCACTTTCGTTATTGGCTCTAAGGTTTTGTTTGGCGCAGCTCTGATGGCTGGAAAAACTCTATTCTAGCCGCAAGAGCTGATTTTAGATTGTTGGGGCGGAAAGTTTTTTGGAAATCATGGATGCAGAAAGTCAAACTAACAGCTTTTTGGAGCACTGGACACCCCCCGCGTCTGACTCCTCCAGTAAAAGTGCTTTTTGGATTTCGCATCATGTCTTCTTCCCCCTTCGAGATTTCACATCCCGTCTTCTTCTCCTTCGCCGGCAACCCTCCATCGCCGAAGCAGGCGACGACAACCCTATTTCAGGGGAAGGTCTCGCTAGCAACCCTCCATCACCGAAGCAGGCTCCATCGCCGAAGTAGACGAAGTTATGTGCCCCAGACGACATTGCCGGAGTGGAAAATGAGGCGGAGAAAACTCCCGTGATCACCGACTTAGACCCTGACGACCTCGCCACCACGACTCTTCTGGCCATTTGGAGCCCCTGACGATCTCGCCACCACAAAGCCATCTCAATGCCACCACTATCTTCTCCAGCCATTTGGAGCTTGATTCCGGCGATTTGTAACCTTCCACGTACAGATCTGGTCGTCGAGCACCCCTCTTCCAGAAGCCCTAGTAACCTTTGCACGATTTCACCATTGTCCAGCAACCTCTGAATTGATTCGATACACTAGCTTCACTGAAACAAGTTGCTCCCTGGAAACAAAAGCAAAATAGTGTGCAACTTTCGTTGTAGAGCTTTTCTAGGAGCTCTTTCTAAGAGCTCTATTCCATCAACAACTTCACCATCCGCCAGAGCTGTGCCAAACAGAGCCTAAGCTCCATCAAGTCTCCACCCCTCCCTCGCCCCTTCTGCCTCGAAGTTCCCCAACTTTCCACTTAACCTCACCGCTACATAACCCACACCTACAATTACTTCTTGATGAAGAAGGTTTCTATAGGGAAACGTTCCCTTTTGTGCAAACCCGGATCCAAACCCAATGCGAATTAAACAAATATAATCGGCAATATAAAGAACAAAACAAAACACACAGAATTTATGTTGAAACCCCCTCAAAGCAATAGAGGGAAAAACCATGGGACAGGGCACACAAACAATTCACTATAATAAATAACGGATTACAAAAACACTAGGCTTGCCCAACCTAGTTCCCTCTCCGGATTCACAAACGAATCACCACTCAAGCTAAGACGCTCCTTCTGAAACCGAGGAAGAACAACCCCAACATGTTGAGGTAAAAACAACCCCCCTTCAACAAAGAACTCTCCGATTGAGACACGATCTTCACACGAAGAACAAGCCGAGAGAAGCCTCTCCTAGCACCACCACCGACGCCAAAGCCCAAAGAGAACGGGCTAAGACCTACCACCAGAAGCTTTAGCAGGAAACAAATACCGTCCGACGAAAAAAATCGCCGTATGCCTCCTATGCCTCCGACGGAACCGTTGGACACCTCCGCAACAAACGACGCATGCCTCTGCATCCCCCGATGAAACCTTTGATGCCTCCGCTGTAGCCGTCGCAAACCACAGGCGAAACCGTCACACGCCTCTGGTGCCCCTGCTGCTCCGTAAGGATGAAGTTATTCGCCCCGTAAGAGTGGATTAAACCTAACTCCACTGTAAGAGACAAAATATATATGTGCACCCGAACCGCCAGGGCCGCCAAAGAAGACGGTTCACTGAACCGCTGGGAAAAGGTGGCAGAATCGGCGAGTGTCGGTGGCGAAAACCGGCGAATCGGGCGAAATCCCGATAGCCGCCGAAACATACTATTCATGAACAGTAGATTCGACGAGTATCAATCCTGATACTCGCCGAAAATACTGTTCACGGCCGAACAGTACCCCCCCCCCTTCGCAAGCCTTCAGTCTTTAATTTAGGGGTTGGACCCCAATAGACTCCCCCTCCAGACCCTGAAGAGAAGTCCCACCTTCCTGAAACCTTCAAGAAGATACCATGTTGATCAACCGGCGGCACAACTCGTGATTCTCCCTTGGCACGACCTTCGTCATCATGTCTGAAGGTTTTTCATCCGTGTGGAGCTTTTCCACCTTAAGTAGCTTCTCCTCGACATCTTGTATCCAATGATACCTGACATCAATGTGCTTCGTCTTAGAGTGGTAGGTGGGGTTCTTGGCCAGAAAAATAGCACTCTGACTATCATTGAACATAATGAACACGTCTTGCTGGATTCCAAGTTCGAGCATGAACTTTTTCATCCAAAAGACCTCTTTGGAAGCTTCCGTCAGAGCTATATATTCGTCCTTAGTCGTTGATAGTGCCACACACTTTTGTAATTGCGACTGCCATGACACAGCACCCCCTGCAAAAGTAACAGCATAGCCCAAAGTGGATCTTCTGGAATCAACGTCTCCAGACATATCAGAATCAGAGTATCCAATCAGTTCAGACGATTCACCGCCAAACTGCAGACACAAATCTGTAGTACCTCTAAGATATCAAAGAATAATCCACTTCACAGCGTCCCAATGGACCCTCCCTGGGTTTGCCAAATATCAGCTCACCAAGCCCACTGCATGAGCTATGTTTGGCCTTGTACAGACCATAACGTGCATCAAACTCCCTACAACAGAAGCATAGGGGACTTGGCTCATCTCCTCAGACTCCTTCTCAGATTAAGGGCACTGATCGCTGGATAACTTGAAGTGTCCACCCATGGAGTGGTAATAACCTTTGCCTTCTCCATCATGAACCTTTTCAACACCTTTTCAACATACTCAGCTTGAGACAACTACAACAGACCTGCACTCTTGTCTCTGGTAATCTTCATACCCAGGATCTTCTTTGTCGGTCCAAGGTACTTCATTTCAAAGGACATACTAAGCTCCATCTTTAGCTCTATAATGCTGGCCTTGTCATCCCCGACAATCAGCATGTCATCAACAAAAAGTAGCAGGATAGTGAAGGAACCGTCCGTTCTCTTCACATAAGCACAGTGGTCAGTCCTGGTCCTCAAGAATTTGTTCATGGTCATGAAAGAGTCAAACTTCTTATATAATTGCATGTGTGCCTGTTTCAACCCATAAAGACTTTTCTTGAGTTGGCACACCAAATTCTCGTTACCCTTGACCTCGAACCCTTCCGGTTGTTCCATATACAACTCCTCCTCCAAATCGCAGTGCAGAAAAGCCATCTTCACGCCCATCTACTCAACTTCATGATTCATAGAGGTAGCCAATCATAGAACCAGGCGGATAGAAGACATCTTCACTACAGGTGAGAATATCTCATCAAAGTCCACGCTTTGCTTCTGATTGAAGCCCTTGAACACCAACCTTGCCTTATACTTGGGCTTGGAAAGATTTTCATATGTCTTCAACTTGAAGACCCATTTGTTCATCAATTCTCTTTCCCCCCTAGGAAGCCGGACCAAGTCATAGGTCCCATTCTTCTGGAGTGAAGTCAACTCCTCCTTTATAGCTTTAACCCACTGCTCTTTGTCATCAGCCTTTTGAGCCTCCACCAGGGACTTAGGCTCTCCACCATCAGTCAACAGAATATAATCCTGCGGTGGATATCTGGTACTGCCTCTACACAGTCTTTCAGATCTCCTAAGGGGCACCTCCACCACAGGTGGAATATCAATGGGAAAAACTCCCCCTTCATCTAGAATCTCCTCCTGCTCTGGCATCTGAGCTGCTTCTTCTACAATGAGCTCCTCATTAGCACCATCAGCACCAAGATCTCCATCAGAAACTTCCACAATAGGTGGACTCTGTGGCTTCTCAGTCTCCTGCTCACTAGCAATTTGATCTTCAACAAAGATCACATCCCTGCTCCTGATGTTCTTTTTTTTTGCTTTGGATCCCAGAGTCTATACCCAAACTCCTCAGATGGGTATCCAAACAAGACGCACTCCCGGGACTTCACGTCGAGCTTCGATCTCTCCTCCTTGGGGATATGAACATGTACTCTACAACCGAACACACGTACATATTCATAAGACACCTCCTTACCAGACCACACCCGTTCAGGAACATCTCCATCTAACGGCGCTGAGGGGGATAAATTGATCAGATGCACAACAGTCCTAACTGCCTCTGCCCAGAACTGCTTCCCAATTGTGGCCTGAGAAATCATACACTTGACCTTCTTCATTATAGTTCTGTTCATCCTCTCCGCCAACCCATTCTGTTGCGGTGTCCTCAGAATAGTCTTCTCATGAATAATACCATGCTGCCTGCAGTAGGCATCAAACGGTCTAATAAATTCTCCCCCATTGTCAGATCTAACTCGCTTTAGAACCTTCCTGGTCATCTTCTCAGTCATTGCCCTGAACTCGACAAACTTTGTCAAAACCTCACTCTTGTGCTCCAGGAAGTAAACCCATACCTTCCTAGAGTGGTCATTAATAAAGGTGACAAAGTAGGCTGCTCCCCCTTGAGACATGGGTTCAATTGGACTACACACATCTGTGTGTATCAGATTTTGTAGCTATGCCTTCCTCTTTGGTTCATCATCAGCAAATGACACATGTCTCTGCTTCCCAGCTAAACAGTGAACGCACGTGTCTGGAATACTGTCTGATAGATCTGGTAGAACCTTGTTCTTCACCAAGAGCTTGAGATTTTTCTCACTCATATGACCAAATCTGCGGTGTCATAACTCCATGAAGTTGTTATCAGCTGCATTCACACTAGGAGTGCAGATCTTGGCCATTGCTCGGTACAAACCGCAACATTTCTTATCTCGAGCCATTACCATGGACCCCTTCATCAGCCTACAGGCACCTCCGCCTTCAATACTGGTATAGCCGCCATCACCAAGTATCCTGACAGGTTCATTCTCAAATCAGAAATGTGTCTGAAACCCTTGAGAATAACCAACCCCAGATCAGTCTCCAGGTGGACATCTCCACTGTCCACTATCTGGGACACACCAACATTTTCCATCCTAATAGTTCCTAAGTATCCAGCAGTATAGGAATAAAAATAATCCTTGTGAGGTGTGCAATGATAAGAAGTACCACCATCCACAACTCAGTCAGTGTCAACACACTCCTGACATGTAGTCTCGTTGCAGTGCAAACACTGAGTCTCCACTTCCACAATTGAGGCCTCTCCCGTGTTGCCACTAGACTCTCCTTCTTTCCCCTTCCCCTTCTGGTCTCGCTTCCACTTGAAACAATCCTTCTTGATGTGGCCCTTCATCTCACAGTAGTAGCATTCAAACTCCTTCTTGGACTTGGGCCTGGACTTGCTTCTGGAGTTGCCCCTTGGTTTCCCCTCTTTCTTCACCTGATGCCGACCTCTAACCTCCATGAGTAGGGCAACTGATGTAGGAGTTCCAAAATCTTTCCTTCCCAGCTCCTCATTTAATAGACAGCTCGTCACCATCTCCATTGACATAACACCATCTGGTGATGAATCGCTCAATGACACCACAAGGGTCTCCCAACCCTCTGGTAAAGAACTGAGGACCATCAAGGCTTGAAGCTCATCACCCAGGGTGATCTTCATGCTTTCCAACTGATTGATGATGCTTTGGGCAAGGTTCAGATGCTCTGTCATCTGAGAACCTTCTCGATACTTGAGATTCACAAGCTTCCTGATCAAGAAAGCCTTATTACCTGTTATCTTCTTTTCATACAGTGCTTCCAGCTTTTTCTACAAAGACTGGGCGGATGTCTCGGTAGATACATGATGGAAGACAGAATCATCTAGCCACTAATGTATGAACCCAACTTCATTCCTGTCCATCGCCATCCAAACCGCGTCATCCAACATCGTAGTAGGCCTCCCAAATAATGGAGTGTAGAGATCCTTGTAAAACAAGAGATCCTCCATCCTCGGCTTCCATATACTCAAGTTCTTTCCATTCATGTTGATCATCCTCGCTTGATTCATATGCACACGGATTAGCCAATAATCTCATAAAATGTAATAAAGAGAATAGGGAGCAGACCAATAGTCGTCACATACTATACTTAATTACAAACCCGAAAATTCTCAACGGCTAGAACCTCGCTCTGATACCGTTTGTAGGGAAACAATCCCTTTCGTACAAACCCGGATCCAAACTCAATGCGAGTTAAACAAATATAATCAGAAATAAAAGAAATAGAACAAAATATATAGAATTTTCGTGGAAACCCACTCACAGCAATAGGGGAAAAACCACGGGGCAGGGCACACAAACAATCTACTATAATAAATAACGGATTACAAAAACACTAGGTTTGGCCAACCTAGTTCCCTCTACGGATTCACAAATGAATCACCACTCAAGCTAAGACGCTCCTTCTGAAATAGAGGAAGAACAACCCTCAACACATCGAGGTAAAAACAATCTTTGTTCAACAAAGAACTCTCCGATTGAGACACGATCTTCACACAAAGAACAAGCTGAGAGAAGCCTCTCCTAGCACCACCACCGACGCCAAAGCCCAAAGAGAACGGGCCAAGACCTACGGCAGAACCTTTAGCAGGAAGCAAATCCCGTCAGACGAAAAAAAACTGCTGCACGCCTCCTATGCCTCCAACAGAACCGTCGCACACCTCCGCAGCAAACGACGCACTCCTCTGCAGCCCCCGATGAAACCGTCAATGTCTCTGCTGCAGCCGTCGCAAACATTAGGCTAAACTGTCGCACACCTCTGCTGCCCCTGCTACTCCGTAAGGATGAAGTTATCCGCCTCGTAAGAGTGGATTAAACCTAACTTCACAGTAAGAGCCAAAATATATATGTGCATCGGAACCGCCAGGGCCGCCGAAGAAGACGACTCACTGAACTGCTGGGAGAAGGCGACAGAATCGGTGAGTGTCGGCGGTGAAAACCGGCAGATCAGGCGAAATCCCGATACCCGCCAAAAAATACAGTTCATGAACTGTAAATTCGACGAGTATCGATCCCGATACTCACAAAAAATACTGTTCAAGGCCGAACAATACCCCCCCTCTTCGCAAGCCTTCGGTCTTCAATTTAGGGGCTGTACCTCAACAGTTTCCTCAAGTTTTAAGGACTCAACTTTAGGATGAAGATGCTGAAGAATCAATGGGATAAATTTGATTTGCACATATTTGATTATATCAGCCTAAATTCACTTCTAGATGATGATTATTGCCATGTCGACACCACGCCTGCAACGATATCCTCTGTCAATGTCGTCAGAGATTACCTCCACATAGACACCGAGTTTATGCATGCTAAGATTGTTGATTGATGTTTAAAGCGTCAACTTGCTCGTCATCGCAATAGTAAGACTCTGATATGTTTGCCGCTCCCGTGCGAACCAGGCGATTCAATTTCCCCCTATATATATCCGATAATTTGGTTAGTGGGGAGGTTAGGGTTAAAAAAACAAAAAGACAGAGCCGACCGTAGGATTCATTCCATTCCTCCAGTCCAAAGCCTGCTGTAGTTTTTCTGTTCTTCCCGTCCATCCAGGCCAAAGCCAGCAGCGACGTTCATCTCTATGGCTAGAAGGAGCAGCTGCGGCGGTCGGTCCTCACACCGAAGGCGGATAGGAGCCGGTGGATCCGACGATTTATCTCCCAGCAGAGGAGGAGGCTCACGACCGGTAGACACCGACCCATCGGCGGCGGAATCCTCAGCGGAGGTTCCCAGAAGGCGAGCGACTCAGGCGGTGTCGCTGAGGAAGGCAAAATTGGTTCGCGCGATATCGCCCGGCGACATCGCCGTCACATGCGATAGCTCCCAGGCTTCTGATCAGACAGTTTCTTCTTGACGCGTCTCCGATCTTTGTGATCTCAGTGTAATTCTGTATCAAACTCTTTATCATTTTAGTGGATCTTCTTCGGTGCTCTCCCCGTAGACGTAGGAGTCGTTTATCTCCGAACTACGTTATATTTGTGTCGTCTGGGTGTGCTTGGATTTCTTGTCGTTATTTATTTTGCGCTATCACTATTGCTTGCTAATTTCTGTTGTGTTGTCCGCGACGATTCGTATTGCCGAATAAATTTGATTGCACAACAATTGGTATCAGATGGAGGTTACGACCTTGGACCTCTGTGAGCAATAACAATGGCGACAAATTTTGAGATTCCGAAGTACGACGGCAAAATCAATTTTACTTTGTGGCAGAAACGGCTCAAGGCGGTTCTTGTTCAGCATGGTATCCATAAAGCGCTTCTCGACAAGGAGAAATCCGAGAAGAAGGATGACGAATGGGAGGAGTTAGATTTGAAGGCCATTAGCACAATCCAGTTGTGCCTAGCGGATGAATCCATGTACAACGTAGTCGATACTGAGACTACAGCAGATCTGCGAAAGAAACTGAAGGAGCTTTACATGTTCAGGTCGCTCACGAACAAACTCTACATCAAGAAGTAGTTATACAATTTAAGGATGTTATAGAGTACTCGGTTGTTGGAGCATATGAACATGTTCAACAAGCTCATCTCTCAGTTGGGCAGCATGGATGTGAAAGTTGAGGAAGAAGACCATGCTCTTCTTCTGCTGTCTTCATTGTTGAAGTCTTTTGATCACTTGGTCACCACGATCCTTTACGAGTAGGATACTCTGAAAATGGAAGATGTGATGACGACTTTGATCTCAATTGAAACGAGGAGCAAGTCTGGTCTCAGCACTAGCGAAGGACTATTTGTAAAGAGCAGCGAACCTATTAGAGGCAGATCCAAAGACAAGAAAACTGACCCAGGTCAAAGTCAAAGAACCGGAACAACAAGTGTCACTACTGCAAGGAAGAAGGGCACTGGAAAAACAACTGCCTGAAGAAAAATCTCAAAGAAAAGAATCAAGAGATATAACAAGCAGTTGTGGCTTCAGACCAAGACAATTATGCTGATGTACTTCATGTTTGATCTACCCTCGACTCCACTGATGCATGGATCATGGATTCTGGATGTTCGTATCACATGTGCTTGAGTAAAGAATGGTTCTCCACCTTCAGGCAATGTGATGATGGTCGAGTTATGATGGGGAACAGCTCAGAGTGCAGAACAATGGGGATTGACAGCATCAGAATCAAGATGCACGATGGAACCATCAGAACGCTCACCGATGTCAGGTACGTGCCAAATTTAAGAAAGAGCCTGATTTCACTACTAGAAAAGAGACCTTTAGCCACAGTTTTTTTTGCCACGGAGGAAAATCGTGGCTAATAATGAAGTATTAGCCACAGTACCTATCCCGTGGCTAATAAGTTTCTATTACCCACGAATGACTAATTCGTGGCAAATAAAAAAGTTTTTGCCACGTTTTGCCTATTTCGTGGCTAAAACTATTAGTATTAGTCACGGAAGCCTAATCCGTGGCAAAAATAGGTATTTTTTAGTCCCACACCGTCAGTTAAAACTTCTATTTCGGGTTTATATTGCTCATTCCGCAATGAATGTTTGAATTAAGCTGGGCTCGCGGGCGGGCGGCCCGTGGGACGCGGGCGGCGGGCGGCGGCGGCGGACCGCGCTGGTGGAATTTTTTTTTATGTGAGGAAAGAAGGAGCTTTTAGCCACGACAATTGAACCGTAGCAAAAAAGGAGCTTTTAGCCACGACAATTGAACCGTGGCTAATAATTGCTGAAAACATGCATATTAGCCACGATTTTAATTTGTGGCTAAAATTCGTGGCTATAACTTATTTGTCATGGATTCAGCGTGACTAATACTATTAGCCACGCTCGCATTGCCCACGCGCATTTGCCGTGGGTAGGCAGTGGCTAAAAGGCTTTAGCCACGGTTTCAGACTTTTAGCCACGACAATCTACCGTGGCTAAAAGCCTGTTTTCTATTAGTGTTTCTTTATGTACTCTGGAGGCGGTCGAGTACTCTTACACCGATGATGGCGGCTACTTGAAAGTTAAGAAGGGTGTTCTGGTGGTCATGAAAGAAGAGCGTTGTGGTACTCTCTATAGGATCATCGACTCCACTATTGTCGGTGACGCAACGGTATCTACGACGTCAGATGAAGACTCTTCTTTGTTGTGGCATGCCAGACTTGGCAACATGAGCGGGAGAGGATTGCTAGAGCTGCATAAGAAAGGCCTACTAAAAGGGATCAAGGCGTGCAAGTTGTATTTCTCCTAGACATGCGTTCTCGGGGAGCAGTGTAAAGTAAAGTTTGTGACGTCAAGCAAGCACAACAAACAAGTAATGGAGTACATACACTCAGACGTTTGGGGGCCAGCCCTAGAGCCATCACTTGGAGTTGTCAGATACTTTGTGACCTTCATCGATGATTTCTTAAGGAAGGTCTGGATCTACTTTCTCAAATACAAGTCTGAGGTGTTCGAGAAATTCAAAATCTGGATGACCAAAGTGGAGAATCAGAGCGAGAAGAAAGTGAAATACATCAGATCTGATAATGCGACGAGTACACCTCAGCGGAGTGGAGTTGTCAGATACTTTGTGACCTTCATCGATGATTTCTTAAAGAAGGTCTGGATCTACTTTCTCAAAAACAAGTCTGAGGTGTTCGAGAAATTCAAAATCTGGATGACCAAAGTGGAGAATCAGAGCGAAAAGAAAGTGAAATACATCAGATCTGATAATGCGACGAGTACACCTCAGCGGAGTTCCAGGCATACTGCAGTCAGGAGGGCATCACTCGTCATCTCAAGAATTCCTGGTACATCGTAGCAAAATGACATTGCAAAAAGAATGAACAGAACGTTGTCGGAGAGAGCTCAGTGCATGCGTCTATTTGCTGATCTACTAAAGTCATTCAGGGCCGAAGCGATAAATACGACATTCTATCTAGTGGATCAATCTCCCTCTATGTCACTAGATTTGAAGTCTCCACATGAAGTTTGGTCAGGTACACCTGTTGTTTATTTTGATAATCATATTTTTGGATACCCTGTCTACACACTGCTGTAGGACTCAAAGAGGACTAAGCTGGATGCTAAGTCCAAAAGATGTATCTATCTCGGCCATAAGGCAGCCACGAAAGGGTTCAAGCTGTGGAATCCTGAAACCAAGAAAGTGGAGGTGAAGAACGACGTAATCTTCGATGAGGCCTCTATGCTGAAGAAGTCTCAGTCTCATGCCAAAGAAGCAAAAAAGACTCCTGTCTCACCAGTGCAGGTGGAGTTGGAAGGAAGTGCCAAAGATGAAGGCCATGATGATTCCTCCGACTCGGAGGTTACAGATGTTGTGCAACCTACTGATGCTGAGCTATACATGATTGTCAGAGGAAAGACGAGGAGAGAGGTCAGATTGACTCTCAGGCTACAGGTCATAGTGACATACGCTTTTCAGGTGATCTCCTCAGATCCGTGTTCCTACCGAGAAGCTACAGAGAGCAGAGACAGTTCTCAGTGGAAAGCTGTTATGGTGGAAGATGTTGAAGTATTATACCGAGCGGCCTTGCGGTCTGGTCCAGCGGTTTGTTGTCCGAGCGGTCTGGCAGTCTCACTCTGAAGCCTGGAGACCGGGCGGTCTATCAGTCTCCCATTGCGGCCTGTTCTATCCTGCTGGAGTTGCCGAACGGTTAACCCATCTGTCTAACCGCGCGGCCTGTGCGGTCTCCTTTATTCTAGCCGCTCAGTACTGTAAATGTTTAGTCCCACATTGTTTGTATTCTCTCTCTCATATCTCCTCCATTCTATATAAGGGAGGTCATACCTTTGTAAATGATATCTTTTTTGGATAATAAAATTTCAATTATTCCAAAGTCTATCTGTTTATTCTCTCTTTTTCGCTACTTTCTACATGGTATCAGAGCACACGGTCGTTTCCTCCTGATTCTGTGCGCTCTCTGCTTTTCACGGCTTGTTTTCCGCTTTCTGCGACCTGTCTCGCGGCTTGCCTTCTCTTCTGTCCGCTGCCCTATTCGCGCGGCTTGTTTCTGTCCGCTGCCCTGTTCGCGCGACTTGCTTCTCCTTGGTTCTCTTCTCCTACTGCTATTTGTCGCGGCGACCTATTTTGTTGTCGCCGTGCTCCTGGTTCTCTCTTGCCTCTCCGACTTCCTAGTCGTTGCGGCCTGTTTCTGTTCGCCCGGCCTGCGACTTGTTGTAGTTGCTGCTTCTTGCCTCCTCTTCTCTTCTGTTCGCTCGGCCTTTTCAGTCCGCACGACCTCTTCCCCGCTGCGCCTTTGACTGCTTTCTAGCCGCTTGTGTTCGCGCGGCTTATTCTTTTTCTATTCGCTGCAGTTTCTTGCTGTGCTATATGACTACTTCCGGTCTCACCACTACTCCTGCAGCTCCTTCTCCACCTCCTCCTTCGGGCAACCTTGGCACCCTTTCTAAGCTCGTTGGCTCCAACTATCCCGATTGGAGCGTTTCCTTCACTTTTCTCCTTCGTTCTCAACGCAAGCGTCATCACCTCACCGATGACCCTCCTCCTCGTACCTCTCCTGAGTTTGATGACTGAGATGCGAGTGATGCTCTTATCCACACCTGGATGGCCAACAGCCTTTCTGATGAGTGCCTTCCTGTCATTCGCCATGATGAGACGGTCAAGGCCGCCTGACTTCACCTCGCTGCTCTCTATTCAAAGGGGGGCCAGACGTCCCGCATTTATACTTTCTATGCGGACCTCTTCGCCCGGCCCTCCATGTCTCCGGCTGCGGCTTATCAACAGGTTCAGGCTCTTGGTGCTGAAATCCTCCAGAATCGCCCCTTCTCCGCGGACTTGGCCGAACAGCACAAACACTTCCAGGAACTCCTGGTTGTTTGTTATCTTCTTCGTCTTCCCGACTCTTATGATATGATCCACCAGCAGATCTTGGGTGAGGCGGAATCTCCTACTTTGGATGCCACTGCCGCTCGTATTACCGCTGTTACTTCGCTGCTCCAGCGGCCTCTGTTGGCCTCCCCCCTTCCCAGGACTCCTTTGCTCACCAAGCTCAGAGGGGGGGGGGGGGGGGGGGACCTAGTAGCCGCGGCCCCTCCGGCGGACGGGGTCCGTCCCGGTTCCTCTGCTCCCATTGTGGTCGTACTGGCCATTCTGTTGACCGCTGCTGGCAGAAACATCCTCATCTTCGCCCTTCCGGTGATGCTCCTTCTTCGGCCTCCGTCTCTTCTCGCCCGTCTGCCTCTGTGGCCACGACGTCAGGTAGTGCCCACGTCGTTACCCAAGGTAAATGGCTGATTGACTCCGGTGCTACAAATCATATGACGGGCAACCCTCATTGCTTCTCCCGTCTTGAGACACATGACCGCTTACCCCCGGTTCGTGTGGCAGAGGGTTCACCATCCCCGGTTCATGGGACGGGCATGGTTCAACTCACCCCATCACTTTGCTTGGAGGACACCCTCTATGTCCCGAAATTCCCGTGCAATTTGTTATCAATTACTACTTTATGCCGGCAACTTCAGTGCTCCGTCTTATTCACTCCCACTACTTGTTCTTTTCAGGACCCGAGGACCCAGCGGACGATTGCTACTGGGACTGAGAGCGGCGACCTCTACTTCCTCGACGATGTTTCCGCTCTATCCGCCTACTCCGCCTCCACCGATCTCCTTCAGTGGCATCTTCGCCTTGGCCATCCTCCTCCTCGGATTCTTCGACAGCTTCTGCCCTACTTACCTCCTACCAGTTCTCCGCTCAACTGTGATGCATGTCAGCTTGGCAAATATCATCGCTCCACCTTCCCACCGAAGCAAGGTCGTGGCTCCTCTCGTCCGTTTGATCTTATTCATTCTGATGTATGGGGTCCGGCTCCTACCCTCACTGTTGGTCGGGGCAGTTCCTATTTTGTCACTTTTATAGATGATTTTTCACGATGTACCTGAGTGTATCTGTTAAAAGATCGCTCTGAACTCTTTTCTGTTTGCCAATCATTTTACTTTATGATTCAGACTCAATTTGCTATTTCTATTAAAGTTTTACGTTCTGATAATGCCAAGGAATATTTGAATCATGAGTTCTCCGCTTTCTTTCGCCAACATGGCCTGCTTCATCAAACGACTTGTGTTTACACCTCCCAGCAGAATGGGGTGACGGAGCGTAAAAACCGTCACCTGCTTGATGTTGCTCATACTCTGCTGACACAGATGCACGTCCCTCGCTCCTACTGGGGCTACGTTGTGCTCCTCGCCTGCTATCTCATCAATCGCCGTCCCTCCACGGTTCTCCACGGCCAGACTCCCTTCTCCATTCTATACCCCCACAAGGAACCTTTTCCTCTCCCTCTCCGTGTCTTTGGTTGTACGGCCTTTGTTCACACTCCCCCCGCTACCCGCGACAAGCTTTCCCCCCGTTCCACCAAGTGTGTCTTTTTGGGGTACTCTACCACTCAAAAAGGCTATTGCTGCTTTGACCCCCTTCTCCGCAAGCAGTTTGTCTCCGCGGATGTGACCTTTTTCGAGAATGCTTCCTATTTCTCTCCTACATCTTCTCTTCCTTCTGATATCTTCGTTCCTTCCGCACCTCTCGACATTTCCCACCTCCGTCTCCTCCTCCACCGACTCCTTCCCAGTCCGTCTCCCCACCCACCCCTCCACCCTCCTCTCCGCCGCCGTCTCTCTCTAGTCCCGGGCCAGCCTTCTCCGCCATGGACGCTCCGGTCGTTGACGCTCCCGTCGACCTGGATCTTCCCATTGCTCTTCGCAAAGGGGTGCGGGCGTGTACTCACCACCCGCTTGCGGCAGTTGTTTCCTATGATCGGCTTTCTGCTTCTCGTAGGTGTTTTGCCTTGGCTATCTCTGCTACTTCTACTCCATGCACCTACCAGGAGGCTCTTGCTCTCCCTCATTGGAAGTCTGTCATGGATGAGGAGATGGCTACTCTTACTGAACGGGGTACCTGGACCCTAGTTCCTCCTCCCGTGGGCACTGATGTCGTTGGCTGTCGCTGGGTCTTCGTTGTGAAGTTTCGCCCCGACGGCACTGTGGATCGCTACAAAGCCCGGCTGGTGGCCAAGGGCTTCACTCAGACTTACGACAATGATTACTTTGATACCTTTTCTCCGGTTGCTCGCCTTAGTACCATCCGGGTTCTCCTTTCTGTGGCTGTTAACCGGGATTGGGCTATTTCCCAGCTTGATGTGAAGAATGCCTTTCTCTATGGCGATCTTCAGGAGGACGTCTATATGGAGCAACCTCCTGGGTATGTTGCTCAGGGGGAGACACGTGTATGTCATTTGAAGAAGGCCATTTATGGCCTAAAGCAGAGCCCTCGGGCATGGTTCGAAAAATTCAGTGGTATTGTGGCTACCATCGGCTTTCGAAGGAGTTCGGCCGATCACTCCTTATTCATTCGCAAAACGTCCTCGGGACTGGTGATTTTGGCCGTATATGTGGATGATATTCTTCTTACTGGCGATGACCGCGATGAGGTGGACTTGACGAAGAAGCACCTCCGTCAGCACTTGGTCACGAAGGATATGGGCTCCCCGAAATACTTTTTGGGGATAGA
Organism: Platanthera guangdongensis; assembly: GCA_039583875.1. NCBI lineage: Eukaryota > Viridiplantae > Streptophyta > Magnoliopsida > Asparagales > Orchidaceae > Platanthera > Platanthera guangdongensis. Next base: position 155,104,952 of record CM077165.1, read on the forward strand.
AATCTCTCGGAAACTTGTCTCGTTGGTTCTCTCCCAACGGAAGTATGCCCTTGATCTTCTATAAGAAGCAGGATTGACAGGTGCCAAACCGGCTCGGTTTCCCATGGCTGTTGGAGAAGACAAAACGTGGACGGATGACTCGCCTCTTCTATCTGATGTCGCAAGGTACAGACGTTTGGTAGGCAAACTCATCTATCTCACGGTGACTAGACCCGACATCGCCTATGCTGTAGGCAAGGTCAGTCAGTTTATGCAAGCTCCCAGGGAGTGTCATCTTCAGTCCGCCCTGAAGATTTTAGAGTATATCAAAGCAGCACCAGGCAAAGGGTTACTCTTTCAGAAGAATGGTCATCTGAGGGTTGAGGCCTACTCAGATTCAAGTTACGCGGATGACAAAGGCGATCGTAAATCCACATCAGGTTTCTGTACCTTTGTTGGAGGTAATCTCGTGAGTTGGAAGAGCAAGAAACAGTCTGTTGTCTCCAGATCCAGTGCAGAAGCCGAATACCGGAGTATGACGTCAACCACGTGTGAGTTAAAGTGGTTGCGGGCTCTCATGCTTGACCTGGGCGAGGTATATGACTGTCCTCTCCCTATGTTCTGTGACAACAAGGCCGCTATATACATATCCAGAAATCCGGTCTTCCATGAGAGAACAAAGCATATAGAGGTTGACTGTCACTTCATTCGGGAAGAGATTTTGAAGAAACAGATTTGTACTCCATTTGTCACCTCTGATAAGGAATTGACAGATATCTTCACCAAACCGGTTTCTACTTCCTTCTTCCACATTTGTGACAAGCTGGGCATGTTTGATATCTATGCTCCAGCTTGAGGGGGAGTGTTGAAGTATTAGACCGGGCGGCCTTGCGGTCTGGTCCAGCGGTTTGTTGTCCGAGCGGTCTGGCAGTCTCACTCTGAAGCCTGGAGACCGGGCGGTCTATCGGTCTCCCATTGCGGCCTGTTCTATCCTGCTGGAGTTGCCGAGCGGTTAACCCATCTGTCTAATCGCGCGGCCTGTGCGGTCTCCTTTATTCTAGCCGCTCAGTACTGTAAATGTTTAGTCTCACATTGTTTGTATTCTCTCTCTCATATCTCCTCCATTCTATATAAGGGAGGTCATACGTTTGTAAATGATATCTTTTTTGGATAATAAAATTTCAATTATTCAAAAGTCTATCTGTTTATTCTCTCTTTTTCGCTACTTTCTACAGAAGAGATGGACTCACTTCAGAAGAACTAGACATGAGACTTGGTTTGTCTGCCCAACGGAGCTAAGGCTATAAGCTCCAAATAGGTGTTCAGGAAGGAGTGCACATCGAGAAAGGAACAGTGGAGGTATAAGGCCAGATTCGTTACAAAGGAGTTCACGCAGAAGAGAGGTGTTGATTTTGATGAAATCTCGTCACCCATGGTGAAGCACTGTTCCATACAGATGTTGCTTGCTATGGCAGTGATGTGGGACATGGAGCTGGAGCAGATGGACGTGAAGACGGCTTTTCTTCATGGCAGCTTAGAGGAAAAGATCTACATACAACAACCTGAGGGATTCATTCGACCCGGTGACGATAAAAAAGTGTGTAAGCTGAAAAGATCTCTCTATAGTTTGAAGCAGGCTCCGAGGATGTGGTATAAGAGGTTCACCACTTTTATGAATTCACATGGTTACAACAGGAGCCAGTACGACAACTGCGTCAACTATAGATTTATGTCAAATGTAGACATACTAATTCTGATGTTCTACGTCGACGACATGTTGATTGCTTGCAAGTCAGCTCAGGAGATTCAAGTTATGAAGCATGTTAGAAAGTAGCGAAAAGAAGCGAAAAGTAGAGAACAAGCCGAATAAACTTTTGAATAATTGAAATTTTATTATCCAAAAAAGATATCTATTACAAAGGTATGCCCTCCTTTATATAGAATGGATGAGAGATGAGAGAAAACAAATAAGAGATGTGAGACTATAATTTACAGGACAAGCGGACTATACAAAACAAACCGCACAAGCCGCGCGGTTTAGACAGTAGGGCTAACCACACGGCTACCACCAGAGAGGAAGAGAGACTGCCAGGGTAGACCGCCAGACCGCCCGGTCTCCAAGCCGATTGAGACAAACCGCCAGACCGCGCGGCCTTCAACCCGCCAAGACAAACCGCCAGACCGCCCGGTCACCAACTTCAACACTCCCCCTCAAGCTGGAGCATATATATCGATCATGCCCAGCTTGTCGCAGATGTGGAAAAAGGAGGCGGACACCGGCTTGGTGAAGACATCTGCCAACTCGTTGTCGGACGTGACAAAAGGAGTGCAAATCTGTTTCTTCAATATTTCTTCTCGAATAAAATGACAGTCGACTTCTATGTGTTTTGTTCTCTCATGAAAGACCGGATTTTTGGAAATGTGTATCGCGGCCTTATTGTCACAGAACATAGAAAGAGGATAGTTGTAAACCTCTCCTAAGTCAAGCATGAGAGCCCGCAACCACTTCAACTCACATGTAGTCGATGCCATGCTACGATATTCCGCCTCTGCACTAGACCTGGAAACGACAGACTGTTTCTTGCTCTTCCAACTCACAAGATTGCCTCCAACAAATGTGCAGAAACCTGAAGTCGATTTGCGGTCCCCTTTGTCATCCGCATAGCTTGAATCAGAGTAAGCTTCAACCCTTAGGTGACCATTCTTCTGAAATAGGAGTCCTTTCCCTGGAGCAGCTTTAATATACTCTAATATCCTCAGAGCAGATTGTAGATGACACTCCCTCGCAGCTTGCATAAACTGGCTCACATTGCCAACAGCATAGGAGATGTCGAGTCTGGTTACCGTGAGATATATGAGCTTGCCCACCAGACGCCGGTATCTCGTAAAATCAGAGAGAAGAGGTGAGTCATCTGTCCAAGTTTTGTCTTCTCCAACAGCCATAGGACAACGTGCAGGTTTAGCACCAGTGAGTCCTGCATCCTTTAAAAGATCAAGAGCATACTTCCGTTGTGAAAGGACCATGGAATTGGGCTTTCTAGAGATTTCAATCCCCAGAAAGTATTTCGGGGAGCCCATATCCTTTGTAACCAGATGTTGACGAAGGTATTTCTTAGTCATCAGTATCCCATCCTGGTCATCACCAGTAAGAAGAATGTCATCAACATAAACCGCAAGAACAACAAGACCAGAGGCGGTTTTCCGAACAAACAAGGAGTGATCTGCTGAGCTTCGTGTAAAACCAATGGCCGCAACAATGCCACTGAACTTGTCAAACCAGGCACGAGGACTCTGCTTGAGGCCATAGATAGCCTTCTTTAGCCGGCATACCCGTGTCTCCCCCTGAGCAACATACCCAGGAGGTTGCTCCATGTAAATATCTTCCTGCAGATCGCCATAGAGGAAGGCATTCTTAACATCTAGCTGCGAGATGGGTCAATCCCTGTTGACAGCCATAGAGAGAAGAACCCGAATAGTGCTGAGGCGAGCCACGGGCGAGAAAGTGTCAAAGTAATCAACCCCATAAGTTTGGGTAAAACCCTTGGCAACCAGGCGAGCCTTATAACGATCCACACTGCCATCTGGGAGAAACTTCACCACGAAGACCCAGCGACAACCAACAACATCTGTGCCGAAAGGAGGCGGAACAAGGGTCCAGGTACCCCGTTCAGTGAGAGTAGCAATCTCCTCATCCATGACAACTTTCCAGTGAGGAATAGTAAGGGCCTCCTGGTAGGAACGGGGGGTGGTAGTGGCCGAGATAGCCAGGGCAAAGGCTCGGCGAGCAGGGGTAAGGCGATCGTAGGAAACAACCGCAGCAAGCGGATGGTGGGTACAGGCTCGAACCCCTTTGCGAAGAGCAATCGGGAGATCCATGTCAGCAGGTGCCTCAGTATCCGGAGTATCCGTGGTGGAGAGAGCTGGCCCGGGAGTAGAGAGAGATGGCAGCGGAGTGGAGGGAGAAAGCAGAGTAGAGGGTAGAGATGAGGAGGATGGGGAAGACGGTGGAGTGGGTGGAGAGGGCGGAACATCAGTGGGAGCAGAGGGAATGGATGGGTTGGTATGAGAAGTAGGAGCAGGAGGAGGAGAAGAGGAAGCGGGAGAGAAGTAAGATGCATTGGCAAAGAAGGTGACATCCGCAGAGACAAATTGCTTGCGGGTAACAGGGTCAAAGCAACAATATCCTTTCTGAGTGGGAGAGTAGCCCAGAAAGACACATTTGGTGGCACGGGGTGAGAGTTTATCACGGGTGGCAGCGGGAGAGTGCACAAAAGCGGTGCACCCAAAGATGTGCAGAGGAAGAGGAAAGGGATCCTTGTCCGGATAAAGAATGGAGAAGGGGGTAGCACCGTGGAGAACGGTGGAGGGAAGGCGATTGATGAGATAGCAGGAGAGGAGGACAGCATAGCCCCAATAGGAGCGAGGAACATGCATTTGAGTCATCATAGTGCGAGCGACATCAAGGAGGTGACGGTTTTTGCGTGCCGCCACCCCATTTTGTTGCGAGGTGTAGACACAGCTGGTTTGACGAATAACACCATGGTGAGTGCAAAAGGAGGAGAAGTCGTGGCTAAGATACTCCTTAGCATTGTCAGAACGAAACAGTTTAATAGATGTATCAAACTGAGTTTTAACCATAGAATAAAAGGAGGTCCAAACAGAGAACAGCCCGGTCACCAACTTCAACAAAGCAGAAGCTACATGCTGAGTTCGAGATGAAAGATCTTGGTCACACACAAAAAATCCTTGGGATGGAGATCAAGCGGGACAAAAAGCGAGACATGGTTTAACTTTCTCAGACTGGTTATATAAAGAAGGTTCTGGAGAAGATCAGTATGATGGAGTCGAAATCAGTTTCAACTCCTTTGAGACAGCAGTTCAGATTGTCTTCACAGCAGTGTCCAGACTCAGAAGAGGAACTCCAAAAGATTCTCAGGGTGTCGTACGCTAGTGCAGTAAGATGCTTGATGTATGCCATGATTTGTACGAGACCAGATATCGCTCAGGCTGTGAGCGTAGTCAGCAGATACATGGGAAATCCAGGGAGACAACACTGAGAAGCAGTCAAGTGAATTTTGATATACTTGTAGGGAAATCCAGACGTCGGGCTACTTTTTAGAAGGGGCAAGGATGTTGGTGCTCTAGAGGACTTTGTTGATTCTGACTACGCCAACGACCTCGATAGGAGAAGATCTACTTCCGAGTACATCTTTCTTCTAGGTAAAGGTCCCATCAGTTGGAAAGACACTCTTCAGGACATTGTTGCTCTATCCACGACAGAGGCAGAGTACATTGCTGTAGTGGAAGCCACAAAGGAAGCCATTTAGCTCAAAGGTCTCATCAAGGAATTCAAGATTACTCGGGAAGCGGTAAAGCTGCATTGTGACAGTCAAAGTGCGATTTGTCTTGCTAAGGACCCAGTCTACCATGCAAGAACAAAGCATATTGATGTGCGCTATCACAAGTTGAGGGAGTTCATTAGAGCTGGAGATCTACAGCTGGTGAAAGTACCCACAGAGGATCTGACATGTTGACAAAGCCCCTGACAGGAGTCAAGTTCAAACATTGCCTTGACTTGGCTCATATTTGTGTTTGCTGATCGTGGTGACCCCTGGGAGAGGGGGTGTGTTCTTTTGGGAGAAGATCCAAGTTGTTGGTGGAGCTCAATCACAAGGGAGCGTCAAGGTGAAGATTGTTATGTTTGCCACTCCCTTGTGAACCGGGCGATTCAATTTCCCCCGATATATATCCGATGATTTGGTTAGTGAGGAGATTAGGATTGAAAAAAAAAAAAGACAGAGTTGGTGGTAGGATTCATTCCGTTCCTCCCGTTCAAAGCAGGCTACGGTTTTTTTGTTCTTCCCATCCATCCAGGCCGAAGGCAGCAACGACGTTCATCTCTGCGGCAAGAAGGAACAACGGAGGTGGTCGGTCCCCACACCGAAGGCGGAATAGGAGTCGGTGGCTCCGACGATTACTCTCCCAGCGGAGGAGGAGGCTCACGACCGGTAGACACCGAACCATCGACGGCGGAATCCTCAGCGGAGGTTCCCAGAAGACGAGCGGCTCAGGCAGTGTCGCTGAGGAAGGCGAACTTGGTTCGCGCGATATCGCCCGGCGACATCGCTGTCGCAGGCGATAGCTCCCAGGCTTCTGATCAGATAGTTTCTTCTTGGCGCGTCTCCGATCTTTGTGATCTCCGTGTAATTCTGTATCAAACTCTTTATCATTTTAGTGGATCTTCTCCAGTGCTCTCCCCGGTGGACGTAGGAGTTGTTTATCTTCGAACCACGTTATATTTGTGTCGTCTGGGTGTGCTTGGATTTCTCTTCGTTATTTATTTTGAGCTATTACTATTGCTCGTTCATTTCCGTTGTGTTGTACGCGACGATTCGTATTGCGGACTAAATCCGATTGCACAACAAGACTCGGCGGTATCACAAAACTACAATATGGAATCCCATCTTCGAGTCCCTTTCCGAAAGGAAGAAGGGATTCTTTGATTGAATGATCGAAGGAACCCACGACAACTCTACTGAGATGGCTTATCATGTCGCAAGCAGCCAACAAACACTTTTATCGATACAATGAATTCCTCCCCTTATTAAAAGTTAAGCTACTTTAGAAAAAAATTGTCTGCCAATATCTTCTATTTCATTAAATTGGAAAGAAGTTGATATGTAAAAGTCTTAACATATATATTAAGATGCATGCATGAGTTGTTATTTCTCAAAGATGAATGTTCCCCCTCATTGCTCGACTTTGTTCATCAAAATTTACTGCATATATGTTAGGGAATTAATTATATGTCCGCGCGTGTTGAGACTGACTCGGAACGACTCATTAGGTTTCACGTCACTTTAGGATATAATTCTATGCTGGAGATAGTATAAACGGTCATTCCACATCTGATGAGTACTTGTGCACTATCTTGAGCGGAGCCTCAACACGGTCTACCAAGAGAGCCGTGCGATTCCCCAACAGTTATATTATCGTTTAATTTAGTTTTTAAGTTTTTATTGCTACCATATTGACCATATATATAGGGGCTTGATAATTATGAAGATAAGTATAGTATGATATATACACACACCCACACACAAACACACTATTAATTACCCAAATTTCTCCTAAGAAAAAGCAAAATTGCAGGTTGCACCCCTCTATATTTTGGAATTACAACTCTCCCCTTACATTTCATAGCTTGCATGTACATAAATACTCCCCACGAAGCTATCCTTTGCGGCCTTTATGCTATGAAAAGTAAACTTGTAGGGTAGAGTTTTGTAACTTTGAAAGATAGAGGAATGCAACCTATAATCCCCAAACTTGTGGGAGAGTCCGATTAAAGGGACATATATCTATATATTTGTGGAGAGAAAGAGAGGGAGAGAGGACTGATGGAATGACTTACTCGTGATCATTCATTTTTGTGGGCAAATGAAGGGGTGGTCCGGAGGGGAATATAGTTCTTGAGATGATTTCCAAGGCGTTTGAATTCCTCAGCATCTCATCCTCTTCTCTCGCTCCAGAAGCCAGATGACAACAAACTATGCATAGGCTTGTTTCGTGCAACGAGAATCTAACTGACACTGATCCCTGTGTAGATCATGCAATATTAACAAGTGCTCCATATAATATATACATATAATTCATTATGTCACATATTGGTGATTTTATAATCACTTTTCATAAAATGTTTTATTTGTATAAAAAGACAAATATTTTTGAGAATATCTTTTGCTTCTTATTTGGAGGCTCAATAATGAAATGAAATGAAGTTATAAGTAATTTTTGGAAAGATTTAAAACTTTAAACTAGTATGGAAAAACAAATAAAAAAAAGGGGAAATTAATTTATTTCAAACTATAACTAAAATTGTGATACAATTTAAACATTTTACCTTTATTATAATTATGACCTTTTTTTTATTTTTTATTCCTTGCAAAGAGGTGTGTGGCTGTAGCCGTGTAACATTTCAGTTTTGTTAAATTTTAGAACAAAGTAGCAAACAGTACTATCCTTACATAGTTTCAAAAATCAGAAATCAAACCGAAGTTTGCAATTCATTGAAATCTAGAATTGAACCAAAACCAAACTCTAAATCCTAAACCCTAAACCATAAATCATAAACCCTAAACCATAAATCATAAACCCTAAACCCTAAATCGTAAACAATAAACCCTAAACAAAATTTTTTAAATATAAATATAAATATATAATATAGAACTGAGTTTAAAAATTAAATGATATATGATTTTTATGAAATAAAAATTGAAACATATTATTATATTATTTGAAATTGAAAATGATTTATATTAATAATTTTATGATATAATAATATTATTATATTACAGATATAATGATATATAAAATTTATATTATGTATTTATATGATTAGGTTCCATTAAGTTTAATATTAAGAATTATAAATCAAGCCAAAAATATGATTTTTTAAAATTTTTTGAAATTTTAACCGAACCGAAACCTATAATCGGATTGATTTTGGGAGCTGTTATCCGTATCGCAGTTTTGGCTAGTCGCACAACAATTTCTCTTAATTTTTTTGCGTTTTTTGAAAATACACCTTATACATGCATTTTTAGGAAAAGTGTTCAACACGAAAGTTGTAGATCTCGACGAGATCTACAATTTTCGTGTTGAACACTTTTCCTAAAAATGCATGTACATGCGTACTTTGAAAATACGCCTAGATTTTGCGCCTTTTGGAAACACGCCTTGTACATGCATTCTTAGGAAAAGTGTTCATCACAAAAGTTGTAGATCCCGTCGAGATCTACAACTTTAGAGATGAACACTTTTCCAGAAATTGCATGTACAAAATATATTTCGAAGAGACGAGAAAAATTAGAAGAAAGTACGGGACGACTAACCAAAACTGCGGTGCGGATAACAGCACCCTTTATTTTTACTTACACTCATATGTGTGTGTGGTTCAAATTAAGTCAACACAGATTACCGAAATCAAAGAACCACGTCATCTAAAAAAACATTTATTTATTAATTTCAACTTTGAAAAATAACCAACCGGCTATCAAGTATCATAGCTGGACAGCACTATTACGAAACAGCCCTTCAGTTTATACCTTATTTCCAAGGCAGCCCAGGACGCCGCAGCCCACACAGGAGACACTCGGATGGTGAATGAATGGCAAAATATCATCCCTCACCCACACAGAAACCATGATCCCCACCATCTGTTTGCTAACGATGCAGCGAAAGCTACTCAAACGCTTATTCAGCGTTCTCCTGATTATCAAATTCCACTTGGCGAACATCTTCTTCTTCTCCCACCCCAGAATACTCTTCGCGCTCAGGGGCACCACCTCCTGAAATCTGCCATTCAAATACTCACCGCTTAACGGCTATAATTATCAAAGACATTCAAAATTTTTCCGGTTAACGGCTATAATCACTCTGTTTCGTAGCAATTAATAATTACTCTGCTTCGTACGCACCCTGTAACATAGATGTCGTAGCAATTGTTCTTCGTGTCCAGAAATTCCTCCAAATTTAACTCATCGTTGGGTGGGATGCCGCCAACATTCCATGTGCTCGCAAATAATCTGGTTTTGTATACATACGATTGCATGAATGAATGGACGAGGTTAATTTTATGTCGACCAAGGCTCTGTTTTGCCCTGTTTTTGCTCCGGCGAGCTCGGACAGAAAATTCATTCTTATTATAAAAAAACCTAATTTTGATAACTATTGTGAGCCCCCGCCCAAAATAAAGCTTATTTTGAACATAAAAGGGGATGGAGCTCACATGACAATTTAACCCCATATTCATGACTGCCATCGCCGTACCAAACAGTGTCTTTCTTAGATGAGGTCGGGCGTTCACGAAAGATGATTCATAATCACCGCATTCATGACTGCCACCGCCGCACCAAACAGAGCGAAAATGGGCGAGAAAGGGATGGTTTTGTAAGTGATCAAGATCACCTGTATTTGACAGACTCTGTTTCTTCAGGCAGCTGTAACTTTGAACCGATCGGCTCTTCTGGACATGACCGGCGATCATGGAGGTCGGCGATTGCGGGGAAGTCGGCGACGAAGGAGTTGCTGAAGAATGGCCTTCGAAGGACCTTGTTGGCCACCAAAATTGGCCACATAATCTATGAAATATGCAGGAATATTAATAGTTGACCTTGGCTGCTAGAGAGAGAGATAGGGAGAGAGAGAGAGAGAGAGAGAACCTCTGCTTTGAAATGGCTTTCAGGCATGAGGGGGGATGGAAGGGGATCAGCTAGCTTTCTTTCTGCAGCTCTGATCTGTTCATTGGAGGGTTATAAATATGTATATATATTTATGATTTGAATGATGCACATGTAATTAATTAAGTGCGGTGATTAATAAAGATAAGTAATTACAAATAATTAAGTGTCAATTAATTAGATGAGAAATCAATGAATATTTAGTTTTATTATATATATATATTTTTCAATAATTATTGTTGGGATTATTAATCTATTTCTTTAGGAATTGGACGTTTAACAAAATGATGCATTTTTTTGATCTCTCTATATAAAATTTTAATAACAGGTCATTATCAGCAGAACAAATACCTTGATTCATGAGAAGAAAACAGAACAAAACAAAAATCTACCACAATCAAGCTGGATCTTCAAATATATACTGTCTATACTAATATATAGAAATATTTTCTTATGGTATAATAATTGTTGCGGGCCACCTGCCCTTTTCCACGGTCCGGAGAATCGGACCGCCTTAGCTTGGAGTCGAGCTGGACGCGCAATCAGTTAAAGAAAACCGCAATAATTAACAAGAGACGTTTTTGACGTGAAAACCCGGGAAAAATGAAAAACCACGTGACGGGAACTGTGCCAAACCAAAATCCACTAGCTCTTTGAAGTGTTACAGAAATTGGTTTGATCTCGGAGGGCGACAAGCCGCTATTCCGTTACAAGTACAAAAAAAGAGGGAAATGACTAAGTTCTCAGAGTCTCGACGGAAGCGCTCCAGCCTTGAGATGACGTCAAACTCACAGAACTTTGGTGAGAGCGTTTCGGCTGAAAAATCTTCTAAGTCCATAGAGCATCTAAAGATTGCGCTCTCGTTGATGCGAAGCCTAGATGAGAGTGCTCTCGCAGAGTTGGTTGACGTCACTTGTGGCGTGAGGAATTCGTGGCGCGAGGAGACGAGCAGAACGAATTCCTGAGCGGAGGATTGGACTAAGTCCACGATCTCGCCTGAAAACCTCAGAGCTCTCTCTTGCATGAGAAGTTGCTTAACTTGAAATGAAAGTCCGAGTGCCTATTTATAGTTTTCTGTAGGGTCATGCCGGTAATTGTGTCCGGGAGTGAGTTGTGCTAGCGAATGACGTCGCTCCATTTTGATCACGCAGATTGCCAATTTTATCGAAATGACATGAGTACCCCCTTACCCATGGGGAGTTCGGGCGGCCCGGGCAAGGTGCCCAGAGGCGGCGGTGATGGCCGGGAGTGGCAGAGATCGCCGACGGGGGCGAGGGCTGCGGTGGGGACTGCCAGCGGCGACATGGGAGCGGTGCACGGGTTGCGGCCTTGCGCGATCGCGCGGAGGGTGCGGCCTTGCGCTAACGCGCGAAGGGTGAGGCCCTGTATGGCCACGCGTAGTGTGAGGCCCTGCATGGCTACGCGTAGTGTGTGGACTTGCATGATCGCGTGACTGCGCGGCCGCTGGCCGCGCATATCGGTGCGGCCACGGCCCTGCGCGTCCCACGGCCACGGGCGTACAGCGCGCGCGCAGCCTGCGGGGGGAACTTCAGCACGTCTTGGACGGGCTTGACTCCCCCTGAGGGTATTTTCGGGACTTTCCGGGTGAGCACGGCTTGTCGCCCGCAGCAACGACGCCAAAAACTTGATACGTCTGAAAACAATTATGTATTTTAAACGCAAGTGCACTTGTCAGATCAAGTAATAATTAGTGAGTAAAAATCGTTCTCACTAAGAGGCGTTCAATTCAGTGCTTGCAGATACTAGTTGTACCTTTTCTTTAAATCCATGTAGATCGAAACGATGATTTTAAAATATTAAAACTATAAATGAAAACTCCTAATTAAAATAAACTACGGTTATTTAGAAAAATAACTTTTTATCAGTTTTACGAAATAATCTTGTATCATGATTTCCTATGTCTAATGCGATGAATATATGAATGTGACTTTGTGAAAATGCGTGGTGAAATGTCTTGCAATAATTTTAGAATAGAAAATCTCGTATCTAATTCGGGATATCGGAAAACATCTGAAATCTCCTTATCTCTCTTGTCATCTCTAATAGTGAAATAAAGAATCATATAAAAAATTAAACAATCA